>WBNH01010437.1:122500-124956 GCA_013401255.1 Urocolius indicus | reverse complement strand
ACATGAAAATAAATCTCAGCTTCACCAGTTCTCTCCGTAGAATGCAGGGGAGTGTTTGCTCTGGTACACCTCCTCCTCTCTTTCATCACTGACCTTGGAGTCCGCATGGTTGTTTCTCTCACTGTTCCTACTCCTTGCACCACCACCAGCCAGAAGAAGAAGAAGGGACGGAAGAAGGAGGAAGAAGATGGAGGAAGAAACCTCCTCTTCCGGCTTCTTCTTAAAAAGTGATCATGGAGGCGTCTAATTGGCTCAGCCCCAGCAGTGGGTCTGGCTCTGAGCTGGGGAGAGTTGCAAACAACTTCTTACAGGCGCCATCTTTACAGCCCCTTCCCCCTTACCAGAAAAGGCTGGCATGTCAAACCATGGCACCAGCACATACATTTTGTTGAATCTGAAGTTTTCTTGCTGTTCTGTAATTACATTGTAGTTAGAGAAAAATTAGCAAGAACATCTGTGGGGTTTTTTTTAATAAAGGATAAAATATGCCTTTTTAGTACTGTAGTCTTATTGCAGTCAGTGTAGCACACATATTGGTGAAGGCAAACTTTGGTTGATTTTATTTTGACTCTTGATGAAGATGTGATGTGATGAAGAACTTGAATCTGCTTTACTGTAGATTTCTATTTGCATCTTAATATGTGTGCATTCAATAGCTCTTACCTTTTATCAGATCAGAGATATTAAGCATCTTTAATTTGGAGATCTTCTTAGTTTGATGTTTTGTTCATACCACACAGTAACAAAGAACAGAACAAAACCATTTTAAAGTTTTCAAAACATGAGCCTATGGGATTTGATTAATTTCATTTCTTGTAATTGTTGTTTGGTTTTGTTTCATTTCTGGTGTTCATTTTTAGTTTTGAGATGTATATAATACTTCTAGTCATACAGTTAGTATACCATAACTATTACCCATGTGAATAGTAAATATTTAAATATGTTTACTGAACCAAAACAATAATTCCTGTCTTGATTCCTGCTTTCATACATTTGTAGGCATCAAAGACAGTATTAAGAGATGATACTTGATCAAAGGACATTAACAGCTTTTAAATGTTTTTATTTGTAACTATAGCATCTGACAGGTATGTGCGTTCTACCTAGTACAAAATTCCCTTGCAGTTTTATAATGGTACCTTAATTTCTCATTATGAAGTTTTAAAAAGTAGTCAGACAAAAAAAAACCCGCTAAAAATATAAGTAGAACTTGCACACAGATGCAACTTAAGCTTATTTTTTAAGAAATGCTGATTTGTAACTAAAACATAATCTTGAGATTAGAAAGATCTGTATGAAAAATACATAAACAGAATGTTTCAAGAAAAGCTGTATCTGTTGTTGCCATGCAAAAATCCTTGCATCTTATTATCAGAGTGTGATTTGCTGGTTTTCTAAAATCAATATTTCGGTGATTTCATTTTAGTAAGTTTATGTAGTACAGTCTTTAAAATGCTCATTTTGATTGAAATACAAATGGTACAAAATTAATTGGAGAGTATAAATGTTATTTAGTTTAGTGGTTCTAGGTTTATCCAATACAGTTAGTATTGCAAAGTGAATATTTAAATTTCACTTTTGAACCTTAATTTTCTGTTTCTTGGTAATGATCCAGAATGACGAGACACATTTTCTGTTCAAATTTTGGTAGTAAAAATTTTTTTTTATAGATTGGGATCCTTTCAGTTACTGAAACTGCTTCTGTACTGCACTTATTTAAGTTTTACTGTTAGAAAACATACCCATTTAATTTCTTACGATTAGAAGTTTCTTGGTCTGGCACCCTCTGTGGGTCAAAACTTACCACAAATATCTTTCAGTTTTTAGAAATAGTTTATTTAAAAAGCCCTGAAATTGTGCACAGAGATCTCAAAATACATTTTTTAAAGCAACTGAAAATTACTGTATATAATGAGACGACATGAAATAATAGTGAAGATTTATAACTCGGTAATAATGCAGCACATTGTTTGAGGAATGCAACAGACTTTATCACTGTTGACTTGAATGCTTAGGCTTTGAAGAGACTGAAATGGAACTGAAAATGGACCAACTTAGGGAAGACAACTTACTAAGTAGATAATTATTCTTTAATGATGGAGAATATCAATAATATCAATAAATGTTTATATTCCCTTAAGCCAAAACCTATTTGTTATTTGGAGATTATGATCCTTTTAATAAAGACAGAAATGGATTGCAGCTTGTAACATTAAATTTGCTCCATATTTAAATATATTTGCAATAGAAAAGTACTGATATTTTCTGGTGTTTACAATACATAAACTTTAAGACACTTGTGATCTTCAGTATTAATGTAATTTATTCTCAGTTATATTTTTTTACAGGACATTAAAGATAGTAGCTTATAGTGAAACACTTTTTAAAAAAATAGTGTAAGCATGTCTCTGACACTTGATCAAAGAAGAAATAGTAATTTGTTAGTTTGCAAACAT
>WBNH01010437.1:0-117500 GCA_013401255.1 Urocolius indicus | reverse complement strand
TAAGAGTTCAGATGTAAAGCTAGAAAGTGAAAAGCCATGAAAAGGTCACTTTTTTTTCCGAGGATCTGACAAAATTGCATACCTTCACGCATAAATATTGGAACTCTGGGTTATTCATAGAGACATGTTTTATACAGAAGGAACCAAGACTCTCACAATAGCCAAATTTTTCAATAAATAATTTGGTTTCAGTGATTTTTTTGCTTCACCAAGGATATCTAGAACATAAAAGTACAGTAACATAAAGTGAAATAGACATGAATCTGAAACAAAAGGCTAGAGAGAGAAATTCCCTCCATCGTTCTGTCTTTGGAAGATGTCTTTTTATGTCTTAAAAATTCATCTTTAAAAATACTCATGATATTTGAGTAAACAAAATCTTCTAGGCTAGGCCACATAGAAGAATATAAATCAAATAGTGAAAGATACGTTGAATTTAAAAGAAAATATTAGCCAGGCCTTCTTAAACTGACAAAATTTTTTGAATGGATCTCTTCAGGTTACATCTGGGTTCTTAGACTTCTTGAAACTGAAGAAACTTCATGTGCATACCTGAAATATTTATCAGATTTTGAGAATATTGTAGACTCAAATTATATAGGAAGGGCTGTATTGGTGACAGCGATCTGCTGAAAATTTTGAAGGTAAAAACATTGGCATTTTGGAGGCATAAGTTAATATCTGAGACAGATTTCACTGAGTTTAATTTTCCAAGAAACATATGTGTGCATATGCCTGTGCACAAAGACTGTTGTAGGAATTTTATTAGAAGCTGAGTCTTCTCCAGTATTTAAATTTGCAATAAGTATGAATGTATGGTAATTTCTATATATCTTTTTGGGGAGAAGAAAAGAGTAGGACCCTCTCTGTAAACAAATGTAAAACACTGTTCATATATTGTTCCTACTGAAGTCAGTAGCAGAGATAGACAAGCAAGGATTTGATATGTTCTGAGGCTCTTACGTGTATTTACATTAGAAAAAAACTGCATTTCATTTTCAAAAGAAGAAATCAAGAAGTTGATTAGCTAAATGTGTGTAATTCTCAGAGTTTAAACATCAGCAACATTTAATAGTTATAGACTTTTTAAGTAATGGCAGTATGAATTAAAATTACAACAGACTGAAGTTGTTGATTTTTTAAAATTACTAATGTAATTGTACAACTTGTGTTATAATTACGAGTATCTTAGTCATAGCTGAGAAATAAATGGCACAAGTTGGTAGGTGAATTTCTCTTAATAAGAAATAATAAAGTTAAAGAGAAGTATAACTGTATTTCTTTTTCTATGGACACTATTTCTGTTTCTAAGTTTTGTTGATTTTTTTTTTTTTTTGATCAGTTAACCAAAAGCTGAGTTTCCTCTTAAATGTTTTCAAAGCATGGCTTGTCTATTCCTCATTTTAATGTTTTCTTATTTTTTTCCTCTATGTATAGTTTTAGTTAGAAATTGGCCTTTTGCTGATCTTAGGTGGAAATGACATCTGTTTGCAACGACATATGGCCTAAATTATGCAAAATGAGCAACCGAAATTATTTAAGGAACACTCAGCAAAAAACATCTGTGACGATTTTCCTGTGCTTGTTTGCTCTATGAGCATTTGGTCTTTTTCTGAAATAAATTCTTGTTATTTCTAATTTGAGATTTATTTCTCAAAAGTGTGAGTTTACAACATATTTTAGAAAAAGCTTCATATTCTGCATAGAAAGGAATAATCTAATACCAAGCTTACTAAGGTGTTTGCTTGACTTTAATCAGCTTTGGCCAATCTTATTCCTTGATTGGCATGATCTTGGAGATTTTTTTATTTGCTTAACCTTTTTTACACTACCTTTTCTGATCTTTGTCAGAATACCTGATTTAATTGAATTATACTGGTACTTGAGATAATATGTAGAAGTAATAATTGTACCAATTCTTTCTTCTCTACTGAAATGAGTATCTGTCTTCAGAATATGATAGAGCAGTTGGAAGCAAGTCAGATTGTCAGAACTTTGCTAATCAGAGAAATTATGTGTAAAATAAAACCTTTAGTTGGTCTTGAGAAAGTTGTCTTCTGGATCAAACTTTCTTGATTGTTGACTTACTGTTTCCTCACTGCATGTCATTGCTGTCAGAGCACTTCAGAATCTCAAGAGTTTCATGAATTTGCCCTAAGTAGTACAATTCGAGGTGAGCTGGTTCAGCTCAAGTGACTTGTATTGATTTTTTAAACTAACCTGCCGTTTTATTCATGCATTCTATTAGGGAAAGGATTTGCACCATCTCTTCTTTCAGCGATAATGTTGGGGTGCTAACCTCCAGGGGTATGGATGCATTGAACATCAGGAAATTATATTATCTTTGTCTAGTACAGCTGTTGCAAGGTCTGTTCCCAGCCCTAAAGCACTGTGGAGGTGGTTTGAAACGAAGCATTTCACTTTGTGTTTGCCATAGGCTGTCACAACACATATATAGCTGTTGCCTACGCTAAGCTAGCAAGTTTTTGCCGTGTGCTTGTAATGCACAATGTGATCCCAGGTGGTTAATGAAAACTCAGCTGACAAGGAGTAGCTTTTCAAGCCATAATGGCTTGACAGCTCTTGGTCACGTGTATGCACATGAGTCTGCTATTTGACACTGGAGATGGGACTTAAAGATAGCCAGTACCAGGGAAAATCTGTTTTGGCCTGACAGTTTTTGTAAGAGGGCCAAGGTGAACAACATCATGCAGTAGTGTTGTATTGTGCTGAGGAATTGCTGTGAACAGATGAATAGCTGGGAAAAGTCCTATAATTCAATGATTTCATGAAATCACATTATCTGTCTTGACTAACACTCTGATCCAAAATAATAGTCTTATTTTTTTCCATAAGTCTTCATTTTGACCACAACATTTGTGCTATCTGAGTGTAGGGATGTAGTGGATACATGTTGTAGGTTTGCATTAGAGAGATACTTTTCTGAGGCAGTTTTAAACTTTATTGACAGAATTTGCAGTTAAAGTTTTTTTGTTTGTTTGTTTGTGTTTTGTGTGTGTGTTTTTCTAGGCCAGTGAGGCTTACCAACTTGAAATTTCACGAAAACCATGTCTAGATGGTAAAATATTTTATCAAGAACTGTTGACAGCATCTAGTACAATATGTTGCTGCAGAAGAAATATCTGTATGAAGAATTTGGAAAATATTACAGTGGTGGTTTGAAAATGTTTAATTAACACTTTGAGGTCTGGTTTTGATTATGGATTCATGAGTCATTTAGAAAAGTAGAGTTATTTATCTCCCTCATGTTCCTTTAGTGTTGGTAATCTTATGTTTCTGTGGGCAGTTTTATTTAATGATTTTTAAATTTTTTGTTACTAATATCATATACTTGTATTATCATTTTCTAGGTATTTCAAAAGCCTTCTTTCAGTGAGCTAGAGTGCCTTATTACAATGCAAAAATCTGAAATCAAACTTTTACAGGAAAAACTGAAAAAAGCAAGTCTTAACCTAGCGGAGCATAATTTGTACGTTAAAGATAGCCTGGAACACAAAAATATAAGGATGAGAAGAAAGCATGAGGTAGGATAGTTTTATTGTCTTGTGTAATTGTGTCTAAGTCAGGCTGGTAAAGCCAAACGTTTTTGCTCAAGGGTCCAGATAATAATTTTAATATCTGTTGATGCTACTTATAATTCTGGAAGCTTGTTTGAATGATTCTTGTGTTATCTGCCAAAGACTTGTTAAAATAACTGCTGGGAGTAGATCTTTTTACCTTATTAAATAGTGAATAAGGGATTCATAATTAAATAAAATATTTGAAGGATAAATTCTTTGTAGGTTTTTTAAAATTAATATTTATCAAGTATTTTCTGATGTTTATCAGAATGACCATCTTTCCCTGGAAGGAAAATGAGATAAAAATAAATGGCTATTCTTATGCTTTTGTAAATGAAAATATTTTTTTTTGTCAAATCCTTGATTTTTTAAAATGTGATGAATTTCTTTTCTTTGAAGAATAACAATAATGTCCTTTTGAAGTTTATATTTTCATCTTTTTATTACTCTGTATATGCTTCCCTTTCATGATGACTTACTGTTATATTTAGACACCACATAACAGTAACATCAATAAAGCATAATAATGAAAGATCTGTAAATAATTTCATGACTTAAATTGATTTATTAAATTAGCCAAAGTTATGGCTAATTTATGGTGGTTTTCAGTGTATTAAGCTTCTTCTGCATCTAAAATTTTTATATGTAGTGATGGTACAGAATATGAGAAACTTGGAAGATTTCTGTAGCAAGGAAGCAGATAGAAATATGATTCTGCGTGATACAAATACTTTACAAGAGTATACCATCATACTTTGCTTACTTAGAAATACACCGGGTTTCTCACATTTGATATCTCATAATATGTCCTTTGAAAATTGAATGACTTGTTCTCTCAATGTCCTGTGCGTATGCCATTTTTGGGAACACATTTGTTTAGGAGTGTGTTGTGGTACATCTGTAAAAATGTGTTTAAGAAAAGACAAAATGCTGCACATACAGGATAGAGTGAAGAATAGAAGGTGAGAAACAGCCCTGCAAACACAAGGTCATGGAAAGAGGAGAAGAAGATGCTGCAAGGGCTGGAGAAGTTATTTCCCTGCAGCCCCTGAGAAGGACTGCCACTGAACAGATGTCCATCCTATAGCTTGTGTAGGAGCCCACACCAGTGTTGATGGATATTCTCTCACAGTAACTGCAGCATGTGGACAGGATTCCATGTTGGAACAGATTCTTCTGACACAAACTGTAGTACATGGAAGATCCACTCTGGAACAGGTTTATCCTGAAGGATTGAAGCCTGTGGAGAGGCCTCACACTGGAACAACCCACCACAACGTCAGTTCTTGTTTCTTCATAATAGTGTGAATGACAGTACCATGTTTGTAATGAACTGTCAGGAATAAAGCAGTTACACTCCCTTAAGTAAAAGAAAGGCAAACTTTAAAATCCTTTTGTAGGGTATTTTCTTATTTTGATATGTGCATCCTAGTCATGCTCTTTCAGTACTCAGGGTTGCTTCACAAATGCACTTTTTCATCTGTGCAGTCTCTATTAAAACTTTCAGCAACTGCATTGACAGACTACAGATCCTTTCTATTTAGGCAGGACAGTAGGGAAAATTATAAAAGCAGTCCACATTTAAGATCACAAAGTATACATATAAAGTAGAAAAGGTGGTATTGTTGTCTTTACTGATTTTCCCTTGAAAATATCTTCCATTATCTTGTTGTTCAGTCTTCTATGAAAAAACTATTCGTGATGGAAGTTACTAGCACATGATTTGACAGAAAAAATATGTGGGATGTACAATCATTGTTTTACAACATTGACCCATTTGGCTTCACAAAGATTCTGTTGTGTTAACCCTTTATCTCCTCTTATATATATTCTAAAGATACAAAGAACAAAAAAGCATGAAATCAATTTTGATCATAATGACATTGCTTTTAATACTTTCTGGTCTAAAAAGCCAAAGATTTTGAAAGAAGAAATAATTAGAAAGGTGTTGGGACAGCACAAAAACTTGCCACTAATGTGATAAATTGGGATGTGTGACCACATGACTGTGTGCTTCCACCTATGTTTGTTTCTGCAGAATGCAATGATACATATAGAACTATAGGCTACTGTTTTTTGTGAACCGCAGAAATTCAATTGCCTTATGTCTTGAGTAAAGGAAACAACTTATTCTATGAGACAGATGAAGCAAGAGTTAAAAGCTTTGTTAACTGTGCATGTGGGTTGTCATTTTTTTTGATAATGTATGTGCATGTATTTAGAGACATCTGTAACCTCTGTAGGCTAGTCCCTGTGGAAAGTGATACGGCAGAGTGCTCTTTTGTACAAAGACTTAAAAAGTCAGTTGGTTGATCATCTCAGAGCTCTTTTTGGAGCTTAAACTTTGTCACTTTGTGAGCCGTGTATGATTTCTGTTACTTAATTTAACTGCCATCCATATGTGTCCTGGCCGATGCGATAGCACAGCTGTTGTTTTTTTATAGCTAAGCTTTCCCATTGTGTGATACATAAGACTTAAAACTGTTGCTATTGATCTACATTCTGTAGTTTTCTCCTAAGTCTCTGTATGTCAAGGTATTAAAAAGCATAACTTGAAGTACTGATAAAGTTCTTGTTGAAACATAGGGAATCAAGAATTTGCTGATTTTCCTCTCCAAAAAACCTTACCTGTGTCTTGTGTGCCTCTGGCTCAGCTTCAACAATGTTCCTGTTTCTTCAACTGATATAAAACAGTTAAGATTTCTACCCACTGTCTTCAGCACTGTATCCTAGTAGGCATTGTTCTGATCTGTGTGCCAGACAAGTTTTCCAAGATATTTCAGTAAGAGATCTGACTTCCCTTGTTTATTTTGTGACTTGTTTTGGGACTCTATTCAACACAAAACCTGTTGAATTCAAGACATGATTGTTTCTGGCTTTGTCCCATGGTGTAATTCATGGTGCAGATGGGTTATCAGAAGATTGTTTTAAAAGAGTCATCTTTTTCTGTTTCCAGTACCTATGTTAACAGTTAATGTGTGTCCCATGCACTTACCAGCTATTTCTTTACATTAAATCATCTGTCACAAAGTTTCTTATCTATTAATATTACAAAATCTGTTTATTTCTGTTGTTCTGCTATTTAACATAGTCTTTTATAAATATTTTATGATCATTTGATGAAAAACTTCTGGTGTAATCTTTTGCTGACTTGGGTTAACATTCTTTGCTCATAAAAATGGGCTTTTCCTTACTCCTAAACATTTAGGAAATGTTTCAACCATTGTAGAACCATTGTAGAATTTGAGGACAGAGTTAAAAATTGAATGCTTAAACCTCACAGCTGAAGCAAAGTTTGTATTTGTGAGAAGGGTGTTACAGAGCCATTTTCCAACTGAGCTTTGCAGCAGCCTCGAGCAATCAAATTACAATATATTTTACTACACAGTCTCTTCTGTTTTGGTAGGAAAATGAAACTGCCTTCTTAGCAATCCCAAGTAGCTATACGTAAAATCTGTATATATATATAAAAAGAAAAACTGTTGTGTGATTATTCTGTCTGATCACTTTTGTTTAAATCAGAGTGATTATGGATTTTACATTTTGATAGTTTTTTTCTTCTCTTTTCTTCATTCTTCTGTAGAGTGTGTCTACCTAGTTATTCTTAGCAATCTGGTGCTGGTTGTTCCAGTTCTTTTGTTGTGCTTTGACCTTTTATTCCTGATTTTGGAAAAATAATGTATTTTCCAAGTCTTCTGCATACAAAGTTAAACTAGGAACCATTTCTTGAAACATAATGCATTCTGTATTTTTAAGAAAAGTAGTATGGGTATGCAGTAATTAGAAAAGGTAGAAGACAAGGGTTTTATTTAAGATCTTGATTTTAATCAAGAAGTCTATAACTTTGAAGATGAGTATATTTTTTGGTGTATTTTGAAGATGAGTATATGGCGGTCTTGGGATGTTCTGCTTCACACACACCTGAAAGGGATGAATTTGGTTTTGTGCTATGTTAAAATCTTTAGTAATTAATATCAGCATCTATTAACTGTAGTAAAAATTTTGGATGTCTCTACCAAAATTATTAGAAAAAAAAATTAAATCAAGAATCTTACTGTTTCAAAGAGATCTACACTTAGTCCATATAATGTTATACTGACAATATAAAACCAGAAAAATATGACTTTGGAAATACTAGTTGAAATTATCACTAAAACTATCTTCTTTTTTTCTCCTAAAAGTTTTTGGGAACTGACAGTAATATACAAATTATATTAATTTGATATCCAGATGTACTGAATTTCTTTCCAAATGTTATTTTGGTGGCACTTGTTTGTTTGGTTGGTTGGTTGGTTTGTTTTTTTGAGGAGTTTGGTTTGATTGGGGTGGGGAGGGCTTGGGTTGTTGATTTCTTATCTTGTTCAGGCACATTTAAGAAAGCTAAATAAAACAAAACCAAATAACACGATCACTGTGGCAATATTTAAATTCTTAAATGTTATCATTTTATGATATGTCAAGAATTATTTTTTTCTCTCCATTTAGAAATACCCACACAATTTAAAATGAAAGTATGGTATACAATGTCTTCTAAATGTTTAATACTAGAAGATAACAGCCACAGAAAAAAAATACTAGTTGCTAATAAATATTCTCTTAAAGATTAAATTAATAGAATACAATATTAGAAGTGTTGAAATACACAGTGTTTAAGAAGACCTTATCCTAAATTCCTTTTGTTGTAAATCAGTTATTTTGCTGTGAAAATGGCAGCTTGCAACAACAATTATCACAATCTTAAGTTTTTGTTTGACTTTATGTATTTATGTAACAGCATTTTACCTTATCCATAATAATGCTTATCCATGTTAAGCATGTGTTAGTATTTCTCTGTCCTTAACCAAAGTTATTCTGAAAATCAGAGAGTCTAATTTGATGAGGTCTTTCTTTCTTTGCCATAAGGACATATGACATAGAATGAACAAGAAAGCTGCCCAGTTTAAGTGTTACTTTCACATATTCTTTCTCCAGATTGCTATATGAAGCTGTACATAATATAAACACATACTCTTGTCTCTAGTTAGTCACATTATAGTTAATGACCATATGGTCATTATGGTATAAGATCTACTGTCTGTTGTATTTATATTCCTCAAGCATATTGTTCCTTCAACTTCACAGTGTGTTAAACTATTTCAAAGGGAAAAAAATCCTTTCCCTCTTGTTTCTGGTTGTCCTATCAAGTGTAACCTTGGACCCGTATAGAGCAATTAGACCAGCCTCTATCCCCTCCTTTGTAATGAGGTTTCTTGCATTTCTGAGTCTATAACCCTTTAGTCTTCCCTAATGGGACATCATTATTCTGAAAGAAACAATGTAAATGTAAATGAATATTCTCATTAACGAGTCACAGAGAAACCTTTAGTGTTAGCGCTGTGGTAATTCTGCTTGTTATTTCTCTGGTATTCCATGCAGATTTTTTTTTTTTTATAATTCATTATTAGTATTCAAAATTACTTCTTCTTTAATTCTGCATGTCTTTCATAATCCGGTGTTCCAACTAGTTCAACCATGTCCTTGTTTTATTCTCCAGGAACCACCTGTGAAACGTTCAAGGTCTCTGTCCCCAAAGAGCTCTTTTAGAGAGTTGGAGGAGCTAAGGAAGCTTAAAATAGCTGAAAGGAAGATAGAAAACTTAGAGAAGACACTACAGCTAAAGGTGAACCTTAAAAAATAAAAATAAAAAACCCCTCTAGCTATAAGCTTACATAGATAAAGATATTCCTAAATAAACAGACATTTTAAAAATGCAAAATGCACATATCATTATGGACTATAAGTGTGTTAGCATAAGAGAATACTCTTCATTATTTTGCCTTTTTCCTTTACTCCTGCAAGCCTATGGGAGCCTAATTTGAACTGTCATCAATAATATGTGCTTATTAAATATATTTTCAAAATTTGTTTCTGAGAAGATATATTCTCATAAATTAACATTACTATAAAAATAAAGTGAAACAGAAAATACAAAGAAAGTTGTTGCGTTTTTTTGGACAGAGAAAACAGTATTTAAAAATGCTGAAATTAGTTACTTGAAACAGATTTGCCCCTTGTACTCTTAGAAGATGTAGCTCAGAAGTTGTCATTCTATCAATTGCTAGTTAAAAAATCCCCAATAAAGAAACCAAACCCCACCCCCTAACCCTTGGTAGAAACATTTAATTGATCTTGTATTACAATTTCCCATTTTTTCCTTCTTTTATAAGTTTTTGTTGGTTTGGATGGGGTTTTTTGTTGGTATTTTTTTTTTACTTCAAAGTTACTACCTTTTGAATTGGTTGGTTTCAAATTGCATCTCAGAGTGCAAAACCCAAACCCTGAGTCACATTTTCTTAAACATTTGCAATTCATACCCTGTCTCTCTTGCTTTTCTCTTTTCCTTTCCCCTTCCCCTTTCCCTTTCTTATTACTTATGTTTTCCATAATTGTGGAATTTGAAATGTGTTTTTACTATATGTAGCTTAAAGCAGAACTGAGTATAGTGAACATGGCTTTGATAAATGTTAAGTAAGTGAAAAAATTTGAGGCGCCTTATAAAACATTGTTCTGAGCTCCTGCCTCATGCAAAAAGCACTCATATGTGCTAAGTCAATTTTAAAAAGAAAGTGAGTGGGAATCATATTTTTTAAAAAATGCAAAAGTTCATCACCCTGTATACTTGAGAGAGTTTAACGTAGTGTCTTATCACTCACAGAGTATATATACGAACATAAAAGATGATTGAGGCTTCAAATTCAGTCTTTTAAGCAACTCTTGTTCCTTGGAGTCAGAAACTTAATTTTGTTTTGTTTTTCTCTTCTTTGAGAAATCTGAGGCATGTTATACCAGCTCTACCTGAGAACTGTCCTTTGGCAGGCCTCCTTTTTTTTAATCTTCCTTGGCCTGCCAGACACTGATGCTACAGACTATTCTGGCATTGTTGACTATCTCTGCTCTGCTCTTGGCAGCAAAGCTCACACATCAGTGTGTATGGTGGTTGTCTTAAATGATAGAGTTCCATGTTTCTTTGTGTATTCTTTGGGAAAGAGGAGTTAAGAGAAGCACTCTGATTTTTCTAAGTAAGAGCAGAAGAGAAAGAACTATTATTTTTCTGCATGACCTCATAATAAAATATTTACCATTCATCTTAAAGCATAATTTAGGAATCTCTGCAGCTTTATTATGTTGCAAGTGTAGGATCTCACAGCTGTTAATCTGTGAGGTCTATAAGGGCTAGATTTTATATCTTGTCTTGAAACTGAGCATATGAACTCCTTGAATTTACTGTTGACTTCTTTTGTGAAATGCTTTAGGCCAAGGGAAGTTGGCTCTTACTGTCTTTATTGATAATATTAGTAGAATAATCATATAAATTCAGAATGTCCATAGTCTTGATATAGGATTGGCTTAATTTCTGTACTTCAGGACATACTAAAAGGTAACAGAGCAAGCCTGATTGCCCTCTTGCTTAGGGAAGAGAATGTCAAAAGTAAACAAGAATATGTCTTGGATTTAGAAAAGAAAATTAAGCTGGTATTTAGAATGGTCCCCAGCATAAGTACATCAGTAATCTGTTGGTCTTTAGGAAGTGAGTGGGAGTTTGGTTACTGAGATTTAGATATTTAGTATGAATTACAAATCTGTTCACTTCTCCCATCTTATGTGTCTATAACTGTGGTTTCTGATGTGACTAGAGGAAATACTCCTGGCTTTAACTGAAAAGTTCTTGAAGGCAATAGGAGATCTGCCCTTTGAATTTTCTCATCCTTTTAAGTTCTAAAATTTTGGAGAGAATTGAAAGGACAATATGTAGATGAGTCTTTAGGGCCATCTTAATACTGGTTTTATGTGAGCAAGGGCATACTTTTACATTTAATTTAGATTTATATGTAGTTTTGTTCCATATCTAGTGTTCAGATGCTGAAAATATATTAATATTGCAGCTTTCCACATAAGTACTTGTGAAAAAAAACTGTTTTGTAATGGTCAGGTGTCTTGTCAGCTTAAAGAAGAGTAGTCAAAGAATTGAATCAGTACATTTTAAAATTCCGTTTTAGTTCAAATTTTACTGTGACAAAAGTACTGAAAAGTCAATTTCAACTAGATTTTGAAGTATTGATGAGAGTCTTTTAGTTTGTCTGAGCTGTCTGAAAACAATAAAATGAGGTGCTTTTTTTTCACAGGCAGTTGAGTTCTTCCTCCTGCAGATTGGACTTTGTCTTTTCGTTTTTTATTATTGCATGGCAAGTACTATCATAGAATCGTAGAATGGTAGGCGTTGGAAGGGACCTCCAGAGATCATCTAGTCCAACCCCACTGCAGAAGCAAGTTCACCTAGATCAGTGTCATTCACTGTAGAATGACAGTGGAGAGCTGTAGAATAAACTGGAGTTCCAACACTGCTAGAGATGGTTGTTCTGTCCCATTTCTGTCAATATATAGAAAACTGTTTATGAGACAGTTTAATTATTTAAAAATATAATGTAATTCAGTCAGAGAGAGATAGAGCTAACTGAGATTATGGAAATTATAGTGAGAATTTAAAATTCAGGACTGCTTAATAATTCAATAAAAGAGAGTGATTAGGACAGTTAATTGTCTAATTTCTATTTCTGTGAGAACAGAGCAACTGATAAAGGAAGAAAATAACTAACAATGGATAATGGAACAGGTAAGCAATAATGAAAAATGTGGATTCATAAGTAGGAAAGGCCAAATTCTACACTTGGTTGAATCTCTGAAAGGACATTGACACTAATAAATTTCTGAGGATTTATGCTGAAGTCATTATTTTCCAGTACCTTGCCAGACTTGATCAGTTTTCACTAGCAATATCAAGCAATCTCAGAACAACGATTTTGTGAACTTCTCTTCAAAAAACAGCATGTGTACTGGAATTCTTATAAAAATTTCCTTTTGTAGTGTCAAGCAAAGCTTGGTAATAAGTCTCTGTGGCCTTCCTGATTTTATCTTGCTATTGTTGTTGTTTTTAATATCATTGTAGAATTTGTATGAGCCACCTAAAACCAGTTAAGCAGTTATAAGTTTATAAACGTATCTGGTCTAGAGGTTATTTGGGAAAAACACCCACCGCCAGTATTTAATGGTAAGATCACCTTGATACTTGCTTCTGTTTCTAATTCTGATTTTTGTGCTGTCTGAATTGGTTCCAGGAAACTTTGGGAATTTTATATATATCAGGGTTTAAAATTTTAACTGGTGTCTTTCAGCTTTGTTTATGTGTCATGAAATCTGGACTACATTTTAGAAGCTGAACTTAGTCCTCTATACTGTCGTTAGTACTACTGTAGAAACCCTTGCCATGCTTTCATAGTAGGATTGCATTTTTATTGCTCGCAGCTCTGAATATTTGTGTATCTTACTTATTGACTAATACTGAAACGTCTTGCTTGCATATAATCAGTAAATGCATGCCAATACTGTATTGTTCTTTACGTAGAGATTAAGGAACGTGTTCTTTAGTTGCTCTACAAACAGAGCTCCCATTAAACTAGAAATGAAGCACTGTGGGCAAATTCTACTACAGGATAATGTCTGATGAATTTTTTGCTCTGTATGCCAGAATTTGACTTGCTTTGTGCTGTAGAATGTCCTTTTTGAGGTTTGATTTTTTCACAGCACAACATTGTCACTATAGGAAAATCTTTCTTTACACTTGTGTGACATTATTTTGTAATAGAAATTAATGTATTATCATAGAATCATGGAATGGAAGATTTGGAAGGGACCTTCAGAGATCATCTAGTCCAACCCCTCTGCAGATGCAGGTGCACCTAGATCAGATCGCATAGGAACATATCCAGGGGGGACCTCCAGAGAAGGAGACTCCACATCCTCCCTGAGCAGCCTGTGCCAGAGCACTGTCACCCTCATAGTGAAATAATGTTGTCTTATATTGAAGTGGAACTTTTTATATTCCAGCTTCATCCCATTACCCCTTGTCGTATCACTAGATACACTTTGAAAACAAGAGATGCCCCAGCCTCCTGATACCCATCCTTTCGATATGTGTAAATATTAATGAGATTCCCCCCCCCTCAGTCTCCTCTTCTCTAGACTAATCAGCCCCAGTTCCCGCAGCCTTTCCTCATGTGAAAGATGTTTGAGTTCCTTGATCATCTTGGTTGGCCCTGTGCTGGACTCTTCAGAATTTCTCTGAGGAGCCCATAACTGGACACAGGACTCCAGATGAGGCCTCACCAGGGCAGAGGGGGAGAAGAACCTCACTTGACCTCTTCTTGATGTATCTGAGGACTTCATTCTCTAAAGAGAGTACAGTTTTTAGTATAGTTTTAATATTATTTTGAATTTAAAAAAAAATTTACAATTTTTGTGCTTATGTTTTATTTGTAAGATAAATGCAGGACAAAGTCTGGATGTTACAGGTTTGTATATATTTACAGAAATAAGTCAATGTAAGAGGAAATTCTGAAGCTATTTAAGGTTTGGGTTTTTTTTTATGTGGACTTCACTGTGGCCAGTGTTTCCCTCAAAATATTCTATGTATTTTTAGGTGTATTAGGCCAATGCATTCACAAGACTAAAACCAACATTTTGGTAGTAAATTTTTAAAAACTTCTCAGCAGCATGAATAAAATATATAAGTAAATTTTGTCAAATCAGCAAAATTTCAAGAAGTAGCAATAAGAAAAACTTGACTTGACCAGTATTGTGACTCATGATCCTTCTGTTTAGATTTCTGAGATTCATAGTCTTAACTTTAGCATAAGGGTTTTTTTATGTTATCTGCATGACAGTTTCTTGCATTTTGCCCAACTAAATTTGGTTTTCTGGTGCTATACAGACTCGAGAAACTGATGAGCTAAGAGCAGCCCATGAAAAAAGAAAAGAGAGGCTGCAGATGTTACAGACCAACTACAGAGTACTAAAAGAGCAATTAAAACAGTGGGAAGAGGATGATAGCAGGTAAGTTACATAGCTCATTAAAAACATTTTCCTTACACAAGAAATCTGAACAAAATATTATATAGGTATTCAAAAGATAGTATGATTTGAAGGAAGAAGATACTCTGTGTTGAACTAGACTACATCTTTTTTAAAGCAGAATACATGGCATACCACTATATGAGAAAAAAAACAATTGAAACTGAGAATAAAATGCATTGAGCTGACACCTTGACTCAGTTTATGTAGGATCTCATTGTGAGCCAGAGTACTGGACAAAGGTCTGCTAGGACTGCCTATTTATGCTTGTCTAATTCCCCAGCTGATCATGTATGTTTTTAATTTTCTGTAATGGAACAATTGCTCTTTACGTTCCCAATAGTTTTTTAAAACAGTTTTATTTGTTAAAAATAGAGAAATAGCAGCTTCTCTAGCATTTAGTGATTCAAACATTAACTGAAGCTAATCCTAAAATCCCCTCCTAATTAGGGAAAAAAAAAAAAGCTCTATATGCATGAAAAGCATGGTGTTTTCATCTGTTAAATGATTATAAAATCAATTATTTCTGATCATTCTACAAAAATATTTGAATAATCTGTCTTTATTAATGGCAAGAAGAAAGACTCTACCACATCAAATTTTAAATAGCAAATATTCCACAGATAATTGTCCTTCAAAGTCTATACAGAACAGTGACAATTTTATGCAGCATTTTTTTTCTTTCTTTCTTTCTTTTCTTTTTTTCTTTTGTATTTTTTATCTTTAGCAGAGAGTTCCAATTTTTGGTAAGCAGACACATTTGGAGGTATGAAAACATTTCTTGTCACTTCAACTATAAGACATTGCTAATATGTTTTCTCAAGCCCTCTTTCAAGAAAATAATTCTAGCAGGTCCTTAGGTCCTGGTGGCTTTAGGAGAACTTCAGAAGGTACCTGTTGGTAAATACAAATGTGTTGTACTATTTTTTATTTTTTTAAATTAGAGCAATACTAACTGATCTTAACACAAATGTTGTAGCTCCATCTTACTGGAAAATGAGTCACAGAAATTGCTGCAAAACTTTTAGCTGTTCAGAGTTCAGAGTGACTGAAAGCATCTTACTTTGAATGATAAACTATCCCTCATATATTAGTAATGCTCTGGCATATCTCAGTAGATTTGCATTGGTTTGTAATACTGTGGCATTTGCTTAAGAATGATTTGTCTTTAAATTGTGGATGAAAGTGATGGTAAGATAGAAATCTGCTACAGGCATTGGTAGCACAGCAAGATTTTTAAAAATATTAAAGCATAAATAATGAATAGATTTGTTTAAATTAAAATGAAAAGGTTTTGTTTATTTAAGGAAAACATGGGTGATTTTATTGTGTAGCTCACTATTTTAAATTCAGTACAAGCTGGAAATGACCGAAACCTACTGGATGCTAGTTACCTTATGGAATGAAATGATTTAATTCTGTATCTAAAACTAAGCAGACTTTCAAGGTCCACCAAGAGGCCAAGGCTGAAAAGATACAGAAATTCAACCTAGATAAAGACAGTAATATCAAACTTGATTTACAGTGAAGCAGTGTGTTCTGGGTCTGATGGTTCAAGAAAAAAAAAGAGGAAAAGGGAGAGACAAAAGCAACTTCTGATTCTGTTTAAAATAAATGAGACCAGCTTGTGTCCTGACAGGAATGTATTTCACCAAAGCAGATATTGGGAAAAATGTAATACTGACTTTTTCATCTATAATTAAGATGAAGTGGAAATTACAGGGTTTTGATCATTTTTGTCATCATAACATAATTATATGAAGCCACCATACTAAAAGAGGTTTGGTTTTCCTTTTCAATGTGTTTAAACAAAAGAAAGGATTCAAGACAGATTAAAACAGTCTGCATGTGGTTGCTATTCCTCACAGTTATTTTACTGTCTCAAACAGCTTTGTAATGCCGGTCTAATGTAAATTGTGCAGTAAGAACTCAGTATCAGGTACTTATGTGGCACTTCTGACCCTCTGCAAGTAATGGAGGACCCAATTCTTTTTCATTCTTCATAGATTAAAATCTGTTACCGAGATGGCAGCTGATGGGACCTAATCCACCTGTCAGTGTATATGCCACTTCCACTGACATACGTGACTGCAAAGATGATGTGAGCCTTATGAGGATACCGTGAGGTTACCACATTCTCTAAGAGTTTATTTCTATCCCCAGTAGGAATTTAGATTGCAGAGGGTTTTTAATCCATTTTATAAAGTATTTTAAAATAAAACTTGTATCTTTTGCATTATTAAAATACATAAAAATATTTTAATATTTTTTAAACTGTGAAATGTTTTTATTTTCTTTTTCTGTGCTTCTAATTTCAGTATGCTTTTTCATCTTATCCATGGATGACTTTTTCTTTCATTAGGCCATAGATCAACAGTCTGAGTTAGAGTGGACATTATTGCAACTTCCAGATCAGTTTGCAGGGATCATTAGGGGAGCTGGCGGCTGTCCCATTTTCTTGCAGGAGATCTGGGGTGATTTCACCTTCCACTTTCGCGTGTCAGTATTGTGAGGAATATTGGCAGAGGGAATGTGGGTGACACTACTCTGCCACATGTCTTTTGAGAGCTGTGGTGCTATTCTAGCATAATATCTGTCCGAAACTACATAATTGAACTTTTCCCTAATAAAATATACCTCATTGAAGATTTCATGCCTTGCGGAATATATACATCATACAAGATTTATGTTTAGTAGATGCTGCTGTTTAAAATTTATATTTTCTGAAATCAAGGATAATTTTGTTCTTGTGGTCCTAAAACAGATATTTAAAACCAGACAACCTCTTTTTACTCATAAACAGGATTGAAAGTAGTAAGAGGAGACACCAGCATGTGAACCCCTGTCAGCTTTGTGAAGAGGATTCTAATGCTATGTGGAATTAACTGGCGTTTTTCAAACGAGAACACAAAAAGCTGTTGATTGAAAAGTGAGTTATTACTTAAATGGTGTTTACATACAGAAACATTCTTCTGGGGTTTCTGAAGGTAGAGCTTTGCAGGCCACATAAGAGGAATTCCTTGCAAAATTCCAAGAGAAAACCGTTTTCTATCAAAAGCAGAAAACATCAGCTCTTTTTTCTTTTTTTTTTTTCACTCTCTTAAATCAGTGACAAGTTACAAGTTTGCTAGCACTAACAGAAACTGTATTCCATGATCTAGGGATTGTGTTAATTAATGTGGCTCTCATCTGTTGGAGGTGTCGCTCTTCATTAGCCTGTATTTTACACACTGCCGTGCTTCATTTTTGGAATGAGGTGGTGAGGGGATAACCTAGCCAGCCATCCTTGTTTGATCTCTGTGATACATACGCAATGCAGAATGCCTCAGCTCTCTTGGTTCCCTGCCCTGTCCTGCTAATCCCAGCTGAGCTCATTATGGTGTAGCCTTGCTGCTACTCCTGGAGCCAGAGCTGTCCAAGCTAATTACTGGTAGCAGCAGAGCTGCCTGTTAAGGGTCTGGTGTGGATCTGCTAACATGGTCCTTGGTAGTGACCTGCAAAAAGCACGAGGGAGTTGCTCTCTTTCTTGCTGTGCACAGCCTGTCCTTTGGGTTTAGTGCTGATCCCTTCACACAGCTCTTTTAGCTGTAGTAAGTGTAAAACTTGGTGAAGGAAACTCTTACTTTAGAAAACATACAGTTTGCTGCTTTGATCTTGTAGTTCACAGGCTATTATACTCAGCCAGGCAAAGTAAGAAAACGTCCTTTTATACTAGACAAAAGGAAGTTAGTATGGTATAATTAGCCCTTTGCTGCTATTTAACACTTTCTGTAAGTCAAGCTGAATTTATTCTTTTTATTTAGGAATCCAGACATCATAGAAACTTTTATTCAGACTTTGGTTTTGTCAGCATTAAAGAAAATGTGTTTTCCCAGTGGGTCACAATGTAAACTCATTTTGTGGAGATACTGTGAAGGCTGCTATCATAGAAGTTCAACAAATTGTTTTGTAGTATGCTAAGTCCTTGTGTTGCCCATAAGCTCCTTTAGTGTATTACATAGAACATTTCCAGTAGCTGTGTTGCATAGGGTATTCTTATATACTCCAGTTGATTGTGTGCCTTTTCTTGTCACATATTGATTTACTATTGATTTACTATTGATTTACTATTTTAAAACTGTCACATGAAATTATCAGCTGTACTTCTTTTGTTTATTATTTTTGTAGGAAAGAGCACTTGCTTTATATGTAATTGCAGTTGTAATTCTCCTTCCATCCCTAATCAACACATGCACCATAGGCAACAGTAACTCAGGAGGAAAATCAGAAGTCTCTCCTTTTCACACAAAGCCATGAAAGAGATTTCTTATGTATTGTGTACACCCTGAAGGCTGGTACAGTTACATTGCTTTTCTAGAGCTTCTGTGCAGTCACAGCTGTGGGGAACACCTGTATAACTGGTACATTGCAGATCAGTGACTTTAGCTAGGTTGTGGTGAGATGGCATGAAGAAACAGTAGAATTTTTAAGTCAAAAGAAGTTCTTAAAATTCTGCATAATTCTTAGTAAAAAGCCAGTGCACCCTTGTGATCATTGAGGTGAACTCCTTACATGAGTTTAGGTGATTTTTACTCTTTATGGGCAATGTAGCTTATTGTTAGCTGGAGTATGGAAGAAATGAATATCTAACTCCTGTGGATTTTTTCTATGTCTTCAATGTCTGACTGTAATAATAACTGCCTTTAATTTGTTGAAGTAAGTCATCTGAGCTCGTTTTCTTAAGAAAGTCAATATTAAATTTAGTATTACATCTGTGGATAGGGTTTCTCTATATTGTGTGTATTCTTTCTTAAGCTCTGTGGATAAAGGACATGATCTACAGAGTTGAACCAATTACTTATATGTACAATTTTGCAAGCAGTTTAAGTAAATCAGGTTAGCCCGTGGTTTTTGTGGATGCACTTAATTTGATAGACCCTACTGGTAGATAGCTTAAGTTGATTTAGAANGGTTTTATTTTGATTGAAGTCTGGTTTAGCTTTAAATTTGTGTAATTTCTGTCTCCAACTAGGCCAGAGAGTGAATGTTAGGAAAACAGAATTATTTTTTGTTGTTTATTTCCTTCCCATGCCCTTCTCTCCTCCCTCTCATGCCCTCTCCCCACTCTTCTTCTTTCTAGGGATAGGACACCCATGTAAAATGTATTCAACTTGCATATACATTGCTCTGAAAATAGATTAATTATAAATTAAGTATAGGATAAAACCAAGGAAAGCCCATTGATCCATGCCCCAATCTCCAAAATGCAGTCATTACCGATAGTAGCACACTGTGAACAATTAGTTGGTAAGTTAAGAAATCTGAGTGAAGAAAAACTGAAATTGTGTGGGAAGTCACTTTTTCTGGTGTTGCCTATTTCCAAATCCTACTGAAGCTGGTGAAAAAAACTTTGTGTCAGCCACTGCTTTCTGTTGGTTCCTTTCTGTCACCAAGTTTTCTTCTTATCACAGACAAGGATTGCTTTGACTTTCATCTAAGCTAATAAACTCAAAGCACCTTTTAAGCTGGACACTAACACAGACAGAAATCGAGAGTTTAGGACTTAAATTTAAGCACTTCTTTTTAAAAAATATATGGAGTTTCCTGTTTTCATGAAATTCAGAACACCTAATGTTAGAGTAACTTTTTGGAGAATGCGCTGGAGAATGCGTGGCATTGTTATTACCATTTTTTTACTTCTTGATTAGTAAAGAATAGTATGTGCATGCTGTATTACTTAGCAATGAATAATGAAATATGTTTCAGAGCCATGGGCTGCATCCCCTCCACGATTAATGATGTGTAAATTTGAGCTGTTTGTGCATATAAAAGAAGATATTGGTATATTGTTATGATCTCACACTAGATTAGTAAGAAATTATAAGTCAATAAAATCTGATTTTTCAGTGTGTACTCCATGCTTTATGATTATATTTCTCTTGAATTTTCAGAAATTTCCCTGATATGAAGAGAATTTTTTTGCTATTACTATGATTTATCTTTGTCCTAAGTGCATTACAGAGTAATTGTTCTGTGACTTTACAGAAACTGTTTTCAGTCATAGTTTTATGTGACTTCTTTATTAAGCTTCCCCTCCCCTATTCCTCTTTCACAAAGAATAGAATATCATTTTCTACCATGTGTGTAATGTGGTTTGAAAGATGTTATTTATCAGTTATAAAATTTAATTTTAAATTAATAAATCAAAGCAAAACATGTCCAAAAATTTAGTTCATTTTGAGATCTGAACCAATACTGCTAAGAAAGTCGTGTAAATTTTAAGCCCTCACTATTCATTCTTGTTAAAAAATCCTATACCAACTACCAGCTAAACTCATGCAAAAATTGAAGAGTTACAAACAAGAACAAAAAGAAATAGCTGAAATAAATTCTCTAAGTATTCTTTGAAGTGTTTATTATTTCTAATGGCCAAATGGAAAGAACTTGACAGCTCTGCTAGGTTGTCCCATCTTGTTCTTCTCACGTGGGTGATTTTCCTTGTGAAGTATGCAATACCCATATTATGCTGCAGTCATTTCCTGCTAAGTACTATGTTACTGCAGGTTATGGAACCAGATATTGTATTGATGTTCATGTTCTGTGTTAAGAAAAACGTGAGATTTGAAGAGTTTTTCTCCCCCTTAAGCAAACAGAAAAACAACAGCATTCAAACAGTAGTTACAGCTTAGCTGAGGATTGTGACCCATACATGTGTAAATATAATATTTTTATTTTAGCTGCTTGAAGCTGCTGAAAACTTGCAAGAGAAGGATCTAGTTACATAAAAATTTCTTTTATTCATCTGTGCAACACCAGTGCTTTCAGATACAGCATCTTGCAGTGGCATAGAACTGGAATATATTCAATGATAACAGGCATATTGTTGTATAGATACATACATTTTTACAGAGATACATTTATAAACATACACACAGATAGATATAAATCTAATATACTTCTCAGTTTTTTAGATACATTCTTTTTATTCTTGGCTGTTTAATGCTAAATGTTATTCTAGTTTTTATAGAACTGTTTTGCTTCCTACACAAGTTAAATTCATCTTTGTATGTGTATTTTTTTATTTTCCTGAAATTCAGAGTAAATGTCCAATTGAACTGCTACTTAATTGCAAGCTAGCTAATTTAAACTACTTTGGTATTTCCATGTTAAATTCTAATTTACTGGAGTATAGGGATACCTTGTCCCTTTGGCTTTTATGTACAGACTTTGGAAAGGTATAGTTGAATGTATGGAAGCTTGACAGTTTTACATCTTTTGTTCTGGTTTACCTTGTAGGAAAACTTGTAATTAATACCAGCAACACTGAATTGTTTGACCTAGAGTGTTCTTCAACAGAAGCCATTATGACATGTCATTATCTTCACATCTAACTGGAAATTGATTGTCTGTATGGTCTGGTCCTATGATAAGGAGGAAATGTTTATAAAGGGAAAGAGGTAGCCACATCATTCAAAGAACATTTAGTAATAATTCTTTCCATTGAGTGTCTGAGTAGCTGAACATGTCCTCCATGTAGGAAATGTGCTCTGGATCTTTGAAGCATGTGGAATCATTGCAATCTCAGTAATACTCTTACTCTGCTACAGCAACTATTTAATAAAGGTTTATTATTAGCTTTTTTTGATAGGAGAATAAAACTTCATTATTTCTACTTTCCTCATTCTTTGTAGGGTCAAAGCAATTGTTCTATACCCTGTGTAGTGGTATGACATGTGCCTGTTGGCAGGAGCCTAACTTGAGACCAGCAACCGAATGCGTTGCTTCTTGTTTCCTGAATGTGTTGATTGCTAAATCTAAATATCACCTTTTTTTCTACTGAAAACAATTAGAGTTGAGATTCTGCAGATGATGTTAATGGATTCTTACAAGGCTGTGTGCCTGCTGACTGGACTGAGTGTTGCTGAGTGGAAATGAGAGTCAGGCTCAAGTGTGAGAACTTGAACAGTGAAGTTGTTGGATGAAACCACTACAAATAATTTAAAATGTAAGAAAACAGCAGCATTAGTTTTAGTACAAGATTTTTGAAAAGATGTTTGTAAAGGACCAAAGTCAGAACTGTAAGTGCCACGTGAAGTCATTTAGTGGCTTTTGCATAATGAACTTTAATGTTCCCTTTTCTGAAGAGAATCTTCTCTTTTCTAGGAACTTCTAGTTACATTTTCACAAGGCAGTTTGTCAGCTAAATGAAACAAATATATTGTTATTTTCCAGTGAGAGTGATCTGTCAGCGATGATCAGACCCAGTGTCTTCAAAAATTGCTTATTTTGGTTACTGTAATAAGCAACACTACTGTGTCTATTTTAAAGATCCTTATAAAGAGCACACAAAGCTTCCTTAGTGGTCTTTCTGTCTGGTTTTCTTCTTAATTTGTCTTTTCCAGTCTTTAACAACCCTCCATGGCTCTGGAGGAAAACATTTGAAAAGGCAATAGTTAACCTTTTGGACTCAGAGGATAGCTCCTCTAATGGCAGCAGCTTCTGGGCTAACCCCCTGATATCTGTCCACACCAGTAACAGTATGCATTAGGAGATTAATGACTGTTATTTGTTAAGTTTTATCTAGAAGTTTTCCTACTCATGTCCATGAGAGCTTGTAATTTTCTGTGTTCTAGCTAGTAGACAAATTCCTGGAAATTAGATGTGAGGGTTTTTTTTTCCTTTGTTCTTCCATATTTAACAAGCTTTTTCTTGCCTGCAGTTATTTGTTCAAAGTCCAAGTAATATTCTCAAATCTCTACAAGCAACTTGTAGTACTTCAGTGACTGCTCAGACATGCCATGACTGTGTCACCTTGAAAATGTGCAGTCGTGCCACTAAACATTTTCCCCTAATAATTAAGAAGAGAAAGGCACAATTAACGTCGCATTAATGATAAAATTTGGTCATGTTGGAGAAACTAAACTAGCTTCCTTTTGTATTTTTTGCAGAGAAGTATTGCCTGCCATGCTGTTGAATCATAGCGATTTCTGTAGATTATCTGCGTGTTATAGAAATGAAATATTGTACTGTTGATAAGCACACTGCCTGCAAGAGTACTGTCTTTTTATTATCTCTATTGCCTAGACAAAAGTTCTTCAGTATTTAGATGGAAATATCTGATTTATCAGCCTATATATACATATACATATATAAAAATAAGGAAGTACTAATCATGTCTTCTTAAACTATACTGAACATTCATAGTAAGAAACCTGTGAACCTACTGTCTGTAACAACAGTGCACACCAGAGCTAGTAGCAGAAGTTTTCAGGCTGCTATATTAAGAGAGTAATGAGGGACTAAGGAATATAAGTTTCTCTCCAACACTTTCAGTGGAGTTACTTGGAATTTTGGTAAGGGCAAAACTGCTTGGTGCTTTCTGGCAACAGCTTGAATTAAGCAATGCTAGTTTTCCATTTTCCTTGCATGGTACTCATTTTGGAAAGGAAATAACAAATTTTCAAGTTTAGGTAAATCTCAGCTTTGCTAATAGCATACAGAACTGTAAAAGCCGCATTCTGCAAAGAAATAGAGATATTAAGTTCCTCAAAGACTGCAAATAATGTATCATAATAAAAATTGTTAATCAATGTTCATCTCTTCTTGACCTGTCTCTGAAACTCTTTCCTAAAGTGTTAAGTTCTGGAAACTCAGATGTGGAGCTAGGTGGACCTTTATTGTGGCCCATCATGATCTTTCTGATTGACTGCTTAGCTCACTTTTGCTACATAGGACAGAATATGCATATAGATACAAATGTTTAACTTAATGATTTGGGATCTTTTTCTAATTTGTAAAGAATTCAGACTGTATATAAGCAATGAAAAGGGAAAAAAAGAGTATCATTCTCACTATTTAATTTTATTTTTAAAACATTTTTTGTTAAATCAGCTGGATTTTGTTCTACAGTACAAGAAAGAAAAGACTACTAAATAACAGATATAGGCTTGGGTTTCTACCATTGCTTTTGGAAGCTAAAGTTTATTCTGTGTGATGAAACTATTTTAATCTCTAGTCACTAGTGCATCTTTAGGTTCTGAGTGACTATTAATTTGAAATATATTTCAAAGCTCATGCTTGACAACTATGACACTGTTCACTTTTTTATGTGAACAGACATTGGATTGGTGTTGTGGAAGCTGCTTTTATCCTTTTCACTCCTGAATGTGGGTTGTAAATCAGAGAGACTTTACTTAGCACCAACAGATACCGCTTCCTGCAATTTTCATCCATCCTTTAAGTGACTGAATTGGGAAACAAGAATGAAAAAGACATATTTCTAGAAAGTGAATGGTCAAAGCAAGACGGATTGCTCAATGACTCCATGGTCAAATATTCCATTTCCTTGGTTAATTAAGACTACAAATGTCTTTGTGTTGAAACTGAAAAGTTTACAATTTTCTTCTTTTAAAGAAATTCCAGTAAATCATTCTGAGTAGTTTGAATGTTCACAAAATATAAGTAATGCTACTACTTTTTGCTTTACTTTTATTTTGGCAGCATTATCCCCAGACATATGTAATGGTTTTTGCTCTCTCACAAAGTCTAGATCTAACACCTGCTCCCAGGTTTATTCTCACCTCCCAAGGCTATCAGTTGACACATAAACATACAGACCCATGAAAAGAATATGTTTTGCCCTTACTGCAGGCAAATGTTCTTGAATCATAATGCTATAGGAACAAAGTGAAGAATTTCTGTCAAAATAGTATTTCACATGTAACAGTTAAAGTTTCTGCCTAGCTTGATTCTTCTAACTCTTGACAGTTTTTGAGTAGTAGAATATTAAAGTTGGTGTTTGCATTATTATGTATCAGTCTCCTAATCCTAATTTATAACGGCTTCTTCCTGTATTTTCTGTATGGACTTTTAACAAAACTATGTGTGGACTGCATGTGTATTCTACTCTGGTTTTACAGAGTAGAATTTTATCCTTTTTAAAACTCATGAACAGAAAGTACAATTCAGTTTTCCTTAGCTAGAAGGCCTTTTTATGTTGATCTGCTATCTTTCTTCTCAAGCTCCTTTCTTTTCTGAAAAGAAGAAACCAGAGCTGCTTCTGCTGTCCCATTTTCCTTGCAAGGATTGTTAGCTTGTTTGACTTAAGCTTTGGGTGAGAAAAAATTCCCTGTCCCTACTTTGGCCCAGTATCTTTGAAATTTATTTTGGTTACTGTAATAAGCAACACTACTGTCCCTCCTTTTAAAGATCCTTATAAATAGCAGGCAAAGCTTCCTTAGTGGTCTTTCTGTCTGATTTTCTTCTTAATTTGTCTTTTCCAGTCTTTAACAACCCTCCATGGCTCTGGAGGAGAACATTTGAAAAGGCAATAGTTAACCTTTTGGACTCAGAGGATGGCTTCTCTAATGGCAGCAGCTTCTGGGCTAACCTCCTGATATCTGTCCACACCAGTAACAGGAGACTGCGGTTGGTTCAGCTCATTCCTCTAAAGAGTCATTCTGCTGCAGTCTTACCACATGTGATCCTTGGGAAGGAGTTCATTTCCTCAGTGGATTATTCCTTCTTATTTATTCAGCTCTATTAGAAATGAGATTCTCTGCTTGGTTTTATTTTCCAGATGAAATTCCTTGGGACAGATGGAAAAAAAAAGTCTTGTTGTTTGGATATTTATTTTACCCTGCCATGAGCCTACTCTCTTAATTCCTTTTACCTGTATGCAGAGGAGTGTAGGAGTCTCCTGCTAGACTTACCTGTAAATTCTGGGACCTGATGATGAGCAATGACTGACTGGTGGGATCTGAATTAGTTAGGAGGCAGTAGTTTGCGGGAGGATTAACTAGAGTGCTCTTGCAATGAGTTCACCTAAGGTCAGCAAGTCTTGAGGGAAGAAGCCCTTTAACTTGATAAGTGCAGAGATAAAGTTTATGCAGTAGTTCAGGCTATCTTTCTAAATTACCCTTTCTTGAATGTGAGAGACCCAAGTGCGCATGTGTATATACACCTTAGATTTGGAGCTGAGTGAGGGCTCCTGATGATATCTTTAGAACTGCTGACAATTAAAAGTGATGAGTACTAGGAAATTTTGTTCTAGCAAGAAGATGTATTTTGCAAAAGCCTTGCTTATATGCAGATGGTATGAGCATTTTGCCTATTCTAGTAACTTGATAAGTAAGCAACTGTTACAGAGAATTTCTTGCTGATGCCTGGCTGTAATCTGGAAGAAATTGGAAGTAATTCCTTTGGCAAATATGATTCTGTAGTATAGTTTTTTATTATGCTACCTCTTGCTTTATCCCAAATGAGTGAGTATTACAAATAACTAAAGAACAGATAAGTAATCAAAAGCATTATATTGCCATAAAATAAAATTAAGACTATTGTATGAGACAGGAAAGAACAGATACTAGAATTATGGGTCAAGGTCAGTATGTTTAAAAATCTGTGCAACAGCAGCATAAACTGTTAGCTGGATAGATTTGACATCTTGATCTCATATTATCCTTGTTTTAGTTTTCCCAGTGAGACTGTGGCAATCATATCTGGAGGACAGAAACAAAGCACTGGTACATAAAACAGTATGCTGCATGCTTTCCTGCTCTTCTTAGTGCTTTTTGTTACAAGCAAGAAGGATGACTTTCACGAAATTTTTAACAGTAAACAAACCAGTTTGAGGTTGTTCCTGGGATGTGAATGCAGTCATGATTCTACTTTAGATTTTGACATATTAGAAGATACTGATACTTCTAGGAAGTGCCAGTAGATTCCTGCTAATTTAGGATGCCGATTCGTGTTAATTCTAGGACTCAATGGCTTCTCTTATGACAGAAAGAAGTTGGAAATTGTACTCTGATCATGGAATGTAGAGCATCTAAGACTGCTGCTTGGCTGGGATTGTTTATTCTTGCCAAAAGAATAAACTTTAAAAGTACTTTGAGGTGTGTCATTTTGTCAGAGAGTCTCTGGATTTTCAACTTATTTTGGAACCTGAGAAGAAAGTGGTTATTGTTGAGAAGGAATTACTTGAGAAGGTGTAGTGGGTCTGGGATGATAGTGATTTTCCACAGTAGCTCTTGCATGCTGTGCTTGCTGTTGATATCAATATTATGACTACCACTCACATAACATCAAGGCTGTCCCTCCAGCATTCCTTCCCCCACCTTCACCGACAGCAGTGGGTGGGCACGATCTTGGGAGAGACCATGGCTGGGACAGCTGACCCAGGCTGACCAAGGAGATATTCCATACCATATTACGTCAGCTCAGTAATATAAACTGGGGTAGAAGAGCAGGAGGGGGAGACAAGATTCATTTTGGGCCTTCCAAAAGCAACCGTCACACGTACTGAAGTCCTGATTCTCGGGAGGTGGCCGGACATCGCTGCTGATGGGAAGTAGAGAGTAACAGCTTTATCTGCTTCGCTTTGTCTCTCGCGCACGTGCGGCTTTGCTATCTCTATATTAAACTGCTTTTATCTTAACCCACGAGACAGTTGTCTTCTCCCCTTCTCTGGCTTGCTGAGGAGGTGGGTGATCAAGTGGTGTGGTAGGCGCCTGGCATCTAGCCAGGGTCAAACTACCACAGAAGGAAGAATAAAATTCTACCAGATGTACTTACAAGCAGCATAATCTTTCTATGCAGAAGGCTAAGACTGTAAGGCAAATTTGGGTCTGCATAAAGGTGAAAAACAATACACCAGTTTCTAGGCTTTGTAAGGCCTTAAGTGGCTTTAGTCTTATTCTATTAGGCTCATTCAAACATAGCAAAGCTACTAGAAAATTTGAGTATAAAGAAAGAGCAATGCATTTTTTTCTGGAAAGGGTCAATAATTCTGGATTTTTTCCAGTCCACTAGTTTAATTACTCTTTCAAGCACATTGCAAAACCAGTCTTTTTTCCTCCCTCTTTAAGAAGAAGTCCTGAGCAGAAAAGTGTGTGTACAAGTTGAATAGCTGTTTTAGAGAAGATTTTCCGTTCATCTAATAGATGTAGAATTAGTGTATCTGTTCATAAAATTAGAAATAGCAGTCATGTACATCATTTAAAGCTGTGTAACCTTTATTAGTGGCAAATTCATTAGGATGTTAAAATTTTCATGGTACATTTTTCACTTATATTGTCTTTTTTAGAACTCTAGAAACCTTGACTATAAACTAACCAAGACTGAAAAGACTTTCACAGTGTCATCAATAAAAAATTATTTGCCATGCTTTGAAAAAAGTTTTATACTTTTTCAACTTAAAAAAACAAAACCAAACTGATTGAAATTAACTTGTGTAAAGAATGCATAGAGATACAGGCCAAGTGATAATTTAAATTTCAACACTGCAAACTTTTAGAAGTGGGTCACCATTGCCATTGCAGATGTGAGTTTAGACTTTGTGTTTAATGAAACAATAAAGTTTAACTGAGTAGTTACTTATTTTCTTTTCATCTGATTTGCTGAAAAGTACTCCTAGTAATGAATTAGCTTTGCCTAAGGTTATTCACATATACAGCTAAAAGTTTTATTCAAATTTGCAGAGACAATTCCGAAAAGGATTTTTTATCACTTTTGAAACATGTTGGAATTTAGTTTGGTTGTATTTCTATTTTTAGTTTTTTCATCAATTTAGTAATGATTGAGAGCTTATTTACAGAATTCTAAATTTTCAACACCCTTTGAGGTTTCACATGCGCCACATATCAATATAAAAGATAGTGTAAGTTGTCAGAATATCTCACAGTATTTGATAAATATTTCCACAAAGATCATGTTGAGTATTTCTAATGTCTTAAGTTATATCCTCTGAATTTCATTTTTTAGAAGCTGAATTAAATAGTAGAATAGTAGAACACGATGTGATGGTGACAGAGCCGGTAAAAACCTTAACTGCAAGAGTGCATAGTTTCTCCTTGTTCATTCCTTATTCATTTGGGTTTTTTCTTTTGTTGATGTGTATAGTTTGCTACACTTTGGTATCTGCATACATCATATTCGTCCTTTTGTACAGGGATATGATCCCTAAATTCACTTCAGTTACTAGCTCTTACCTGTACAAATGGATCTTCAAATCTGTTTCTTGCAAAATACTTGCAAGGCTGAGGTTTTTAATTGTATAGTAGACATAATAATGAGATGTGGACTGAAATAAAACATAAACTTAAATGCAACTATAGAATTTAAAAAAGAATCAATTGGAAAGAAAGTCAGAAAAACAGTTTTCCTTGAGAAACAATGATTTATATATTTCATATGCTATATTTTTATTTGCTCAATCAGACAAAAACATGCATAATGTGAAAATGAGAACTAGAAAGCACCCTGCTTGTCAACTAATGCATTATCATTCGGAGACTTGTGAAAAGGTAAACAGATGTTTACCATGTTCTGTGTTATTGCTTTACACAGCAAACAGTTGACTGTGTCCAAATTTCTATAGGTTTGTTCTTCTGCAGTTCCTAAATACAGTCATTGTGGAATTTCCCTATTGGGGAAAGGACGCTTAAATGCTTGTGCCACTCAGTATTATAATCTGAACAGGAAAGACAATGAACCTAAGCTGCAATGTAAACTTCTAATGTCTTTCACTTTGTTTAGTAACTACTAGATTGATCGGGACAAAAATTATTTGATATTATTTGATACAGAAAGTTTAAAGTATGCTGTTACTTTTTCCTTTTCAATTCAAGTTTGTAGTTGTACATAATTGTAAAACGTCCTATAATATATATATTTCTAGAAGCCTAGTTAAATGGTGATTAATATAAGACATCTAAAATATACATCATCGTCAAAATTGCCTGCTTTTGAAACATCTTCAAGTCGCAGCATTTCTCCTGTCAAAAGGCAGGGCAAGCATGTATTAATGTTCAAAGGTTNATTACCACACGCAGAGCTCATTTTTATCCTTTGAGTTAGACGATTGCAGAGGAAATCCTTTCTCCCTCAGTAAGTGTGGGAAGCAACTCATGTCACTAGACTACGTTCAACTGGATCACAGGTCTCTTTATGTACCTAATCTACTCTGTGAAATGGTTTAGCATGGATCATTTGAAAGACTAGTGAGGTTTTGGGGAAAAAACACACACAAATGTTTATCTTCATACCTACTTGAAATAGTGAGAGAGAGAATTTCATAAAGATACAGAGTTCTTTACCTGCTGGGTTGGCACATCTGTGGAATGGGACACTGAGGGAGATGTAAATGAAAGATTATAAAGCAATTCTCTCCCCATACCTCTCCTTTTTGTCACTGTGTTCTTTCAGGTTGTGTCATTTCTTTCAGTGTCGTATTATTATATTTCTGCAGTTTTCTGTGACTTGTTCAGTTACCTTGAATTCCTTAGAGCCCCTTACTCCTTAGAAACTTCATACTCGACCCTTCTTTGATGCATCTTCCAACTAATCATGTTCTTTGGGGAAAGTAGCAATTGTAGAGTCTCTGCAAAGAACTGTACTCTTCAAGAAGACCACATTACACTCTTTCTTCCTTTTTGTTTAGCTATACTCTTGTAAAAAACATGCAGACTGAAGTACTTCTGTGGTGAATTTTAAAGAACTGAATTAGCTATGTAATTTTTGTTATGACATACATATATATATTTTTTTTTTTTACAAGTTCTAGCTAGAGTAGCATGTCAAAAACATTCAAATGTGTGAGAATGCATTTTCCTACTGAGGTGAAAACAAACAAAAAAGAAGGTACGTTTTCTTCAGTAGGTGGTTTTTGACATTGCAATTTTTGCATTGTTTTTTGCCTTGAAATTTAAAAAAGACTTGTGAGTGATAGTAAAAAAACACCTGACTGCACACAGTCATGATTAAAAGCCACAATTACTTGTACATTCTGTTTTCATCTTCTGATTTTTTGTAATTAATGTAATATTTATCAAGAAGGTACAGATTTTTTTTTCTCTATTAACACTATATTTGCCATAATAAATCCATAGAAAAGAAAGTGTGAAGGTTTCATTGTGTTACATTTGTGTTTTCAGAAAAAGAAAATATAATAGAGATTAATATAAAATCTGTTCCCAAATGAGTTAAATACTGTGAAATTTGCTCAGTGCTAACCATGTTGGTCTTGAGTGACCCAATTTATGTACTCAATGCTTAACAAGTATGTGAACCAAAGATTTTCAAGCTTCAGAGATTAGAAAAGGTGAAAGTAGCCAAGAAAACAGCTAACTAATTAGAAAAGGAAAGAAAAAGAAAAGGAAAGGAAAAGAAAGTAATTGGAAGGAGAGTAGTTGGTTCAAAAATGAAGGCTATACCTGTGTAAACTTCCTCAGATTAAAAAACATTAAGCTCAGGATGCAGGTAGCAGTATCTCCAGAATACAATTTGTTCAGTTTGTTTTAGTGTGACATGTACATATAAGTCGTGTCTTATGTGTGCTGGTGAAAATCTTTGGAATGGAGAGCATCCTGTTTTGCAGGAGGAATCTAGTCTCTTATATGAGACCATGAATGAGATGAGACCTACTCTCTAGCTGGTGTGACAATGTCCTCTTGCACTAAGAATGCTGCTATAGTAAAGAAGCTCTTTATAAGTATAGGAGACAGCAGATGTTGGTAGTGAGAAGTTACAAAAAATAGGGAAAACTCTTTTAAAATATTGACAACCGTAACTGACCGGCATAGTAAGCAACAAAATAAGGAAATAATGTACAAGAACTTCTGTGCTAGGAGCCCTAAAAATAAGAAGTGGAGCTAGACTGCTTGACATTAAAAGACAAACTTGATGCACACCAAGCAACTCAATGACCTGGAGGAAAAAGGGTAACCTGTGGGGTACAGTGTTGCCCAGGTACTAGCTTTGCAGAGTAGGATTACCTGGTAAGAGAGTGTTGCTGTATGGAAAGAATTAAGTATATCAGACGGCTATTTGAGACAAAGGAAGCACTGTGTAATGCAATTGGATAGAAGTCCTATATGTTAGTAGTAATTAACCAGTAGTGAGATTGTACTACTGATCAGTGATGGAGAAATGCAAAGTGAGATTCAATGAGTTGTGGAGGACAGGCCATAATCATGGAAGATTTCAACTATCCACATAGAGCCTGCATTGTTATCTTGCAAAGATGAGACGTATAAATATGAATTCTGTGTGGAGTAAGTAGCTTTTCTTGAATGATCAGTCTTGGGAAGCAAAAGGAAAAAAATACTGCTTTACATTTTGAGTGGCATACGGAATTTAGTTCAGAAAGCATGAAAGCTATAATAGTGAGAAGGACAGAATTCTGCAGCTTTGAGTAACCTCTGGAAGTTTTCCAAGATGCTGCTCAAAGCAACGGCAGTTTGGTAAAGTTGCTTAGGATCTTGTCAAATTTTGACAAAAGGATGGAGGAGATGGAAACCAAGGATGGAGATTTCAGAACATTTCTGGGCAACTTTTCTAGGATATGACCAACCCGAATGAACAATTTCTTTTTATATATAGTTAATTTTTTTTGCATTCTAACTCTGTCCATTGGCTCTTATAGCACCCACTATGCTCCTCTGTCAAACTCCATCCCTTTGACACCCTTGCATCACTTAGATAGCAATCTTACCTTCTCCTAGTGCAGAGTAAACCCAGGTCTTTCACTGTGTCATCATAAATCATGTGTCCAACCCCTGACTACCCATTTCATAATTTCATAAGTAGGTCGATGTCTTTGTTGAAAGAGCCCAAGACAAGATACATCCACATATGCATTCTAAGGAGCACTGGATAGAATAAATTTTTTAAACCTACTAACTATAATTTTACCTGTACAGCTAGTATGTTATTAGCCTTTGCCACAAAGGCATGTCACTAGCCAATGTTCAGCCACGTGCTCAGGACTCCACTTTTTCAGCAAAGCTGCTGTCTAACCAGTTCGTGTCCTAGAATGTCCTTTGAAAGGGGTTATCCTGGCAAGACTTTGCCTTTGATAAACTTAATGAAGTTCCCATTAGCCCATTTTTGTTTCCTATGAGGTCTCTCTGAACAAGAGTCCGGCCCCCCAGTGAGTATAAGTTGTACCCATTAGTTTTGTATCATCTGGGATCTTGCTGAGAGGCACTCTAGTACACCTTTGAGGTTATAAAGACAGTAACCCAAACTCGCTCTAGTGCGGTTCCTTGAGGTATGCCTTTAATTGATAACTGCCAGTTGGACTCCATACAACAGATCATCACCTTTTGTGTCTAAAAGTCCAGCCAATTTCTCAGTCACCCTATCTAACTTTTGAATTTAAATCTCCACTATTTGGCAATAAGGAGATGGGACACCAGCTAAAATGGCTTGCCAAATTCAAGGTATATACCGTTGCCTTCTCTCCCTTTATTCCTATAGCCAGTCATCTCCTTACAGAGGTAGTCAGATAAATATTTGCTAGCTGTTTCCAGTCATCTTCTGGTCCATTAGATGGCTGGACATGATTTGCTCTGTGACTTTCCTAGGTGTTGTGGTTTAAGCCCAGCACCACAGAGCCACTTGCTTACCCTCCATTCCACACACCTTCACTCTCTATGGTGGCATAATGGAGGCCTTGTGGATCGAGACAAGTGCAAGGAGGGCTTACTCAACAATTATGATTCTGGGCAAAATGCTCAACTTAGGAAAGAAAACAAGGCTAGTTTAGTCCACCAACAACAAGAAACAGAACAGACAGAATGCAAAACCAGAGCAGGATGATGAGAAAAATACACCAAACCTTTAAGACTACCTTCTTCACACCTCTCCCCTTTTTCCAAGCTTAGCTCTCTGCTCCCTATATCTCTGCCTCCTCCTCTCTCAGCAGTGCAGGGAGACAGAGAATGGCCAGTCCATCACAGATGATCTCTGCTGCTCCTTCCTCCACAGGGGAGGAGGAATCCTTATATTCTTCCCCTGTTGCAATACAGGTTCCACCCCATCTGCCATGGAGTCCTCCATGAGCTGCCAACAGATCTCAGCCCCACCATTGCCCTCCATGGGTTGCAAGGGGACAGCAACTGCTGTCTCACCATAGGGTGCAAGGGACTCTGTGCTCTGGCACATCTCCTCTCTTCCCTCTGAAGAGACCTGGGGGTCCACATGGTTGCTTCCCTCTCATCCCATGCTTCCACCACCTTCACCCAATTCTTCTCCTTAAAAAGTGACTGCAAAGACAGTCAATTGGCTCAGCCCCAGAGATGGGTCCCAGTTAGAGCTGGGGAGAGTTTCGAGCTCATACAGCGGCCAACTCTGCAGCCCCTCTCTTGTTACCAGAAATGGTTCCACACAAACCCAACACAATGGGAGAAGAGGTGAAGCCTGTATTTCCCCACATCTATACTTTATGAAGGTGAGTTCTTGTGACGTTTGCCTTTTTTTTAATTTTTTTTTTCTTATTAATAGATTTAAGTAGCAGAAGAAAGTGGACCAAATCACTTAGACTGAGGATTTTTACTTTCCAGAAAGGGAACCACATAAAAATGAACTAATTAGTCAAAAAGCCTCCAACCCCACAAATGCTAGAACAAGCAGTACTGAAAGCCTATGAACAACTGGAGACTGTTAAGAAGGATACTGTAGCTGAAACCAAGCTATGAAATATGTGCTACTGTTAAAAAAAAAAAAAAGAAATAAAACACCCAAACTTCAACCAACCTACGCTCCAAAATAGTCTTTAAAGGCTTTCTGTAAAGGATTCAGTGTTGAAGCTTTTGTGCCCCTCACAGAGAAAAAGGGTCAGTATTTAAAACTTGCAATAGTGAGAACAGGAAGGCCAATAAAGAACAGCAGAACAAATGCAAATTGAAAAAGAGAAGACTAAAAAAGATCTTGAAGAGTAATTTTCAAAGACACTTAAGCTGTGATAGTGAAATTTTGCTTAAATAAAGTTAAAAAGCAGCAAGTTAGCTTCGCTTACTAATAGTGTATAAAGATGCACTGGGTTTACAAGGCCATAAAGAGCAAGAGAAAGTCTACTTGTGAAGGCAGCTGAGTGATCCTGAAAATATCTTGAATCTTATGTGTCATGCAAAGTAAATTACTTTAACTGTTCATTATCTCAGTTTTTCTTTCTACTTCATGTGCTGCAGCTGAGTCAGAGATGCATTTATGTCATGGTTTAGCCCAGCCAGCAATGAAGCACCATCACAGTCTCTTGCCCCTCCCTCACCCTTGTTAGGATGGCAGAGTCCCCAGTGAAATGAGAGGAAAAAAAGATAACCAAGGTTGTTGTGGAATGAAACAAGGTCAGGGAGGGCTCACTGACAATTACAGTTCCAGGCAAAACTCCAGGCAGTTCCAGGCAGACTCCACTACTCAATTTAGAGAGGAAAGTAGGAAAGTTTATTCTACTAACTACAAGAAACGGAACTGAACAAAAAGCAAAAAGAGAGCAGGATGACAAGAAAATTACAACCAGCATTTTAAAATCTCCCTCCCCCATCCCTCCTTTCTTCCTGGGCCCAGCTCACTGCTCCTGATATCTTTACCTCCTCTCTGCTCAATGGCTCGTGGGAGGCAGGCAGTGGAGGATGTGGTCAGTCTTCTCACAGGTGGTCTCTGCTGCTTCTCTGTTCTCAGAGAAGGATGACTCTTCGTGTTCTTCCCCTGCCCCAATACAAAGTCCCTCCCCCAGGACACAATCCTTAATGAATTTCTCTGTGTCTGAATTTCTGTGGATTCCTCCCAACAGTTTCAGCTTCTGCAGATACAGGGTCCCTCACATGGGACATAGCCTCTTCTGGGCATAATTTTAATGAACTGAACTTCTCTGTCAGGGATTCTTCCCCACAGTTATATCTTCTGTGAATATGGGGTCTCCCACATGGGATGCAGCCTCCTCTGGCTATAGTCTGGTCTTTAATGAAGTGAGTCATTGCCCCTGATGTGGGGTCTTTAATGAAATGCAAACAAATCACTGCTTCACCAGTTCTCTCTGCAGGATGCAGGGGAGTGTCTGGTCCAGCACACCTGCTCCTCTCTTCTCTTGCTGACCTTGGAGTCCACATGGTTGCTTCTCTCTCTTACCACTCCTTGCACCACCAGCAGCCAGAAAAGAAGAAGGAACTGAAGAAGGAAGGAAGAGGAAGAACCTTCCTCTTCCAGCTTCTTCTTAAAAAGTGATCATGGAGGCGTCTAATTGGCTCAGCCCCAGAAGTGGGTCTGGCTCTGAGCTGGAGAAAGTTTCAAGCAACTTCTTACAGGAGCCATCCTTACAGCCCCTTTCCCCTTACAAGAAATGGCTGTCATGTCAAACCATGACAATTAGCATATAAAATGCTGTGTATACTAAAAGATGTAATTAAAAAAAAAAACTTTCCTTAAGTTAGCAGATACTTTGGAGGAGCAGATACTTCAGAAGAGTTTTTGCAAAACATAAATTTCTTGTGAAGCAGTTAGATGCTGCTGTTCAGAGTACAGCAGAAATGGCTGTGAGGCAGTTAGCAATCTAGCCTTCAGAACGGAGCTAGAATAATGTGTATTTGTATAGGATATGAGGTTATCTTCTAAGCAAAATCTGCATATTAAATGACTGCCCTCTGTTCTATGTGCTGTAGGATCCTGGGCTGAAACAGATGAGGATCTTTTTTGTTAGTATATAATTAAAGATTGTGTCAGAAAATACAGGTATAAATCGACCATTTAAATTAATGTCTTTCATTCTAGTATTTCCCAATTTGACTTTCAAACTTTAGTGTTGTATTCTGGCAACTTTATTTATATGTAATTTTAATAACATGAAAACAGTAATTCAAGTATTTTGTTATACAAACTTTAGCTGATTGAATTACAGAATGAACTATCATCATAATACATTTTTGGATTAGAACTTGAAAAAATAAAAGGACGAGATTTTGGTAATAAGTTTCTTATATAGTCACTGGAAAGAGAAATGGTAAGACATACCTGCACAAGGCTGACTGGTGATTTGTCCTGAGACTGAATACTCATTCCCGTCTTAACAGTATTCCACCTCCTGCCAGTCTCCTTTTCATCTCAAGCATTTATTTTCCTAAAATGAGCTGTCTGAAACAGTGTATATTACAACCAACATTTCTGAATTTTGAATTTTACCCATCTGTTGTACAAATAACTCCTTACATTTGAAGTGTGCCAAGTGTCATCAAATTAGAACTAATTCATAGGTGTTGACAATGTTGTCCCCAGTAATATATTTATATGGTCTTGGCTTACTATTTTTAATGATTTTAATGGCATCTATATGATAGTTCTGTGGTTCTTACTTTTTTGTTTCCTCTTTTGTAGACTAAATCTTGAAGACGAATTGAATCAGATGAAAGGACATCAGTCTGTGGGTAAGTTTGAGTCTTTGTCAGTTGAGTGGATAATATTGCCTCTCCCTCGCTCCTCTGATTATTTGTGTTTTTATCTGTTCCTGGATGATCTGGGAAAAGTATTCAGGAGTTTAATGTTCTTTGCTGTTCTTTGTCCCAGTTTTCTACAAGTGACTGTTTTATTTTTCTGAGACCATATTGACTATTTAAATGAAAAAAAAAAACAGGCTTTTTTTTTCCCTTGATTTTAAATTTGGTTTATATTATCTGTAAAACTAAGGGGAAATATCTGGCTGCTGAAGACTGAAAGTTACTGTTTTCTTTCATATTACTCCTTATGTGATACTTTCATAGCCCCAGACAGAGCTGAAGAGAACTAGTGAACGTTTCAAATACTGGCTTTAAAAATCACTTCCTTGGTCTTGCCAATTTAGTCAGTCTTTGAAAAGAGAGAAGTGGAAAGATAACCAGTGATGAGAAGTTTAGGACTTGTTGAGCAAAAATCATGCGTTTTTAAAAAGTAGTCAGGTCCTTGAAACTGTTAGTTCGTGACATCTTTAGTGCTTTAAAAATTATTCCTTCTGGATTTTTGTTATGATTTCAGGTTAAAACATATCCTCTGTTAAGAGTTTGTAGGTGGATACACACTTTTGGTTTGATTATTGGTATGGTGATTAATTATTGTTACTGAGAAAAATGTTTAAAGTACTAGTGAAGTGTTAGGCAAATTTTATGTACCTCTTCCAGCATTTGATGCTACAGGTATCATTTAGACAGGAAATTTTTTATAAGATTCAAAATCAAGTCTAAAGATACATATTAAGCAACACTTTTTGTTAGCACATAGGACTGAACTGATTCTAGCAATTTCCAAACTTTGATCCATTGAAGTATAACAAAATAGTTACCCAGTCTGTAAAAATTAGTGCACTTCTTGTTCCCCTAGGATATTGCAGTGTGATGGATAGTTTTATCAGTTTGTTAACATTTTCTAGAAGACTACACCATAATGACTGGAGCTGAATGTCCATCTTTGAGCATAAATGACTATATATGAGCAAACTGCTCATACACTAAGAAAATGTGTACACCCTGTGCCCTAAAATGGATATGAAATGCCAGATTTCTTCCTACCAGATAAAATTAAAAAGTCTCAGCTTTGTTATCTGTAGTTTGCCGAGAGTCCTAACTTGATGTGGTCTAAATAGACTTTGTTAACAATGCTTTTTTTTCTAAAAGGAAATCTGGCATGAATTTATTTAGCTTGTCAATTATGTTGGAATTCACTTTCATCTTAGTAGGTAAATTTTGAAAAAAGTGGCTGAGCTACCCTGCATGAAAAAAAGACAGGCTATATCCTTTTGCAGTTGAAAAGAGTATTTACTGGATAGCTTTGTGCTCTCTGTATCATTTTTCGAACCCTGCTGTCAAAGATGAAGGAGATGAGGGGACAAGGAAACTCTACTCCTGCCTTTCCCAATTTCTTCAGCTGTCCAAGGTATCTCCTTCGTCATTGCCAATTATTTTTAGTAGTCATCATATGAAAATTCACTATTCATGCTATTTGTGTCATTATTTGTGTATGAATGTTAAGAATATGTTGGCAGATACTTACACCATTTCTTCCAAAAGCAGGAAATTGGATCCATCTAATCCTATTTAGAAAAATAGCAAGTGCCTTATTCAAAGAAGGTAAATTGTTAGGATACTTCTGAATTCAATGTATCCCCAGCTCATGTGTGAAAATGGCATTTCTTTCTTCTGGTCTTCACAGTGATTTTCCCACCAGCTGTTTCAGACATAGATCTTTGGCTATCATGTGGGTGGCTATCACAGTAGCTTTCTGCACCATGGCACCTCACGTCTGTCGGGGGAATCCTTCACCTGGTGCATAACAGAGGCAAAAATGTCATTCTATGATGGTTCGTGCAGGTTCTGTATGAATGACTAATATATATATAAAAAATATATATAATATATATATCTGTTTTGAAACTGATAGTTTTTTTTCTCTGAGTCAGAATGCTTTCTGTGAATACTTGTAGTGAGCTACAATATCATAGTAGAAGTACCATTTTGGCAGTGGTTTTGAACTAACTTGTGAGATTTAGTGACTGTTAATTAGGAATTGTTACATTCTGAAGCTGACATGTTTTCTAAGTGGCATGTAAATATACTTCTGCAAGACCACAATAATTTGATGACTAAAGATAGTGGGGTTTATGACTTGTTGGCCTGTTCCTTGAGGGAGAGACGAGTATATTTTTATGTGGGAGTATGACAGGTAAGGTGTATGTCTTTCTGAGTAGACTGATATAATGAATCTTTCTGCTACCATAGACAGTCAGAGAGTTATAGGCAATGCTGTTTCATTGCCTCCCTAACCAATTTCTGTGAACAATTACATAACAATTAAAAGAGAGGAGGGGAGAAGAGGCCATTTATTTTCTACTTGATAGAAGAGGCTATGCATCAGTGACTTTTGGCTTTTTGTTATGTTGCTTGTGACTTCTGTGATAATACTAAGCATTTATAATTTTTCCATCTGTTCTGCAGTAATATTTTTTATTTGCTGCATATAGTATGTTTATTTATAGTTTAAAATTGTGTTTTAATACATCACATAATAAACATAACACCTTGTGTGCTTTGATCAGTTTCTTTGACTATGGGAGATGATTTTTATTTTCAGTGGAGTACTGTAAATGCTGATATAAAAGCTGCAGCAGACATTCAAATGAGTGAATATTTAGAAAAAGATGAAAAGCATGTTCATATTATCTTTGTGTGTTACTTAAAGAATGTTGTAAATGTATGCAGTACCACTGTGCTGGGGGACTGTAGTCTGAAATAACATGGGAACTAACATATTAATATCAAGGTAAAGGTACATATTCCCCAGATGCATAGTTTTACCTTTTTCAGCTTTTATTATCTTTAGGATAGTGTTCCATTTATTTCATGAATACAGAAGTATTAATTGGCCATGACATGTTCCAAAGACAAAAGAAAGGTCTAATTCACTCTAACAAACTTGTTAGTCACTGTTTATATCAAGAGAATTGTGAATCTACAGAGAGTAACACTGTTTTCTTCTACACTTGCTTTGTTTATAAATCAAAAGTTTTTAAGTGACCTGCAGTGTCTGCTTGTAGTTTGAAATGATATTTCTAAAGTAAACCTCCACCATGTAGCACAGATATTTATCCCTTAAGATTAATTCTTCAAGTTAATTTTGAGGAGAAGAAGGGCAAGAAAAAAATGTGAAATTCCTAGTGTTTTTTACAGTCTTGAGATTTTTGTTCTCTAATGTAATATTTAGTATTCTAAGAAACAGTCTTTCTGACATGTGCAATTGCTCATTTCAGTGAGCAATGGACAGTTTATGAATGCTAAGCTCTTGGTTCAAATCAGGAGAATGTATTTTACTTCCGATTTACTGTACATATTAGAGCTTCTAAACTTTTTCTTAGCATTCTTCTGCATGAATAGGTCTAATTTTTAACTTTTCTTTTTCTCATGGGATTTTTAGTGCCTAAAGTGCATGATTCTCTGAGAGGGCTGCTTAGCGTCATGTCCACTTTCATTAATTGTATCAATTTCTAATTGTTATGAATTCATAGTATTACAGTGGAATGATGTGTGTGATTTCTCTGGTGAAGTACCATGATCTTTCACTTAATGAAAAAAAAGGGGGTTAAAGTTTTCATCTGTCCTAATTCTGTTACTGTTTGCTTTGTTCACCAATCACTCTGATCCTCCTAGCAGGGGACAAGACCTAGAGAACAAAACTGGTAGTGACTGTGTAGATGAAAAGGCAATGAATTCTGCTTTTAAGGCATAGAGGGAATAGTCTATAAAAGAATAAAAACTGGAATGAAAGTACAACGTCTTTAACCTGCAGATCTATTGTACCTTTGAAAAGGTTGTACTCTGAAAAAAACACGCTGTGATGCTACAGAGGTTCATAATTATGTGACAGAACACTTTGAAAAGAGGTTGCTCTTTAGAAACTGACCGAAAGGCTTGCCAAGAAAATAGACCACATTATAAATAATTGCAGAAGTAAAGAATGCATTTCCTTAAAATAGGTAGGTATTGTTTTACTGTAATACTAGGTGTCACAATGCATTTTGTTTATTCTTTGATACAGATGTATTATTTTCTGACAGAGACACTTTTTAGATTTAGTGAAGATGATGGGGTCAAGAACAGTACTGCAAAGAAGGACATGAAAGAAATTTCACATCAGACATTACAGAAGGTAAGATACTAACCCCAAAATACAGATTTAAATTTTCATATAAGAATCATATATGTATATCAGTACTCCTTATTTTAGGCCATGATTTTCCTTTCCTAATTAAAAAATACCGATTTCCAAAAGTGTGTTAGAAATGGATTCTTGTGAAGTAGTGGTCAATGTGTCATGATTAATAGAATGGTTAAAGTTCAGAAACTTTAATCTGTTTTGCTAAGTATTTAACTTTACATGATGTCAGGTGTTAATCTCTATAGAGCTCTTGCTACAGAATAAAATTGATGCATAATAGGAGTGAGTCCATGATTTGTTCTATTTAAATTTTAGCATATTGTTGCATATTCAAATATTTTCTACATATATGTTTATCTCTCTTTTCACACAGTACCATATGCATTTTGTATTCTTTTGCTTAGCAAATATGATGAGTATTTAATCTTTACTACTGAACATTCTACTTGTTTTACTTCATACAGTAATAAGATGTTCTTAACTAGTTGCTATTTGTATTGATATTTGTAATATACACAAGGAGTTTAGTATGTTAACAGGTGTTCACTTAAGAGGGCTCACTTGTATTTTACCATATGTTTGTTTGCTGCAAAGAAAAGACATCCTTCAAAAGTATCACATCACTTATTTATCATTCTGCAAAACAGTTTTTGTTTAATTACTTATAAGTCTTTAAAAAGATGTTTAAATTGAATAAACACAAACATATAACTTTGAATGTCAGTTTGAATATGTCTATTTATTTTTTATTTGTGAATTAACTTGTAGGAAGTATAGTAATTTACAGCAGATGATGTGATTGCATATAGTTGTAACACTTGCCATATGGTCAGGCAATGAAGGCTGTCATCTCGTTATTACTGAATGACAAACATCATGTTAAAATAATAACACACAGAATAGGAAGTGCTCACATTCATTTATCTTAAGGTAGAGTGAGTAATTGAAATAATATGAATACTACCATCTGAAATGTCACACAGTTTATGCTTGCTTATCATCTACATTTCAGAACTATAATTTTGTTTGCCAGGTACTACATAATTTTTATCTCTATGGATATACAGAGTTAGGATGGTACCTTAGGGATACGTGTAGACGCTATTCATTGTTTTGTTCCAACTGTCATACATGACTTCAGGTGCTAGTGACTACAAAAGGTTGCTTTAAGGAACTGAGAAAATAGCAGCGTAATCTTATTTTAGGATGTTGGCTGGAGAAAGGTACTGGTCTAACTCATTATCACTGAGGAGGAAAGTAAAAACTATTATTTTAATCATAAGCTTTGTTTTTATCGTTGCAACATTTGGAAAAATCTCTTCTTTCTAATAGCTTTATGTAGCCATAAGGCAATTCTGTTCCCTGTGGGAGGGATATGAATTTCCATAAAAGAATTTAGCAGTAGACAGCAAACTTTTAATATACAGATCTAGGTTGACCTGCTTCTGCAGGGAGGTTGGTCTAGATGATCTCTAAAGGTCCCTTCCAACCATACCATTCTATGATTCTATGTCTATGAAACTCAAAAATTCAATATCAAATTCACAAATGCATATGAAGTTTGAGCATCATTTGCCCTGATTTACTCTGTACATGAAAACTAGATCAAATCTGTAGTACTCACTTTGCAAAAACATACACCATTTATTGAGAAATGCAGTGGTTTCAATATGTTCAATGTCAAAGCAAGTTTAGACATTTTCATAGTGCTACAAAATGATGGAATTGGCTGGTGTTTTACAAGGTGAGTAGCTGGAGTTGGCCATATGCATTCTGCTATAGCTCCTTGAAAAGAAGTCTTTACTCTCAGTGTCCAGAAAAATATAGAGTACTTGACCTTTCCTCTAGTTAAGGAGTAGGGATGAGGCTTGTACAAAGCCAACCAAAAATATTTCTTCAAAAATGTCTAGGTGGCTGCTGAACACAAAATGCATTCTGCCCTTCTGGGGATCTTCTGGGGAAATCTCACATACTAGTTGTTGGGTTTAGTATCTTCTAAAATTAAATTCACTCCTTATTTCTGGAAATTGTAGAGTTGGATTTTAACTTTAAACAAATAGTCCAGAATGCACATGCATCATATATAAGGTAGAATATAGAATCATAGAATGGCAGGGCTTGGAAGGGACCTTTATAGATCATCAAGTCCAACTCTCCTGCAGAAGCAGATCCACCTAGATCTAGGTCACACAGGAAAGTGTCCAGGCAGGTCTTGAAGACCTCTAAGGAAGGAGACCCCACAGCCTCCCTGGGCAGCCTGTGCTAGAGCTCCCTCAACCTCACAATTAAATAGCTTTTTCTTCTGTTTAAATAGAACCTTTTGTTTTCCAACTTCAACCCATTACCCCTTGACTTGTCACTAGCTACAACAGAAAAAAGGAATATCCCAACCTCCTGACACCCACCCTTTAGATATTTGTAAATGTTAATGAAGTCTCCACTCAGTCTCCTCTTGAAAAATATCGTTCTTCAAACTTTATGCAAGATACTTATAAAGTGGCTAAATAGGGAAAATGTATCCTATTCCGTTATCTGAATAGAAAATACATTTCAGCCTTCATATTCAGTAGGTGCTCAGCTTCTGATATCTCTCGCATTGATTTGTTTGTAGTTTCTTTGGAGGATCAAAACTTGAAAGAACTTGTTGATTTATGTAGTTAGTGCAATATTATTTGTATTTCAAATGAGTTTTCCTGAAAATGTTTTTAAAACTTCAATTAGTATGTATAACCAAACCAGTAATGAGCTCAAGATTCATCATGAAGGTTCATTAGCATACTTAAACTTCTGTGTCACTTTGCCTGGAATTTTAACTTCTTTTACCATCTGCCCTTAGTTCAACAGCTGTATTATTGCAGCTAAAATGTTTTCATCTGCACTACGTTAGAATTATTTTCAAATTAAGGACTACAGATTGCTTTTGTCCTTGTGCTTAATGTAATATTATTGTCCTATAATAAATACATTTGAAAACATAGGGTTTTTTCTGCTGGATAGACTGAAATATTATGAATGCTGAAATTATTCTTGTTAGGTACAACAACTGGAAAGAAGATTCAGAGCTATTGAAGGGGAATTAAAGAAACAGAGGAAAGTAAATAAAGAGTTACTGAAGGAAAGAGATTATTTGAAAGCATCTTTAAAAGTTCAAAAGGAAGATGCAGACACAAGAGAACAAGAGCTGGAAATGCTACATAAGAGGATTTGTGAAATAAAAAAAGACAAAGCAGAAATTCAGTTAGCAATTGATAAGGAGGAAAAGGAAGCTGCCTCTTTGAAGAGGCAAGTGGCAGAAGCTAACAGCTTGAGAAATGAAAATGAAGATTTGCTGAGTCAAGTGCAGGAGCTGAAGTGTTTGTTGGATGAAGCCAAAGCAGTGGCAACCTCGGGGCAATGTAATTGCAAGATAACAGGCACCAAGGTTAAATTAAAAACAGCCAAAAAAAAGACCTCTTTGGGACATCATGGAGCTTTTCTCAAACAGTCCATCAAGGTTATGAGTAATGTATTTGAGAACTTCAGTAAGGACGGCTGGGAGGATGTGAGTGAAAGCAGGTACAGCTCTCATTAACTTAGCCCTGTAGAGGGGACACTGTGCATATGTAAAGCACTAGCAAATGGAGATTGAATTTCAACTAGTGTTGATTTGGTATTCAAAAAAAATACTGTCAGATCCTTTGAAATATCTTGGGAGGTCTTGTTCTGAGCTTATTGACTGAAATTTGCATGCAAAATTAGCCACAACTGCATGAGTATTTGAATAGGTGCCAGGAAACCCAAAAGAAGGCAATGCTTGATTTCTTCCAGTGATGCTATTTTCATGCAGTCATGAGGCTTGAAATTGACAGTTTGGCAGGTTGATTTAATTTGCTGGCCCTTTGCATATTCACCACTGACAGCTAAGGATTCCCAGGCAAGCCTACTAAGTCGGTTTAGTTATCTTGTGACATGCCGACCCGGGAGGAGAAACATTTTTTCCCCTTAATTTAGTTAGATAAATTTTGAATGACCCATTTCAGCGTGCTAGCAGATGTCTACAAGCTGTTTAACATCCTTTAAATTAAGAACCATCCACACTAATTATTTCATGTATGTTTTATGCACAGTCATTGTACTAACTTTAATTGAATGATGGTTAAAATCAGTTCCTTAAAGGTAATTGTTACCGCATAAAGCCCCAGTCATGAGTCACAAGGCCCTCAGAAAATTGCACTGACAGGCTTTATAAACGTTTAAAATTTTTGCTTCTGCTTCTGTTTGTCCACACATACTTAAAAAGGCAGCAGTAAGCCCCTAGGTAAATGAGTATCATACCATGTCTTTCAATTGTTTTTCCTATGAGATATGCAAAGAAATTCCTCAAGTCTATATTTACTCAAAGTACAGAGAGAGTAGCAAAAGTGTGAAGAATAAAGGAATCATCTTTGGAGGCTTCATAAAGGCTTTAAGTGTCATATGGAGTAAATCAACAGTGGCAAGTGAAGCCCTTCTGCTGCTTCACCCTCTGCAAAACAGGAGGTTTCTAAACACAATATCTTGAGAGAGAAAACAAATTAAGAACCATATAATTTGTCAGTTACTATCATTAATATAAAGCTTATTTGTTTTACTGTTTAGTTTATTATTGCAGATCTGATTTTACAGGAAAAAAAGTTTTTATTTTGCAATTAGTGACCTTTTATTTAATTTACTGTGTTTTGCTTTGTGTGAACAAAATTAAGCAAACAAATTGTTGTTGCAATTTGAGTTTGAAATGAAGTGGAATGTAATCGTATGGCATCAGTTGTCATGACTAGCCGTAAGTAACACTGTTGGTAATCATGCAAGTACTCTGTTAGAGAATTCTTGTCATAGAATAGTGAACATTTTTTAAACTGATGTTTCAAGGCACCATTCTTAACAAGTGCAGGGAAATATCTTCATTTAGTTCTCTCTTCTACTTACTAATACAGTTCTTTAATAGATGTCTCTGAGGTTCTAGGTTCAAACTTTCCATTTTCTAATTCCTTGAAAGCACTCAGGTGAGGTCTAACATGTATGTAGTTAGAAATCTCTCTGTGCTACTGGAGCACCTTGAAACTATTATACCGATTTCTGTTCTTAACAGTCAATAAAACATACCAATGTGTCTGGACAGATTTTTCGAACGTATAAACATGTTTCTGTGTGAGCTCTTCAATTTGATGCCTTTTCTCTAGTTAAGTACCCTCTATCTCTAAAATTATTGATTTTTGTGATGGTGCAACTTAATTTGAACTCAGCTGTGCCTTTTTAAGTGTCTTGGTTTTAAAAAGTAACAAATCAAAATTATCTTCTCCCAAAGGAATCCTTCACAAATACATTTGCACAAATGATGATGGGTAGCCACTGATGCTCTAGAAAATGATACATCCAAGACTTGATATTTTAAGGTTGTCTTCACTGAATATCTGAAAACAAATGATAATCTGGGACAAGGCGTTGAAAAATTGAAATAGAGAGCACCTTGAGTGCAAAGTTAGGAAAAAAATTGAGTAGATGAAAAGTTTCAGATCCAGTTTCTGTGCATGGCAGGCAATCTCTCTGCCTACCAAGCTTACAGAAAGTAAAAACACTCAAAAGGGATGCCAGAAGCGTGATTTCTGAATTTGTCTCAGTCAACACTAAAAATAAAGTTCAATTAAAACAAAATGTTATTGAGTGGGGTATTGTGCATTTGTTTGTTTTGTTATCAAATGGGGAAATAAAGTAACAGAGAAATGTAGTATATATTTGTGAGCCATTCACAGAGTAGAGGTACTGTCAAGCAGTTTTTCATATACGTTGCTTTTGCAGACTGTTTCAAAAGCTGTCCTTTTAGCAGTAGTCTCAGATCATGCATCGTACAGTGAGATGCCATTTGACAGAGTTAAATTTCAGAGATTGTTGTCATATTTGTAATCATCTGTTGGATAAGTGAACTTCAGTTTTGTTTTGATTATATATTAGCTTCTTGTCTTTCTACCACGTGTTATTTTCTATGTGCTCAAGCATTAGTGTTTGGAACTTTCAAAATTATTTGTTTTCCTGAATATGCTGTTTTAGTGACTCTGAAATACTACCAACATCTGAAAGTCTGGAAACAGTGATTATGAAGACAGTGCAAAACATTGATCCACTACCAGACAGAAGTAAACAACAGGGAAAAAAGCAAATACAAGATAGTCAAAAGCCCTGCAACATTGTTCATTTAGAAGGCAAAATCCAGCAGTATAATAAAAAGGTATATAACAGAACTCGTTTTGTTCTCATGTGCAGAGTGTTGGAGTTTAACAGTATTATCACTGCTGTTTCCCTTTTTATTAATTTGACTCATGTTGTAAACTAAAAAGAAAATCTGCTTCCAGATATTCGATGGGCAGTTTTGTTGTCATGTAGAGCAATTTCTGAACAATTAGTCTGCAAAATTATTTGGAGGACCTGTCAGGAGTGCAAAAGCTGATTCAAAAATTGTAAAGCTGCTGCAAGCAGCTAGTTTGCTGCAAGCTAGTCCTGCTGTCTCACAGTCCACACAAAGAATGCTGCATACATCCCATTAAACTCACAGTCAGAAAAGCCATACAGAGCATAGTGACCTAACAAGGAAAGAGCAACATCTCCTCCTCCCCTCTAGCAAAATCATGTGCTGACTAATCAAGCATGAACATCTCCCAGTTCATTTGTTGTGCTCAGAGTTGTCCTCTCCATCCTAGAAATATACTTTTGGCTCGATTTCTGTCCAGGAGATTCTGTGTAGAGAAAAGTGTACTTTTTAGTTTCTTCTTAGACCATTTGCATTCATTGACTGGGATTTGAACCCCTTGTCTCATTCCTAATATGTGCTGTTTTCTCACAGAAGCGGGCCAGCTGGTCATTTCCCAGATCTTTAGAGGCTCCATACAATCTGTAACAGATGACTCATTTTTGTTCTTTTGAATAGCGTCTAATACTTTTTCCCTCCTGTGTTTGCCCAAATAAATCATTTCATGGAATTTAAAACACAAGCAACTATTATAATTTCTTAGTTTAAGAAACAAAATGCTGAAACAGCGAACAATTTAATGCTGTTAGAAACTTAGTGTGAAACCCTATTTTGTGTGGTGGTATAATACAGATTTTCAGAACAGATGGTGTTTTTCTTATTCTCAAAAATTTTGAAGTAAATACAGACTCTCTGGTTTTGTTACATATTCTTGATCGAGTGTTTCTATCAGAAGATCTTTTACTGACAGAAAAGGTGAAAAAAAGAGGAAATTATTCTGCAATTAACTGTTGGCATTGAATACACTGTATGAGAAGATGCACATGATAAACGTTAAAATCTGACAGTGTCGTACTTGAGGATATGTAAGGCAGAGAATCCAGGAGACTCATGCTTAGTAGTGTAGACACATCCAGTACCTTTCCTGTTTTCCTATATCCCATTTACTCTCTGTTCCTGCTGGTAAAAGACAAACACAGATGTATTTTGATACACATGTGTAACAGAGTGGTGAACTTGGAACATAGACAGGAAGCATCCCAAGAGCCCTAAGCAGATAAATTTGCTTCCAACAGAAATTCACTGTTACAGGAAAAGCACCTGGAAACATGGTTTCTGAGTGCAGAAGATAGTATTGCAAAAAGATTTAGTATTGAACATTGGGAAGAGCTATATTAACAGAAATCTTAAATCTCTCCTGACTCCAGCTAAGTCATGGTATTACAGAATCACAGGATCTTAACGGCTGGATCATAGAGAAACGCATCCAGGTGACTTTAGAATGTCCCTAGAGAAGGAGACTCAATAACTCATCTGGGCGGCCTGAGCTATGCCTGGGGTTGGAAATGAGATCATTTATGAGACAAAGATTTCTCAGTTTTTCCCCACATAGTATAAATGTATAATACCCTGTGCAGTATCAGGACAGCTACTGAAATTCTCTTACAACTTATAAATTTGTCAGAGCAGTGACCTAGAGCGGATGTCTCCATGTTTTTTTTTTCCTGGAAGTGTGAGTGAACTCATCATCTGCTGAGAGCTCAGTTCCTAACATACAATCACTGTTTCAAACTACAGCCATCCAATTACATGTCTTCAGCATTTGTAGGATCCTCTGGTCATTCTGATAGGGACTTAGTACTGATTTCCTTTGTTGTCTTTGAGACATGGAAAACAACATTATAGACTACTCAAAGGGAACAAACTTACAAGAGCTTTCCCTCTTTTGCCTTGCTTTTAGTCTGAAAAGTTAACACTTTTTTTTTTCCACTAGCATATCCCATTTCCTTCAATTAGTATGATGATTCTAGAATTCATGGCTAAGACAGCCTACAATGCCAGTAATTTGTTCAGTGCAGTTAATAGATAATCCCTTACTCTTTTAAATTTAACAAGCAGCATTTTTTTGTTAAGAATATTTCCAGAAATATGTTGCATGATATCACATAGAAATTGAAAATTAAAGACTTTAAAGATTGGATAAATGTCACAGAATTCCATAACAAAAGTGTTTCAAAATACCTTGAGCATTTAAGAACCAGAGAAATAGTACTTTGATTTTGGCCATTTTCATTTTACATTTTACAAGCCACATTCTTCTTCGGCCTCTGCTTCTGTCATTGAATATTTGATAGGATCTAGAAATAGATGATTTTTCAAATCAGATCTTTAAAAGGCATGCAACTGACTTTTGTTAAACCCTGTACAAACACAGGGATTGTATTTTCATGTTCATATATATTCATGCATCTTCCAGTTACATTTCAACATCTAATCTAATATTTCTTTCGAACTAATAAGACCACTCTGCCCTTTTATTTTCACTTAAATATCTTGAAAAATAGGGTATTTTAGGCTTTGAAGCAATACAGACCATATTTTTTTCCCAATGAGTAAAAAAAAAAAAATAGACATTAACAGACCCTTCATTTTTCTCTGGGATTCTTTGGAAAGGGTTATGATTTACCAATATTCATTAATTATTTATTCTGCATTTGATGGGAAAGACAGAAGTTGGTACTCTTTGCTGATTGATGTTGTACGACTCATTTTCATATTAAAATTCATCAGAATTTTGTGTATTGTTTGAAATAATTTCTGTTGTTTCAATTCAAACTGGAAAAAAATGAAGTAATGTGGTTGGTGTGCCATAATAAAGAGTTGCCAGCTTTGTGCTTCTGTTTTTCATTTAGGATCACTCACTGAATAAAGACCTAGAAAAGTTAAATTCCAAGAGGAGGAAGATCTCTTGGCTCATAATATCCATCGATTCGAAGCAAAGGTAGGATTGCAACTTCATAAGTAAGATTAGTAAAGCATTCCTGCCTGAGATTCCAAAACATCTTCTATAAAACACAAACCCACTTATATATGCTGTGGCAGGATCTTTTTGTTTAAATTTGAGTGAGCGTATTTTCAGAGGTTTAGCTTACTATTTTGAAGTGAAATTGTTGCATAAAAACTGACAGCATCTTTTTGCACAGTTAAAATATACTCTATTTTTACTAAGTTCAACGTATTCAATCTACTGACTAAAAAATACTTGTCACTACCTTTTGTTTTTATTACTTGTAGCCAACACAGACATGAAAAAAAACCCTGTATTTTGTCTTAGACCATAAAAAAATTAGAAATCTGTTAACAAGACACTTAAGTCTGTAATTCTGGTAATACCATTTAGAAACTTGAGCCACATTTAACTTCCAAGTCCTTGCTGAATTTGCAGTGTTGACACTTCAGAAAAAGAACAACATAGGGCACTTAACAGGTTAACTGAATTAATTTACCAATTTACTTACTGTTTTAGAACCTAGAATAATGTTGTGAAGAGCCACAGAAAAATCAGAAATCATCTTATTAATGATGATCTGTCAGTTTAGTAACATGCTATTTTATATTTAGTGAACAGAGCGAAAAGGAGAGATATCATTGTCCAGAAAGCAATCTACTCTGCTACTCCACTGCAGGAAAGAATTAAATCATTGAAGAAGCAGATAGCTGTTTTACGGAATGAAAAAAAAGGAAGCAGTATCTTCTGTGGAGAGATTTAAAGAAACTAATGAAAAACTAACAACTCAGCTGCATTTGGCTGATCAGAGTCTTCAAAGTAGTAAATTGACCATAGAGGTAAAGTACTTTCCATAATAGTCTCTTACAGTGTTAATCTTAATTCTGTTGTAAATCTGTAAAATTTTTAGGACATTGATTTTTGTCTCTAAATTTGTTATGATCAGAATTATGAAACATTGTACATTATTAGCATGCTTTTTATGAGATTCTGAATTGGTTGCTATGTACAAATGATTTTGAGGCCTGATTAACTGTTGTATCAACTAGATTCATTAATCCTTCTGAAAAAGAAATGGCCTTCATGCTGACATTTTGCTAGCATTCAAATGAATGAGGAAAGTTTCACTTTTAGCCTGTGGTCTGACAATTTGCCTGAGACTCTGACCCGTCTGCATGGACTAGCACCCGTTTCAGAGAAACCAACTGTCTCTATGCCCCAGGAGTGGAGGGGTCAAAACAGCTCAGGTTTTCTTCCAAAGGTGGCTCAGACAAATCTGTTTAATCTATCTATTTAATCCCAGGTCTCTTTGTCATCAGAAAGCTAAAGGACACGATTTATGAAAATAAAGACTGATAAACTGTTTGGTTAACAGTGCCAAATATGCCAGCTTTCTTCTCGGATTCAGTCTTCATTCCTACTAAAATCTTCTTCCATACTATTACTCCCTTCCTTTTTCCCTGTTCTCATTTTTATATATGTATTTTGTGTTAATCTGTATGCAGCTCCTCAGCTGGAATTCTTTTCTATTCATACTGTAGTGATTGGCCTGCCCTTTATAGAGCTGAATCAACAAACACTTTTGCAGTAAGTGTCTCCTGTTGGTCACACACACATCCTGCTTCCAGAATTATAGTGCTGCAACAGATGGACTTGCTGGAAGGAGGCAGACATTAAAAAAGAAATCAAATCCCCTCCCCCTCAAACTTCCCTGCATTTCTGTCTTTGCACAGAAGGCATAAGCAGTATCAGGAGCAGCACTTTCTTAGGGCTAGGGAACTGCTAATTTCTAGAGGAGAGAAAACCTCATTTCTGTTACTCATTTTGCATAACTATGTATAGGTAATGAATTGTTCAAAAAGAGTTTCCAAGGTCATTGGAACCAATGGAGATCTGCCTGTCTCACAAACAGTATCATAATGTAAAGTTTCATGGACAGTATAAACTTCACAGAGAATTACATATGTAATTTAAGTAAAATATTCTGCCTACTCAGATATCTTCATGATTTGCCTTCCTAGAAGACTACACCTTAGATGTCTATAGGAGAGCAATGTGAGAAATAAAATAAAAAAGGTCATTATCAGGAAACTTAAAAAAAAAAAAAGGCTAAATTTGTGTCAAGGTAAGTGCTGCTGTAATGTAAGAGACTGACTAAAAGTTAAATAACATGGTCTTGAAACCAAACCAGTTTTTCTGGAAAGTTTTTAAAGAAATACATGGACGTTGGTCTATTTAAAGAGTGGTGCATTCTAAGCAAAAATAAATAAATGGAGTTGCAGGTACTCAAGTAAAAATCTTTATTAGGCATGCACATTTTTTTCCTTCTCAGCAAACAATTCAAATTCCCTTTCTTACAACTAATTACTCTTCAGGTGCCATACTAGTGCTACCAAGTGGGAAATTTAAAGCAGAGGCTTGGGCTACTTGCCAAGTGAAAATTAAGGAGGTAAAGAACCTACATAGTCACTGCAGGGTACATGCATGTTTTAGAGAACCAAGATACAGACAGATCAAAGCACACATTTGTGGGGAGTTTTTATGTGTTAGTGTTTTGGGTTTTTTTAAAGAAATGCTATGTAGAAGTGAGATATTGCAAGTAAGATATTGCAAGGGAAATGACATTTTTAAAAAAATACTCTTTTCACGATCAAGGATACCATTGTTTCTTCTCAATGCTTCTGTTACTTTATGTTGTAGAATTTTCTTGCACGAGTAAGGTAAGAAACAACTGAATAAAACATGAAAAAATTAAAGAATGAGAAACTCTCTGGCTTCAGGGAGACACTTAGACACTTCAAGAGTCTAATACCGAAAAATAAGCTCCCATAATTTTATATTAACAGTGAAGTTTTGATGCTGGGCTAAGATAAGTATAACATTTTAGCAACTATAAACATTAACATCAAGGGTTGGATGAGTTGCCAAGTTACCTAAATTTACCTAAGAAAAGAAATCCATTAGACAAGAGCAGATGTTTGTGCAGTCAGTCCTTTGTTAAAATCCCAAGGGAATCTAGTGCTAGAAGATCAAATCTAGAGTTAAGATTTAAATGTTCCAGATGTTCATTTTGAGACAGATTTTACAATTCATCCAACCTAAAGACTGTGTGGCATCTGTTGATTTTCAGAATGTATGTTCATATATGGTTTTATGCATTTTTCTGCACAAACACGTATGTATGCATATATTTGTCTTTCTGCTTGTAGTAGTTAAGAATGCTGGACTGAAGTTCTGGTTTTTTAATGACTTAGAAAGTTCTTGCAGTAATGTAGAGTTCTCGCTTACTTTGGTTTCTGTAAAAGCAATTCTTTGCATACTTCTGCAAAAGTGACTGTAAAGCGGCTGCACATGTCAGAATCAAAGCTTGTGTTCTCAAGGATTCACATCAACACTGAGTCGAGACTCTCTGTACAGAAGAACAGTAGTTACATTTTGCTATCAGTGTATAGAAATCACAGCTGGAGCTAATACTTATTGTAGAAGCAAAGGAATGTAGTATTTCCTTACTTTCTTAGAAAACAATTTGAAAGGAATTGTTGTAAAAAATCCAGGATTTTTGTTTGTTTATTTCTGATATTTATTCCCCCCTCTACTCTTTTCCATTACTGAGTAACTGCTTAAAGTGTATTTATTGCTTATAATACAGTAATTTTAATTAGTTTTATGCAGTAGATGTCATTCTTGTCATCATTCTTGTTGCAAAAGTTCTAACAAAATATATTGAATAAGAATTAAAATCATAAGCAAGGTAATTCATTAGTGTGTGTCTTACTCATGTCGAGGCCACTCACAGGTGCACTGCTCAGATGTAACAGTAGAATCTTTGGCATCAGTTCTCCAGTTTCTCAGGTCATGTCAGAGAAAAAGCTGCATTTCTTAATGGAATGCTATAGACATTTAAAAAATTCTATTCAGCAGGAAACCTTGAAGAATGGGAACAAGTCAACCAATCAAATACTGATAGATCCTTTCAGAGGACAGCATGAAGATTTAAATACAGGTTTTCAGAAACATTCCTACAGATACCTAACTACCTTCTGTATGAATTTATAGGAAAAAGGACTTTCTGTTTTTTTATTTGTTTTTTTTTTTAAGAAGCCTCTGCATGTTATATTGATAAGTAAGCCTAGGATTTTCTTTCTGACCTCATTTAAAAAAAATCTCTTAAACTTTTATTTTAGTAATTTGATTTTAAATTTTATTTGAATTTTGAGAGAACTTTTCCCAGAGCGCATCCTATGCTTTTAAAATACAGGTTTGTTTGTCTCATGGATTATCTCAAGCAGAAAAAGAGTGTGAAAAACAGAAGAATAAAAGACTGGTGGCAGCTTTTTTAAAGATTTAAAGATTGTTTGTGGATTTCTCTACATATTGTCTTGATTGTTTTTTACTGTCCAATCCATCAGAAAACGTCTCAGAATTCAGATTTGCATCTGCAGATTGAATACCACAGTTTCATTCTTCTTATGAGTAAACCAGAGAGTTATGTATTATTCAAGTCCACTTAAACAAAAATGAAACCAACAATTAATATTACTGCAAAGATCTTGTTTTGACTCTAGGTTTTGTGAAAAATATTTTCAGTCTTTGTAGATATAATGCTATTTACAGCATTTTTGTGTGTCTGTGGCTTCCATAAAGTCAATTTTAGGATATCCTTGAAATTATGAACTAAATGCTGCTTAAATTTACCTTGCAGTAAGCTAAAACTGCTTTTTAGCTTCCTCAGTTTTTTTCATTAAGGCAAATCTGTAATTGTTTTGATATTTTTGGGGGGTTTTCTACATGAACATTGTTCAGTTAGAATCACAGAATGCTAGAGGTCAGAAGGACCTCTAGAGACCATCTAGTCCATACCGTCTGCTGAAGCAGGTCCACCTAGATCAGGTCACATAGGAACATGTCCAGGTGGGTTTTGAAAGCCTCCAGAGAAGGAGACTCTGCAACTTCCCTGGGCAGCCTGTGCTGAGGGCTTCCTCACCCTCACAGTAGAGCAGTTTTTCCTTATGCTTAAGTGGAACTTTTTATGTTCAGCTTTTTTCCATTACCCTTTGCGCTATCACTGAATACTATAGAAAAAAGTACCACCCCATCCTGCTGACATACATCTTTTAAATACTTGTGTTAATGAGATCCTCCCTCAGTCTTCTCTAGGCTGAATGGTTCCAAGTCCCACAGCCTTTCCTCCTAAGAAAGGTTTTCCTGCCCCTTGATCTGTGAGCCCAACACTAGTTTCCTGTCTCTCTTTAGCTGAGAAGTCCAGAATTGGACACAGGACTCCAGATGAGGCCTCATCAGTGCAGAGTAGAGAGAGAGGTGAACCTTCCTTAACTTGCAGACCACACTCTTCTTGATTCACCCCAGCATGCCATTGGCCTTCTTGGCCATGAGGGCACATTGCTGGCTCATGGTGGATTTGCTGTCCACCAGAACTCCCAGGTCCCTCCCTGCAGAGCTGCTCTCTGCAGGTCACCACCAGCCTGTCCTGGTGCATGGGGTTGTTGCTTCCCAGATGCCGGACTCTGCACTTGTCCTTGTTGAACCTCATGAGCTTCCTCTCAGCCCAACTCTCAAGCCGGTCAAGATCCTGCTGAATGGCAGCACAGCCTTCTGGGGAATCAGCCAGTCCTCCCAGTTTGGTGTCATCAGCCAACTTGCTGAGGGTACACTTTGTCCCTTCATCCAGGTCGTTGAAGAAGACCGGCCTCAGAACTGATTCCTGTGTAACCCCATTGGCTACAGCCCTCCAACTTGGTGGACCCATCAGGGTTCTGTCATTCAGACAGCTCTTGATCTACCACACCATACACTCATCCAAGCCACGCTGCCTGTGCTTTCTGATGAGCATGTTCTGGGAGACAGTGTCAAAAGCTGTGCTGAAGTCAAGGTAGATATTGTCCACTGTTCTCCCCTCATCTAGCCAGCCAGTTATACCATCAGACACATGAATTGTTTTCTTTCATAACACTTTTACACATGTTCTCGTTTTATCTTTTTGAGGGTTTATCTTTTTCACTCCTCTTTCATGTAAATGCTGCAGAGCATTAAGTTTGTAAGAAAGCTTCTGCATTCAATGTCATCTCTTCTAAATTAAGTGGATATTATTTTCCTCCTATAGCATGAAAAGATATTTTTCACTATATATATATATATCAGATAATAATAGTCAGACCTACAGAAAATGATAAAATGCTATAAGAAGTTTTAGAAAACTTAATAGTGGGAAGATTTTAAGTTAAGAACAAATGGTAATATTTACAGGTGAACTACGCAAGGGATTACTACTGCATCACTAGTATGTATAGGAATTCTGATTTTCATATATAGAAATAGTAGGAAAAAAACTCCAGAGATGCTGTGATGACTTCATATTTTAAGAGAGAAAAAATAATCTATTAATTCAATTTGTTTCTGCTCTGGTCAACAACATCCCTTTCTATTCTTCAAGACACGTTTAAGTCTGCAACAATTTACTTATATCCATCTGAAAAATTAAAAAGCTAAATATACTTTATTTAAAGCTGTTACAAAATAATTTCTGCAGCCAACTACCTTTTGACACAGAGTGTAATGAAACAAAGATTTCTGTGATGCTGATTAGGAAAAATCTGTTCCCAGAAATATCAGGAGAAATGGAATTTCTTTCCCTTTTCCTTTAGAAGTGTAAAGATTATCTTTTCCTTTGAATATCTTTTGCTTTGAATAAGCAGGAACTGTAATCATTGGGCACAATATTAAAAAAGAATTAATGAAGAAGTTTCTCAAAAATATTTTAAAATCAAATAGCAATTTTTTTACTCTGCGTTTTCTTGAAGTGCGGCAGAAGTGAAAAAGTAAACCAGAAGGGATAAATGTAAGATAAAGCAGAATACACTGCCTGACCTTTCCAGACATTGCAAATAGAATCTAAGGCAGCAGAGGTTTATTTAATAATTAAAACTACATTGTGTACCAGTATGAGAGTGAAGTCTTCTCAAACTTTAAATGGGTGTAAATGCTATGTTTTTTGATTCTGAAGTCACGGTGCTGTTATCATTCTGTATGCATGACCTGAAAAGATCTCTTTTTGAGCACCATAAGTAATTCCAAACTCAAAACACACCCCTAATATATGTATTCTTGAGAGAAGGCCATTCTTTTTGGGTTCACCATAGTGTTACAGGCCTGAACAGCAGAGTTACCTGTAGGTAAGAAAAACTGTCTGCACTGTATTTCATACTTAAATTTTATGGAATTTAAGTTGAATTTGTAGACCCTACCTGTAGCTTTTGAAGGCTTTGAATTGACAATATAGAGAAAAGATTCAGCTACATTGTAGTTTTTTAAGAGCTATACTGAGCCTAACAAATGGATTATAAGGCTATGGTATCACGTTTAAAAAGTCTGGAAACACACAATGCTCTGTGGCTCTGTGAGACTGGAATTCACCTCTTTCAAGTCATAATCCAAATTTCTGCCTACAATGAAACATGATTGACTAGTTAAATATGTTTGCTCAAACTTTTTGGTTACTAAATGTGGAAGTCTCTGTAATTTTTCCTCTTGTAAACTACCAACTTACCATTGCTGTTTTCTACTCTGTCGGGGAAGTTGACTTGGAAAAAAAATTAGGAACTGCCTAATGGTAAACATGAAAATAATTGCCCTTTTCAAATGCATCTGCTCCAACTTTTAAAAATAAATTTGTGTTTATAAGTTTGCTACATTGAAAAGTTAAAGCATCCTGAAGTCAATTCCGTTAACAGAACTACTTTGAAAATATGCTTATCATGAAACTGTGCTGTCATTACAAAACAAAAATAAAGCAAAATACCTTTTACGTTTATATTGATCTCTGAAACTTATCAATAAATAACAGTTGGAAGTACATTGCATGTAGGTAATGAGTCTTATTACAGAGAACAGTTGTATTAACTAGAAGTGTGAGAGTTGTATTATATTGCTGTCAAAAGGAAAGAGATAGGTAAATTCTTGGAAAATATAAAGAAAAAATGTGTAAACTAAATGAAATTAATAGAATAAACTTAAAATCAATATGATTTATATTGCTGTATCATACAAGTTCTAAAAAGTATACTTCTTTTAAAAAAAGAATCTATATAACAAGGATAAGCATGTTGTCGTAATGTTACAAATAGAGACAGTATGTCTCTATAAGCATATCTAATATATTTATATCTGATAATCTAATACAATAATAGAATATACTGGTACTTACATTACAGTAAACACTGGAAGAGTCTATGCTGTAAGTTTTACTTTGTTTTTCATGTGATATGTAGCTTATTTTTCTTTACTTTTGAGCAAACTGTTCTGCATTGAGTCTTTTCTTACTGAACAATGACATAGAACTCATTTTGCAAATTTCTCTCCCAAAATTTCCTGAATAACCTACTATTTGAGACCTAGAAAAGCTCAGCAAATACTTTTGTGAGAGGATTTCCATTTGTGCTCACAGGAACATCTTCACTGAATTCAGTGTGATCTGCTTGTTTCATGAAAGCTAAGCATAAAGCTAGAATGGGTTCTTGAACCTTCTCTGCTATGATAAGTTCTGTGGAAAATATATACTTTTGTCAGATAACACTTGTTCACCATCAAATCCCACCTCGCAGAAAAATCCATTGACTTGATAATTATTATTCCTATGTAGATACAAATCTGCAGATAGGAATCTTCAGCTCTGGCAGTTTGATTTTCTTATAGACTGTTGTAGAAAACCAGTTTGGGTTGCAGTTGCATCAATACTCATGTTTGCTCAGCGGAGTGGTCCATGAATTAATCATTAATAGTAACTACTAGTATTAAGTATGAAAATGAATTACCAACCACTTTATGCATGTGCTTATTTTCATGGAATTCAATGAAATTTGAAGACCTCTTGGGTATCATGGTAAAAAGTAAGTTTTATTGGCTCTTGCCTTGAATATTTGAAACTCTCTGTGACGAGAAGTTATTTTGTGTTTTGAATTTGCAGGAAAGGAATTACAATAAAGTATGTAGCTGTATATTTTTTTAAAATATTGTATTATTTAGTACTCTGATAGACTATGCAATAGTGTCTCTATGTACCATTCTATGTAGATGCTATTGAAATGCAAAAAAAAAAAAAATACATGCATTGGGTTTCTATCAGCCACATATCCTACCTTGGAAGTGTGAATTCTCTCCCTTGTTTGCAACTGCCTGTTTCATGATGGATTTTTACCTAATAATCTCTCTTCTCTCACTTTCCTGGCCTAGGTAAAGATTTTCATAATGATGTTCATTCAAAAAGTTTCCCAGAGTCATGGGAAACTGGGAAAATAATTCTGCATTCCCTTATATTGTGAACATACAGTGAGCTGATTCTCCTGCAGTCTCCTCAAGCATCTGTTTACCTTACTTCTTTTTCCTTTACTTCATCCTAATCTGTTCAATAAATTTCCTTCATTGTGAAGTTGGGGAATATAAGGACACTCAGTGTGATTAGGAAGGCAAATGCATGTAAGAGATGCATCATTAAGATATAGTTTCGCTCCTTATTTGAGAAGTTCTGTTTTCTAAGAACTTGAAGGACGTGGGGTGTTAGTTGACAGCCAGCTGAACAGGAGCCGGCAGTATGGCCAAGAAGGCCAGTGGCATCCTGGCTTGTATGAAAAAGTGAGACCAGCAGGGACAGGGCAGTGATTGTCACCTTTTACTTGGCAATAGTGAGCCTGCACCTTGAATATTGTGTCCAGTGTTGGGCCTCTGTCAAAGACATTGAGATGCTGGAGTGTATCCAGAGATTGGCAACAAAGCTGGTGAAGGGTCTGGAGAACACGTCTTATGAGGAGCAGGTGTGAGAGGTGAGGATGTTTATCCTGGACGTCGCTGAGATGATCACATTCTACAGCTATCTGAAAGGAGGTTGTAGTGAGATGTGGATTGATCTCTACAGTAATGAATGATAGGACACAGGGAAACGAGCTCAAGTTGTACCAGAGCATGTTTAGATTTGACATTAGAAAGAACTTTTTCACTGAGAGGGTTGTTAAACACTGGAACAGGCTGCCCAGAGGGGTGGTGGAGTTACTCTCCCTGTAAATATTTGAAAGATGAATAGTTGAGAAACTGAGGGACATGATTTAGTGGTGGACTTGGCAATGTGAGGTTAGTGGTTGGGCTTGATGATCATAAAGATCTTTTCCAGTCAAAATGATTCTGTGATTATATATAAAGGAGCAGGTTTATGAGATTGAAAAAATGTCTCTGGAAGTTTTATAAGTACATCCATTCGTATTTGTTGTGTTGCACCTGTGCAACAGTGATTGCTTATATTCAAATGTGCATAGGAGATTAAATTCCAAAAATTGTCTTCATCATGATTGGAGTGCAAAGCACTGACACATAGAACACAAAAGAAGACTCAATGTCTCAATTCATGCCTTAAATTGGTGCATATAAGTACCACTTAATCATTTTCACTAGCTCAAAATCTCACGTACCATGAAATTAATTTTTCAGTTGATCCCTCTCATGAATGATAACGTTATTTTTTCCCCCAATATAATGGTTTACATCTTACACATCTATTCTATTTGGATATACCATAAAATATATGACAGTCTTTTTGTGGTTTGTTTTAGAGGTAAAATCTTTCCATCATTTTTTAAAAATTAGTGTCAATGTAAAAAATCCAAGCTGGTGCAAGAGGGTATCTTCAGTCATTGACAGCTATTCTAAGCTTTCAATCATCCACCAGACGCTGATTGGAAAGTATAGATCATTATGACCTCACAGTGTTTTTAATGAGGAAATCATTACATCATAATGAAAACCAATACATTGCTCAAGTTCATGTTGAGTGAGGCTGAGTGGCTGTCTCCTAGGAACCAGAGACTCTGAAGAAAAATGAGGTAATGAGCTGAGCGTGGACTTCCATTGCCATTGTGAAAAATACAGGTGCAGTCCTTGAATATATAAACTAGGGGCTATGCAATAGGGACATAAAGAATATGTTTTCCTCCACGTGGCATGATTTGACTGCTAGAATATTCTTTGTAGCTCTAATACCCACACTCTGTGGAAGAGATTGATGGAAGGAAAAGCATTTGAATAAGTATGAATAGGATTCGAAAATATGCTTTTCCAGAGAAATAGAAATTTGGTTTTGGAGTCTGCAAAGTGAGACTGAAAAAAGTTCAAGGACACAGAACTGAGTCAAGACAGAATTATACCAGATATGAGGTCTGTATTTTTTATGTGGCTATAATTGACCATTGCCATCAGAGAACTGCAGTGATATTGGGCAATTAATCTAAAAAGGAAGAATTAGAGAAAAATTAACCATTTGTGGTTAGCAGTGGGCAAAATCTTTCTGCAGGAAATGAAAAGTGTGTGTTCTGTAGGAAGCATGACAGAAAATAGAGACAGGAATGGATAAAGGAAATGTTGAAGACATGAGCAGAATAAATGAAAACTGTAAAGAGGAATGTATGTTCCCAACTTTGGTATCAGTGTTCATTCATTTGAGGAAGTGATGGAAGAAATGCAAGTACTTCATAGAGCACAGCTGGGCAACAGTATATTTGTGATGAGAGCTAAGAGAAGAGTGGAGCTCTTTAATTCATAATTAAATGAATAATTAATTCATAATGCTAATGCATAACTTGGTAAGGAAAATTCAGAAAAGAAAAAGAGAAATAACCACTTCAAAATATTTCTTTCATATTCTTTGATCTACCTGTAGGGTTGAGTGTATTTAGTGAGATAGTAGTAAAAAGCTGAAGGAGAAACCTATTCATTTTAATTGGGACCATATAGACAGATTAATGTTATTTGAGTCAAAATTTTCATAAAGGACTTAAGTTGTAATATTTTGTTAAAATATTGGCTTGCAAAGACTAAAAATACTTGTTTTTCAAACTATTGTTTGCAATAGAAACTTTGTCATTAAAAAAGAAAACTAAATTTACTATGAGAAATAAATGAGGGACGTTGATTAAAAAAACTACACGTACTGCACTTTCTAGAAAATACAAATTTTAAAAACTCTATCAATGAAAATTAAACTTAAGACAATATGAGGAAAGCTAAGCAGTAGGAGGTACAATTTTTTTGTTGTTTCCGTAGGAAATCTTGTATTAGTCCTGAAACTACAGGGAGTATATGGCAATTTACATTTTCAAGACCTTTACTTTGAGTAACTTCCATGAAGTGTTCTTTTTAATGAACATAGTTTTGATAAGAATGCATTGCATACAGATTAGAGTGCATTTTATTGCAGCCCAATGTAATACATATTATTGTGTACATTTGAAAAAGTATTTGCACTCTATAGTAATTTCCTCAAAAGTTATTTTAATATTGGATTGTCCTGACTGTGTGGTTTGGTTTTTTTCCTATCTTGATTTGTAAGATTTTGTCTCATTTCCATTATTCAGCTGCTTTATGATATTTATTCTTAGTTTTCATAGAAAGGAGTTTAAAACTTCTTTATATACACAAAACCATATTTTCTTATTTACATATACTCACTGCATATCTCTAGACTTGTCTTTATAGTGGCAGCTTTTATAGTAGATATCCTGTGTAGGGTATTCGGTTTATATATGTCAGATCCTCAAGGGCCATGGCTTTTGCCAGATGAAACACTTTTGATTTTGAGGCTGATGAAACACAGTGCTATTATTGATCTGTGCATGACACAGCCTGTCTCTGTGCTGCCGGAGTGTAGCAACATTTATCCAGGAATTTGTGAAATGTCACTTGGATCATGTTCATAAGGTAAACTGTGCAAAAAACAGGATCCAAGCTGAGAATCCATGAGGAATTGGACGTGACTCTCTTATTCCTTCTTCCTATCTTTTAGGTCAGTCAAGTGTTTTTTGTTACAACGTCTGTGTTTTGTATTAGGTGTTGAAGAAAGTATGATTATTACGAGGAACACCTTGTACAATATAGTCATGTAGTTGTTTTTACTGATTTTTATGTCATTCAGGAGAACAATATTTTTAAGTCAGTGAAAGTAAACTAAACATTGCAAATCTAAAATTTCTGTTCTACCTGTAACAAAATGACAGTCCCATACAGCTCTAACCTGGAAACTGTGCTTATCTTTTCTAAAAAATTGTAACTTTTCTTACCTTCACTCTTGCCTTTACCTGCTTGTCCTGTGTGACCATACATATTTGTCATTAAGATCTCAGTAAGCAGTAGTTGTCAGAAAGGGTATGTGACAGTTTATACGCACAAAACTGTCTCAGTACTGTTATTTACATATTTCTTTATAAATTATGATGGAAAAGGGCTGCGCATTTTTCTCAGTATCGTGTAAAGCATGCCATGTAAAAAATAATGAAATCTAAGGTAAATAATAAAAAAGCAAGTTTCCATATACTGTTCATCTATTTGTAAAGTGTCGAATGTGACTTTTTCAAATGTTTTATAATTATAGTTTCAACAATAGACTGATTGTTACCTGCAAACGAAGGTTGCACATTCTTATTTTTAATTTTTTTTTTCTGTTTCCAAAACAGTTATAACAATAACATCTTGCAAATAAGCCATGAAGGAAACAAATAATTGTTATTTTTAAATCTAAGCATTAAAATCTTTAGAAAAATCTGTAGGTCGTTTGATTTAAAAATTAATTACTAGTTAATGCAAGAAGAAAAAGGGTTTATTGAAGTTAAAAGTTTGAGTTTAGCTATGTTGGGATATTTTCCCAAGTGTAAGAAAGGTTTTCTTTTATTTCTATAAGATATCTTCAGTTTGAATTCCACAGGACCAAATTGAGGTTTAAATGAAATATCACTTGTGAATGACCACTTAAATGTACTTAGACTTTAACTTTTAAAATGTTTTTTTCCTACATTTGTACATAGTAGTATAGGAAGCTAAAAGGAGAAAAGTAGTTGTTGGTCCTGAAAATATATCTGCATACATGTTGCATGTATTTTTACATGTTATCCCTCCTTTTACAAGATTGATGTATGTGAGATGTAAACTCGTGAGCTGTGGAAAAAGACAAAATTTGGTTTTGTGTGTTTTTTTAACTTGTGGATATATGTCCTTATTTTGGAAAGGTCTACATGTTGGACAAATACTATCTCTTTCTTTATCAGGAACATGAAGACAGTATTTCATAGCATGAAGGCTGTCTCCTTATTAAATCTACTCCTCTTCATAGCAGAACCATTGCCAGCGTATCAGGCATTATTTCTTACAGAGAATTTCACTGAGAATGTTTATTTTGCTACTTAGCAGTGTCAAGGCACTCTGTGAAATGGTGTGTCTTGTTTTGGGCATCACAGATAAAGTACACTTAAGAAGAGAACAAGAATTGAATGAGTTTATGAGCATGTTAACTATGAGAAAAGATGAAGGAGTGTGATTACTGAAGTCTATAAAATAATGGATCATTGGTAAAGACTGAAGGAGTGTAATAGCCACCTTCCAATGTGTGAAAGATTATTTAAATGGACTAGCGGTCTCATTAAATTTTTCAAGAAAGATCAGTTAGATAATGGGGCAAATTTTATCTCAGAGGGCATTCAGCAACTGCAGAAGGCTGCCAGGAGATTCATCTCTGTAGTTAAACCAAAATTTTTAGGAATAATCAACTTTTGGCCTCATCCTCAAATGAAGAACCTTTTATTTTAGCTAACTAGTACAGGAAAACTAACTTAATACTGAAGAGTTTGAACAATGGAACTAGTAGCTAGTCCTTGCAATGTTTTACTCCTTGGACAACAAGTTTTTTCCTCCTTAACAGTGGATTACTCTTTGATTTCTAGTGTATCAAGTGGTTTTGGTGTATCAAGATCAGAAAGCAGGGCAACAACTCCCACATCTTGTCCTTGAGAGAACAATGTCAGAAAGAAACATAATTAGTCTTAGTGTTCTTTTGAACTCCTCTAAATTTTAGAAGGGTAATCTTGTTCACCAACTCAAACCTGTTAGGTCTTCTGCAAAGCACCAGTTTCCTTTGTTTGACACTATTTTCTTACCCATTCCACACTGAGATTTCATTATCTAGTTTATTGCAAAAAGGGAGTTGGAATTTCTGTCAGAGCTTGCATCTTACTCCAGATTTCTCGTTCTCACAATCCCTTCTTTAAACTTATATGTTCAAAGCTGATGATGGTGCTCTATTGTCTTGAACACTCTGTATCACTACAAGAAGAAACTTCAGAAGGCATGTACAAGCAGTACAAGCCAGAAGAGCACAGCAATTCTCTAACTACAGACTGGTCAGCCTCACCTCCATACCTGGAAAGGTGATGGAACAACTTATCCTAGGGGATGTCTTCAGGCAAGAGGGGCAAGAGGGTCACTGGGAGCACCCAACATGATTTTACTGAAGGGAAGTCACGTTTGAGCAGCCTGATAGTCTTTTATGAAGTTGTAACGAGGTGGAGAGATGGTGGTAGTGCAGTGGATGTGGTTTATCTGGATTTCAGTAAAGCATTTGACACTGTCTCCCACAGCATCGTTGCAGTAAAACTGAGAAAGTTTGGGCTGGATGATCTGGTAGTAAGGTGGATTGTTAACTGGTGGAAGAGAAGAAGGCAGAGATTTGTGAACAGTGGGGCAGCATCTAGTTGAAGGCCTATATCTAGTGAAGTCCCTGAGGGGTCAGTGCTGGGACCAGTACTATTCATTCTGTTTATTAATGATCTTGATGAGGGAACAGAGGGCACTGTCAGCTAGTTTGCTGATGATACTGAACTGGAGGGAGCGGCAGACACACCAGAAGGCTGTGCTGCCATTCAACGAGACCTGGACAGGCTGCAGAGTTGGGCAGAGAGAAATCTAATGAAATTCAAGAAAGGTAAGTGTAGAGTGTAGAGTGTTGCATCTGGGAAAGAAGAACCCCATGTACCAGTACAGGCTGGGGAATGAACTGTTAGAGTACTGTAGTGGAAAGAGACCTGGAGGTCTTGGTGGAAAGCAGGATGACCATGAGCCAGCAATGTGTCCTTGTGACCAAGAAGGCCAGTGGCATCCTGGGGTGTGTTTAGAAGGGGTGTGGGCAGTAGGTCAAGATTGATTCTCCTCCCCCTCTATTCTGCCCTCATGAGACCACATCTGGAATATTGTGTCCAGTTCTGGTCCCCTCAGTTCTAGAAGGACAGGGAGCTGCTGGAGAGAGTTCAGCACAGGGCCACCAAGATGATGAAGGGAGTGGAGCATCTCCCTTATGATGCTGAGGGAGCTGGGGCTCTTTACCTTGGAGAAGAGGAGACTGAGGGGTGATCTTACTAACTTTTACAAATATGTAAAGGGTGGGTGTCAGGAGGATGGAGCCAGGCCCTTCTCAGTGATGTCCAACGATAGGACAAGGGGCAACAGGTACAAGCTGGAACATAAGAAGTTCCAAAGAAACACGAGTTAAAACTTTTTCACTGTGAGGGTGATGGGGCACTGGAATGGGCTGCCCAGATGTGTTGTGAAGTCTCCTTCTCCTGCGTGACCTACTCTAGGTGATCCTAATCTGCCAAGTGGTTTTGACTAGATGATCTTTCAAAGTCCTTTCCAACTGTTAAGATTCTGTAAAGATGCATGAAGCTTCAGACAGCAATTTTTTTTGGAGCCCTATTTTTTATTTGGTCTTTCCAGGCATGAAGGATTAGGAGTGAATAACTAAAGCATTCAAATTAAAGATAAAAATGGCACAGTTTTATTGACAATTAATAAGGTAATCATGAACTGTTGCTGTAGCCTGTGCCATTTTTATCTTTAATTTGAATCGATCCTAGCTACTTTTAATGCCAAATGTGGCAAGATCTTCAGTTTCTTTCACAAAAACAGAGATTGTTATGACTAGCTGTAGCATGTCTCACAAGATTCACAGGTACTGAAAAAGATAAGCTCTTTGGCAGCTGCACTGGTTTGCCTGCATGCAGTTCTGTTCACTCATAGATTTAGAAGTGATCCATTCGTTTTTAGGGCATTGGGTACACCGAAGAGAAATGTCTGACTTGGTCTGTACTCTTTTCTCAGTGAAGCAAGCAGAAGAGAATGAGGGAGGTACTAAGAGGCAGCAGCTGTAGGTCTGGTTCAAGCTAGGATATTGGGGATTGGGGACAACTGCAATGTTGTCCTGAAACTGTTCATCTATGTAAAAATAATTAACTGCCTAAATGAGTCATAGTGTTGATTCCAATTATGATAAAGGGAATGCATATTTCATGTTATATATTAGGCTGAAAACTGCTTTTTCTTGTGATAGTCTCTTCAGCTATTTATTATGTAATGTAAGGAGTACTTTGCCCTAAACTGTTCATTTATGCTTGTAATTTTAGCAAAGGTTCCAATGATTACATAAATTACAAATTAAAGATAAGACTGTAGGGGTTCATTTACAAGAATCCAGGGATGAATTACAACTTCAATTTATATGTAATACATCGTACCGGTAATTTTTAAATACAATTCAGGAATTTGAAAAATAATCTTTCATCAGCTTCCTCCATACATCTTAGAAGTGGCTAGCAATATGCCTTTATTTTCTTATATAGAAATATGTGTCAATATAGAATATGTCAATATTTGTACAGTGTCACCTTTATGTGACTAGAAAAAAATCAATATTTTTTACCTTGTTTTTCCCCAACTCTTTGTTATGTTTTTCTGGTTTTGTCCTGTTCTGTGAGAACATTAAAATTTTGCAGTAATTAAATTTGTTTACACTTAAAATGTTTTGTTTTTACACAGATATTTACATAAAATGATCCAAAAAGCTTCTGAGGACATCTTTTCAACTTTTGTTGAGATCTGAAGAATGGGATAGTTAATGGAATGTTTAAATACTTGAATAAAATTAAATGTATGTATTTATTTATAATATTTATAAATTTTGTTCCTTTAATATTGCAGTCCACTTCTGAGAATAACTCTGACCTACATATTTTTGTAATTTTTATCTCACAATACTTGTATCACTTCTTCATCCCTTTATATGTTTTAGACAAGTTTTCTCTAACAGAAAATGGCCTTTAAAAGTTGAAAAGTTGAGATTTAAAAAATGAAAACACTATATAGAGAGGAGTAGAGTATGAGACATGGAAATGCTTTCCCTACAAGCACAGAATTCCTGCCCACTTATATATGAGATGCAGAAGTACTTCTGTAGAAAATGGTTCACTCTCTAAAACAGATGGAAATGAGGAGAGGTTAAATTAATATTTCACCATTCTCTCAGCTGTTTTGTTTCTTTCTTGCTTACAGATTCTTTTAAAAATAATTTTGATTTTTAAAGATGTAAAGCTGTATGCTTTGGAAATAAGTGGGTAAATCAAAAGAAAGTTTAAAAACGGTCTATAAAATAGCATTTTCATTTTGGTTTCTCTATTTTATGTGAACTATACGGAAAACAGATGGAAGCATTATTAATTTTTTCCCCCAATGAGTTTTAGTGAAGCATATTTGTATGTGTTATCTGAAACATATGAATACTTAGTATTGCTGCTGTTAAATTCGTAATGAGTTTTAGGGATTGTGAAATTCCCTGACTGGCTCTCATGCAAGTAGTTCATTTGCAGTACTTAGATGTGTTAAGATTAAGCAGGGGGAATATGGCAAGCACTATCCCTGACCCTAGATGAAAAATTCAAATTTTTAGCTTTATGAGTTTGCCCCAACTCTCCTGTTTGTTGAAAATAAGATAAATACTGTGGAACCATGAAAAAACATCTTGCAGTAAAAACTGATCCAAACTATAAAAGATTGTATGGATTCCATGCCTTACATAGAAAATTCTCTAATAAGTACAAAGAAAAGGAATTCTTGGCACAAATCTTATAAATCAGATGGAAGTCTTTGCTTTTATATAGCAATACTTAGTGTGTGTAGGTATGATGGATGGTTGGAATAGCCAAGTCAAATTGAATTTGTTTAAGGAGCAGTGATGGGCATATGGAAATGTTGGGTTTGCACTTCAGCGACATCTTCACAACTGACTTGCTATATAATATTTTCAAGTGGGACAAAGTTTTGTGAAATGTCTCCGTTGTATATTTGTTTTTAATTGAACTGTCAAAATTATTTTAATGTACTGTGTTGTAACTGTATAGATATTAATACTTCAGAGGTGTTAAACTGAGTATGTAAAATATAGTATAATATACTGTAATCGTCAATGTTTTTATTTTTAAGAAAAAAATTAATTTTTCAAGTTCCATAATTTTTTCCCAGAAATGTTAAGGCCTAATGGGAAAGGTCCTGCACATCTGTATATTCTGGCAATTTGCATCTTCACATTGGAAAACTCAATCTCTACAAAATTTAAAGCACATAGTTAGAATCATATAATTGATCATAATGGAACTACTTATTTAAGTGATGTTACATACATAGTTAATAGTCCTTGTATTCCTTTGAAATTTGCAAGGACAGATGGAGTGCTGCATCTGCTTTAGTACGAAAGGAAGATAGTGCTCTTAATATGTACATAAATGAGGCATGGGATACAGCAAGATATACAGAGATACAAAATGAAAGCTATAGAACATGCAAGCTAAAATAGAATTGCTGCGGGTCAAAACCGTTATCTTTGAGTTGCTGTTATCATTATATAGATGACATTTCAGAAGCATTTTCATCATGTTAAATGTTGTTACGTATATTATTACTATTTTTTTCTTATTTTCCATAATTAATTTTTAAAGTCATTCATTACACAATATCTATCTCTGTACTCAGGCTTGTCTGTTGTTAACAACAGCAAATGATTTCTTAAAGAATTGGACCCAGAATGTACTCCTCCAGTTCATTTATACATGAGTGTTTGTCTGTTTCTCTGGAATAGATGCATGTATTCTCCTCTTGTTCTATGAGTTATAATTCTTTACAAAAAGAAAACGACAACACAAAGCAAAATTTTTAAAAGTACCTATCGGCTCTGATTTTATTGATTTTATTTTTTAATTATTTCTTAAGATGCCACAGCCAGATCAAATGTTCTAGTATTGGGCTTTTATAATTTTTAGGATTAATTTAGCCATAAATTAGGTGTAAAATAGCTGAATTAAAATTACAAGTAAAACATTTGTTCATTAAGTGATACATAATAAATAGCTGAAAGTCATCATGACTGATGTTTTACTCTGATCAGTAGTAGCTCATTATTAAGAAGACATTTGATAAGAGTCATAGTGGTTATAACTAGATTCCTAATAATAGCTGAATTTATAATTTCTATGCATGAAAGTGCTATTCTGTAAATATAATTGTAAACATTGCTCTTGTAAAACTGATAAAATGCAATTGCATTACAGTGGCATTATCAATATGACAACTGTCTTTTTTCTTTGGCAAAATACTTGAGATGAGAAATATACTTCTTATCTGCATGCTGATATCTGTATTTCTCTGCTGGGAACTAATTTAAGCACTTCATGAGAGACTGACATTTCAGTGCTTAAACATCCTTAAAAGCTGCATTGTTCATTGCAAACCATATTTAGAATGACCTCATAATAATGTAGCACACCTCAAGTGTCATGCCTGTCTTTACTATGCGCTTTGGAGCTGTGTTCATCTATACCAGACACCTGCACTTCAAGGGAAGATTTCTATTTTTTTTTCTTGATAGACAATTAGCAGTAATTAGGAAGATTCTCTTTAGTAAGATGTCAACATGAGATTGTTTTAAAAAGTTGAATGTCAGTGGCTTTAAAAGAGGGTTTTTTCCCTGACACATAGGTATGGCATGTGAAACATGAAATGTTAATTTAACTTTTCTACTTATTATTCATGCACAATATTATTTTGTCATTCAGATACTACACTGACAGAGTGCAAAGGGTGTTAAAATAGTGCTGCTAGAATAAAAAGAGGATTAATCTACCATTGGCCAATTAGCCAAAGGGTACTTAATGGTCTCTAAAGGCTACTGAAGTCTAACAACTAGCTAAAGCACTGGCAAAAAGTCCTCTGTATTACCTTCATTTGCTTGACATTTTGTAAAACAGTCAGCTGCTGATAACTGCATGTGATTGGAAAAAAATATAACTCTGTGATACAGTAGATTTTGCTAAAATTTCAGAAGAATAAACGACAAATAACTTTTACATATTAGAACTTTTTACTTGCTTGTGAGCGCTTTTTGTTTCAATTTAGGGGTAGGATATGAAGTCACCAAAGACTTCTGTTTTATATTTTGCCTTCATGTCTGGAATGCTAAGTAAGGAAGCACTTAAAGCACTTGCATGAAAAAAACTTTTACTGAGGATTTGCAGTTATTTGCCTTTTCTCTATATGATCACATTAAGTATGCAGCACAGTTGGCTTTTTAGTCAGGTATCTCCATTTTCGTATTTTCAGATAGCNAGGCAGAGGTAGGTTTTGATTCAAGAAAAAAGCCAGGGTCAAGATTAGTGGAATTGGCTCAATATTTTTTTCCTTGGATATTGTAAATATGTTTATCATTGTGTTATAATAATATTTTTATAGATTGTATAAAATCATAAATACCAAACCTTATGCCTGCAAATAATGTTTTGAAAAGTTCTCTCATGGTTTATGTGTACAACAAGTATTGCTTATCTTTTTGTTGATAAAGTTGAAGCTGTGAGAAAATAATGTTCTGTTTAAAACTTTCAGAAATGTAGTGTTAGATTTTAAAATAGAAATCGGTACAGAAGTTATGCATATGGCTAACATATTTTATTACCTTCTGTAGTAAGGTTTCTTAGAGAAATGAAAAAGGAATATGTTGACTTCAAGTTTCATACAGACATCTGTATGCACATTTTAATTTTTGTATCTGCCAGGATTTTAGGATGGCAATCTTCATTGTAAATATGATTTTTACACATATCAGGATATTTATATTAGTTGTAGTTGGATTAGAAAATAAGTAACAAAATGAAATTATGTCATTGCATACAAAGGGCTTCATGAATACCCGATTTACATCCTATTTTATAATTTTGCCTAGAAATACATTCTATATAATATACTCTGTAATGTAAACATATGGGGTTATGTACAGCGTTGTCAGTGCAGTATCAACTACCAGCAACAGAAATGTCATTTTTATACATGACAGTTGCAGTATGAGGGTGAGTGTGCCATGAGCTGAGCTAGAAGCTCCTCACAGGGTTGTTGTGATGCTGAGGAGCCATTCCTATATTAATCTGTTGGGCCTTCCACATAGCTGTCATTCTAAGTAGAGGGCTTATGGGAAAAAGCCTTGCTGAGTCACTGGAAGTCTTTCATTGGCTACATGGAAACAGATTTGATCACTTATCCCTTTGTGTACAGTACAACTGAGTGTCATGGGTATACCAGGAGCAAGGGGATTAAGATAGACGGATGTTAAAATATCAAATCTGTAAACAGCTGTTAAGCCAAAACACTCCAGAGGAGGTGTGGCAGTCAAAGGCCACTACATCATGGAGGAACAGAAGTAGCCTGCCTTTACCAACGTCTGGTCTAGCTGGTGTTTAAGTTTGTACCTTTCATCTTGGTGACCTGTTCCCCTGGAGTAAATCCCTTCTACTCTGTCACTCAGGATTTGTGTGCATGGTAGCACACGCACAAAAAACTCCCTATGTCTAAAAAAAAAAAGTGACTGGTGAGAGACAGCAGGGTAATAAACTTGTTTCTTAAGTAAATGCAAGGAATATATTTTAGGCATGAATATCTTGCTTGGGCAGGGAGCCTGTTTTTCACATCCTCCATGGAATTCTATAGGATTTTCACATAGTTTTTCAATATATTGCAGATAGAAGAATAACACAATAGAATTATCAATGCTGCAACAGTATTTACCTTGTCTCCAGAGCTGTTAAGTGACTGCCTTCTTGTTAGCTCTGATTGCAACTGGGTGTCTGTCTTTGCTTTTGCAAGTTAAGGGGGTGTTTGTCTTGTACATCGTACACTCAATTTCATTTCACCCCTGTAGTTCTGATGCTATTCCTGAATTTATGTACAATCATATTTTAAATACTATTTTTCTATCTCCTTACCTAAGAAATTTTAAATCAAACACAGCAGTGTCCACTTTGGCACCTGTCCCAGGAAAGCCTTTTCCTTTTCCATATATTTTCGGGAATGTGTCCACTGCAGTCACAGCATTTTAGATCAGGTGCATTTTGGTGGCAGCAGTAGCCTAAGAGATTTCTGAGAGTTAAGAACTATCTTAGGCAGATATGGGGCCATTTCTAATTTTAATCAGAGATATTGATCTAGCTATGACTTTTCTCTTTTTACTTTGCTTTTTATGAATAATTTATTATAGAGACATTGAATCATGAAATTCTGCATGTAGAAATATTGGCTATAGTGGACAAATTAACCTAATCCTCATGTCCTTTTATACTATATCTTTCTGTACTACTACTGATTTTGCTTATTAAAGTAGCCTTCGTTTTCTCTTTTACTCAGACTGTACTAATTGTGAGAATAATATATCAGATTAAGGAATAGCCAATTAGAAAACACATTAACACTATTTATCTTTTGTCCAATAATGACAGCAGACACATAGGAGAATGGGAAGATCAACCTGTTTTCGAAGCAGTACTTATCTCAAAAACATTTGAAAACTGCCTGTTGACTTTTATAAGTGCACTGAAGTGTGAAATATTGTTAGAGCCATGACACTGTTAGAGCTATGACTTTAAATACAGGATAGATTTTCTTGCATCTGGTTTGTTTTTTTTTTTTTTTAACCTAATGCAAAATCTGCAAACATTCTCTTGTCATTCCTAATGAGAGTAAGTATTACTATAAGTAGTTTTTCTTTTATTTGGGTATATATGTGATCTTTGGGTGATCAGCATGGAAGTATATGAACACATGTATATAAAAAGTTTTTAATAATAATATCAGTGTAAAATTAATTTTTCACTTAAATAATAAAATACTTGGAAATAGAATACTATCTTTAACTTTCTCTCATCCATGTGTTTTTGTGTACCAGCAATAGAATCGTGCACATGTTTTGTCATTTCAATCTATGGTATCTTCTCTGGTTTCTTAACAGGATTTTTAAGAAGAGAATGGGTTGGATTTTTTTGTGCTTGGGGAGATCTCAATACCATTTTTTATAATTGTTCTTTATGTTAAACTACCAGATAACAGTCTTCTTTGGTTTAATAAAATAAGGCTGTAGTTACCCTTGTAGGGAGCATGGTTGTTAGGCCATTGGTCACTTTTGGTTGATGGAAATTAACCACTAGTGCGAACATTATTTCAATTCCCCTTTTTGCAGAACAATATTCAATATTATTTAAATTAAAACAAATGTTTTGTTTAAAATGTTACCTATATGAAGAGTACTATGAAATGTATTGTTATAAAGATTGAATAAGTGTTGTCAGTTGTCAATCAAGTGTAACAAGACTGAGAGTTTGTTTGCATGTTATTTATTTGAACTAAATCCCTAACAAGCCTTGTTTGCTAATTGGACTTAGCATTTATGTTGCTAAATGAGAAGCATTTTGGCTGCAGTATAGGGTGGTAAGACCTACCCAGTGGAATAAACAACTAACATCTGTTATCCTGTCCTGCTCCAGCTTGGCTTTTACCACTTAAGTACCTCAGCCCTAGAGTCAAGGTTATGGAATATGTGGTTCTCTGGCTATGGTGCATATATATGAAGGGGAAGAAATAACACGAGTAAAGACCAGCCAACCAGAAGATATTTAGTACAGCTGGTCCACTTTGCTTTAACCTCTACAAGCCCTACAAATACCAAAACAAAAGCCAAGAGAAGGGTGTATTTTTAATAGCAGTTGTCAACACAGCAGTTGCAGTGAGCTTGCAGTGGTCACCATTAAAACAGATTTAACATTTAACCACCTTCAATATGCATTAGTGTCCCAGACACCTTGGTATTTCTTCATGCTCTGGGTAAAAATACTTGCTGAATCTCAAGGAGGCTGTAGGTAAATAGGTTTCAAGAGTAACTACTGTTACAGTTTTTTGTGAATTTTTTTTGCTTATGTTAAAAATAACAACGTGTACAGTCAAAATTAAATTAGCCTGCCTTTTAAAATAAAATGCTTGGGTTTAATGTTAGTTCTCTTTCCTGACAGATTTAATCTTTGCGTGGACTAGATAATTCAAACCAGCTATGCCATACAATTGCAGATAATGAATGCTTCATTCCTCTTGAATTCTGAACTGGAGAAGCATCTTGTATAATCGAGCAGAAATATTTTTAGAATGCAATTGTGATTGTTTCTTCTGTTTGTATAACAGATGTTGACCTCCAACCTGGCCAAGTGGCAACAGGAGAAGGAAGATTTACAAAGAAAATCGAAGTTGAGAGAACATCTGTCTCAATCTGCTGGCAAGAGTAAAACCACACCAGCTTCTTCAAAAAACATTGATTTAGAGATGAAACAGCTGCAGTGCAAACTAAAGGTGACACAACAGATTATCTAGTGCTGAGGATAATTTGTATGAACAACATTTCATAACTGGGTCACACAAATACGCATATACTCATATATGCATATCATTTGTATCTTAGCCGATGATTGTTAGATAACCTTCAATGTTAGGTAGAAATTTAGTCATAAGCAAGAGAATTGAAAGTTACAATTAAAACAGTTTTCACAGATGCAATAGACCAGATAGAGACAATGATTAAATGCATGTTGTTGGGAAGCACTGTAGCCTTACTTTGGTGAAAACTGTGCTGATTCCTTCCTTCCTTTAAGAAGGAGGTAAGCAATAGGTATCTGTGAAAGGAGAGCAGCGAATTTGACCTAATAGGTCAATTCATGTAATCTAATGGTGTTAGGTTACTTATGTGTCACTACTATTCTGGTCTTCAAAGAGACATCATTCTTTTTTTATTCATACCTTTGTGAATTAACTGGTAGGAAAATACTAACTTAATTTCATTTTTCAGATGCCAGTGATTGTGTTACATGTGCATGGTGTAGATGCTGGACTATGTTGATCTGAAAGCCTTCTCAGCGGGTGGCTTGTTTCAAACCTATTAATTCTTCCTCTCTTCTTACTGGAGGAAACATGTGCAACAGAATGTCTTAAGGTTGTGGGTTTTTTTCCATCATTTTTTGTTTAATATTTGAGGAAAGAGAAGAGGTCAAAGTGGTACAGTTTCTTGCTGTTAGAAGAAACGGCACACTAGCAAGCTGGTTGCCAAAGGATAAACTAGAAGAAAAGGCACATGAGCAATATACCTATCTCTTTCTCCGAGTACTGGATTACTTGTGCTAGCACAAGAGGTGTGGGTTGTGCTCAAATCCCTTAGCTGTTGATGGCAATCATAGTATTACAGATCTATAGCACATTGGATGTCTAACATCTACATTCTAGGATTAGTAAAGATAGGTGACATTGATAAAGAGATGAGGGCAGCAGAGATTAGCCATGAAAAGGCACATAACTTGATCTACTTTAATTATGAGAAAGAGATCTTGAAACCATGCAAGCTGACTTCTTCAATGTTGATTTTAAATCTGGTTTTTACTAATGTGCTTGTGTTGCTAGTGAGTGGTAACTTCTGTTAATTAAGATTGTACCTTTAAAACGAGAGTCTTCATTATCCATAAACCTGGTAGTCAATTGCTTTATGAAAGTAAGAGAAATTAAAAATGGAGATTTTTTTTGTGAAATACTCTGAGAGTAGCAGTCATGCTAGAAGCCTACTCTGTTTGTCTGCTACATGTGAAATGCAAAATATATTGCTGTAAAATCAAAGGAGGTTTTTGATTCTTCAGCAGAGGAAACATTTAGCAAGCATATATAAATCTGATGTCAAAAAAACTACCATAAGTTTTAATTCCTATGGAAAGATGCATTACATTTTTAATGTAAAAAACAAACCTCATGTGAAAAGCTGCATTTAGAGTAAACAAAATCTGTGTCCCCAAACCCGGATTAGCAGAGTAAATTCACCGGTTGTTGAATTGGATGAGAGTTTTGACTTCAAGGGCCTCAAAAATTACATAAGTTACTGAAATTCTTAGGTTTATTTTGACCTAATAGTGTTTCAAAGATTTAAATCCTAAAAGGTGTTTGTAGCAGATGAAATTCAGAGTGATTGTCAACTGTTGTTTGAGGCTATCTAGCATACTTGCAAATAAAATACGAAGTTCTTCACCTAAATCTCTGAATGTGGAAGCAGCAAAAGCATTCTTTTATAGCTCAAAATCTCAAAGTACCTGGGTTTTTTTAGTTTTTTTTTTTTTCTAAGAGCTATCTTTGCAGTGTTTGTTTGTGTTGTGTGAAATGACACTTTTTATCTTTGCCAATAGAAAGAAAAATGTTAAGTAATGGGCATTGAGTTTGGAAACAGAATACCATAAGCATCTGTCTTTTCCTCTGACTATGTGCAGAGGCCCACCTAAGTACTCAAGATCGTGGGTGCTGTGCTTCACACTAATTAAGCTCAGGCTCAACAAACAAGCCTCGGGAAAATCCAGAATTTTCTGTTAGCATACATCATTTTAACGATTTTCTGGTTATACCTCACATTATAATAATAGTAAATAGACTAGGCAAGTTATTAAGAACAATATTTTACATCTAACTATGCACACAAGAATATATACTCCCCTTGAGGTGCACAGTTATGTACAGTACTGCCATTAATGCTAATAGGTGTTACAAGTCTGCACTGAGCAGACAAATCCTCCTAAAATATCTTTGTTTACAGCATATCTGATCTGTTCACTTTTTGTTTATACATAATGAGTAAAAAGCTTTAATACATTGGCTGACTCTGCATACATGTGTGCACACATGTATATTGATCATATGTTTTGACACTTAAGTATCTTTTGGCAACACCTTTTGGAGTTCTGAAATCTCTATATGCAATATGTTTGGTCTGCCATTTTCAGCAATGCTATTCGTTGGATATGCTAAGATGGCTACTTAGTTAAATTTCATGGTTCTGCCTCTGTAGAGTGATTCAGTTTTTCTGCATTTAAGTCTTGAGTAGATTATCTGTGTGTTGGCATGGAGGAACTGAGGCTTTTTTTTTACTTACTTGTACAATGAGGAAAGGCCTAGGTGATGTAATTAATACCTAATGATTTGTACTTTTTGTAAGTAAGGACAGGATTTTTGTTAGGATGGGCAAATAGAAACATCTTTGTTTTGTGCTTTGAGTTTCAAGAGGCACAAAAACAACAGCTTCTGTAGATTTCTTGTATTTCTAAATGTACAAGATGAAAGGGATTATTGGAGACGTTTGCTTTGGAGATAGAGGCCCTTGTACTGTAGAACTATACCAATCAAGGATGGCAGTTCAAATGAAGATCCAGTTTTATTTGTCTTCTTTTCTGTTACCTTTTCTTCAACTGACCATGCTATGACATGTGTGCTCCTGATAGGTGCACTGTGATAGCAAGTGTCCTGGGAAACATCATACATTGTTAGAGCAATGGAAAATTACCGATTTTGTTCATATTTTCAAATGAATATATTTTTTATGAAGTATTGCTAGAAAGTAAGAATATTCCTTTTGTACCAATTAATTTCTAAAATAAAAAATATATAGAAGTTTGTATAAACCGTTATTTCAAACAAATTTAATGTTGACCTCGATAATATTCAGTCTGCCTTTTTCATTTTAAAATATTTCTCGATATAGAATTCGAATAATGAAATCACTAAGCAATCGACCACCATTAAGTCACTTAAAAATGAAGTCCAGGAAAAAGAACAACGGATTCGGGAACTACAAGCCAAATACGTTCACTCTTCTATCCATTGTGTTTGCTGCCACCCAGTGGTGTCTCTATCATTGTTACAACGTGAACCATTAAATAGATTTTTGAAAGAACGTTTAATTCTTCTTTTCATTGCGGTCTTGTATACTTTTACAAGGCCTTTTTTAGAAGCTGGGGTAGTACATGCTAAAATTGTGTTTTGATTGAAATGCTGAGTGATTAGTGAACTACAATGTCTGTATTGCAATAAAAGTACCTAAAATCAAGACTCAGACTCTATAGAGTAGACTGTTTTATCCTTGAGATAAGTCTAAATGAATTCCTCAGCACAGTTAAACAGAGTCTTTCAAATACACTAATTCTTTGCCTAGAGGCTAAAAGATGTGTCAAGGTTCGAATGCTTAAGCAAGATTAAATGCCCAGTCATATTCATGAAAAGTTCAAAAGGACAGTTGTGTTTATTTCTATTTTAATTGACTAAGGTTTACTACTTATTTTTTACTCATATGTATTGTTGTGAGGTATGCAATTATGATTTTTGTTCTGCCTACTTTAACTGACTTACCGTTCTTCAATTATATTACTATATAAACAAGCTACTTTTGTCTATCCCAAAGTTTAATTCCTCTAACCACCAATTTTTTCTTTTTTTGTCAAGAAACTTATCAGCATTTCAAAAACAGAGAACTCTTAAAATTGTTAAATTGTCTACATTGTGTATTTTCTGTTCCAAAGTAAAACTAAGTTTTTCTACCATAACACTCAAATTTTAAACACAGTTCCTGTTTTTCTTTTTTCCTTTATGAAATACAGACTGTTTTTTCGTAAAGTGTAAGATGTATCTAGCAAAATAACATCAATAGTATAAATGTGAATTAAATGAACATATTTTAAGGTGCACTGTTTTCCTGGGGTTTTTTAATGTGGTGTTGACATGGTATCAACAATGTTTTATTCCTGAACATATTGCCATCATATTCATTTGGCTTTCATTAAAAATAAAATAAATCTGGAAGTCTGAACATGTTTCAGTGTTGCTTATGCTTATATTTAAAATATTTTTATCATAACATTAGAGACATAATATAAGGAATAACTTGCTTATTGGACAGAGATTATGTTGTAGAACTTGACAGCTTCTTTTGAGAGAAATACTGATTTCTAGGTTTTTCAGTTTTTAAGAGTTATTGTCATATCTCATATAGGGCAGGGATAGAGATTTTCCATGTTTTTCTGTATATTACTTAGTTGGATGAAAGGAGAATTCCCCCTTTAACTTTCTATTGAAAGTAATTTCATATGAAATAATACTGGAATAGTACCTGCTTGAGACATCAAAGAAATTTAATTCATTAAATTTTGTCTGTTCAACAAGGTTTTTTGCCCTTTTTGATAATAGCTTAAGAAGAATTATTATGGTTTCAGATCAGACATGCTAGAATGTAAAACACAGCAAAAGCAATTCACCAATAAATTGCATATTTAGTAATAAGTCTGTTTAATACAAGATTTTTAAACAGGTTTTAATGGTTGGGAATAAGGTAAATTGCAAGAATTGCATCAGCTTTTATCTAAAAAAATATTCTAAAGCTGAAGGAATGATAGTTTGTCTACTGCATTTCTAATTTTCATTGTTTAAAATAGTTGCATATTAACAATATTTTCTATCAGTAACATGCAGTGTAACTTCTAGGATTTCTCAGTTGGAGAGGGACCTTAAGATGAAACGACAGTTCATAGAAGACCTAAAATCTCGTCTGAAAGCAAATCAGGAAAAAGAGAAAATCTGTAATAAAACATTAGAAAGTCTTGAGAGAAAGGTATTTCTCTTATTTTGTGCAATTGGTAGTTTTAGCAACAGCAAAAGCTGGAGGATTTACACAAGTTATTTCAGCACACTGTACATACTAAATCAATACATTGCTTTAAGCAAACAACATACAGTTAATTTAAGGATGTAATTCCCTCCACTGTCATTTGTATGAAATCAGTATATGGTGATAGTTTGGATGGATTCAGCACAATTTCAGGTGTGTTTGTAAGACGTATAATTAAATATTAAAGTATTCAGAACACTGAGTTTCAAGGAAATGCTGTAAGTAGTGAGATCTGGTAAGCTCATAAAATACAGTAGACCTGAAACAAGAGTGATTTTACAAGATGTATGCTAATGAAATCCATGCACCTTTCCTGGCCAGAGTAGTTAAGTGCTTTAATATGTTAATCTGTTTCCTACTGCAATGTTATGAATGATTGAAGTTGTTAACTTAATGAAATTCTGTCTGTGTAGGTAGGCTTAATCTCAACGGCAAGGCTTTTTCGCCTGCAAAATTCTAGGAGTATTTCATTGAAGCTAAGCAAATTTGTTTGCCATAGTTCTGTATTATCCAGCCAATGTATTGCACTTTGGCCTTTAATACCTGAAAAAGATTATGACATTTGGCTGTCTATGAGGTTATGCAGATCCCAAAACAAAAATATATAATTTGCCAGTTTGCTTCTGTTTTCCTGGAATGTGGGTGCTTGCTGAACGTCACAAGCACTATTTCTACTTGCACTCATATAGCCCTAGAAAGTGCTACTGTCTTACTCTCTATGCTAAAGATCAGTTATTACTAAGAAATCTTCAAACAGAGAGTGGGAGCATAAGGAAGGAAGCTGAAGAACTAAAGTATGAAATTAGAGAAATACCCAGTTTTTGGTTTTAGATTAAAGACTTAGAATGGAACAATGTACTTTATTGTTATTCTTTGAATATTTTTAGTACTGCATTTCTCAGATTCCAGAGAATCAAATTCCATACATTAATTTGATTATTCCATGAGGAAAATCAACTTGATAAATTTTGCATTATCTCCAGCAGAAAATCAAAGAAATCCCCTGTTACTCAATATTGTCAGGAAAACTTTGTGATTAATACTGTCAGGAGAGCTGAACGATTTTGTAGGAGTATTGGTCTATTTCATTTTACCCCAAATCAGTGTTTGCATTGTATGGCAAAATGATAACAATTATCTTAGAAGCTTTATAGGCTGTTTACTTGTAGACAGTTATCATTTACTTAGGTGAGTTTTAATTAATGTTTTTACCTCTGATAGAAGAAATGAGTGGAGGTTTTAGTTTGCTCCCTTTTGCACACACTATAACGGTAAAATATATATAAACAAACAGCTCAGCGATGAAGAACGTTTATTTACACTTAATACAAGTCAAAATTTATGCAACAAGATTGTGTGCAAACTGATCTCTACTGAATTAGCAGTGAAAGACTGCAAATTCAGAAGAAAGTATTGGAATGATTTTTTTTTTTTTTAAATACATGTATGTTTATGCAATATAGGTGAGCTTAGTTTTAATTCTGTATTACATTTTGTATCTTAACAGTCAATTGCTCTTGACCTTTTCCTATTTCAGGTAAAAGCACTGACTGAAGACTGTTCAAACAAAAAAAAAACTTGCATTGATTCACTGAAACAAAGACTTAGTATTGCTGCAAAAGAGAAGTCTCAGTATGAGCACATGTATCACAAAGCTAAAGATGACTTGGAGAAAAAGGTATATCAGAGTTAAGATGGCTCCACCATGGAACTTTTTCATACCTGACTTTCAAATGAAAAGTTGCGAAGTCATCAGCTTAGACTTTTTAAATCAAAACAGAGGGAAAAAGAGCAGAATAGGAGTGATGTGTTTATCTGATTTGATTCAGTCACATCACAGAAATTTGGGTGCTGAAACATGGATTTAATGACTGAAAATGAGATTACTTTTTTTCATTAAATTACATTTTATATGTTGCAAGTAGAATGTTTTGTGATGTTAACCACTGTATGGGAGGCTGGTTTGTTCATTCATTTGTGGTCTATTATACTTGTCTATCAGCTTTTATCAAATCACTGCTCTTTCTCTGTGGTTGTATTTCAGGATCTCAAGCTTACCAGTCTTGAGAGCAAAATGATTGAGACTGAATGTACCATGACTCAACTTGAGACTGCTGCATCTCAACAACTGCATAACTTAGCCAAGCAGAGCGAACAGGCTTTGGAAACTGTACAGAAGAAGCTGCAGCTCACCAGTGACAAAGTAGAAGAGTTCATGACATTTGTGAAGGTTTGAGTTTTGATTTTGTTTTGAGCATTCAACTAAATAAAGGTGTTATTGAGTGAGAGCAAAACATAACAGACTAAATGAGGCTAATCTTTGGTGCATTTCCTGTCCAGGAGCAATTGTTGAAGTTCCTACACTGGCCTGGTGTAAGCCCTGAACTGGTATGAATGGGGAGAAAGACTTAATGGCTCTGATGACTCCTGAAGACTTCCATAATTTTTATTGGTCATCTTCTTGTATATGACTGCAAGTGTTCTTGTTCCCATGAAAAAGTCCTTAGTTGTATAGCAGATTACAGAGAAAAAAATCCCAACACATTTAAGAAAATAATTCACATCTACTGATTAGTGTGAATTGCTTCATTTGCCACATGTATATGCTTTTTATTGCAGAAATATTAAATAAGGAAGCCACTGTATTACAAAATTTTTACAAGGTTTTAAAATCAGCATGTAGAATATTATTTTCTTATTTTCGATAAATATTAACAGTCTGCTACAGTGCGTCATGCAGTGCTACTGTCTGAGGTGTTACACTGCTGATCATGCTACTTCAGTATGAAGTTCCACAGATGACTGTGTTTTCTAGCTTAGTATTTGGAATATAAGTGTTATTTACTTTTCTGAAATATCTACTATGACACTAAGAATTGTAATACCTATTCAGTATACATCTATCTTGAATTTTGCATATATCTACTGAATAACTACTTTCAGACAAGGTTTTATCTTACTGACCCATGAAACAGATCCACTTCTATACTGTTCTTGGAATAACTTTATACTGTGGATTGAAATTAGTAGTTTACCCTCTTTCTGTCATCTGATTTTATTAATGATATACTCCTGTTTCCTTGATGATGGAGAGACACAATTCAGTTTCCATTCAAGTTGCTGTGAATTCTTAAATGACTTTATTGAATAAATTGCAGTAGCAATTTTAGACAAAGGAGATAAGTAAGTGTTGGTATTATCAATACTTTATGTACTTCCATAAAGAAAAATGTGTGTCAAAAATTAGAAAATGAGAGAGTAAAAGATCTGTTCTCAAAAGTCTCTCTAATGAGGAAAATCACCTAAGCAACCATTATGATACTTCATTCTTTTTTGAATGACTGCTTCTCTGTTAGTTACCATGACTATTAATTAGCATTTACATGATTCTAGTGCATGTGAAAAGAATGTTTATATGTAGTATCTTTGTAAATAATAACATTTAGCTAATAAAGGGAAATATGTAGTTTCTTCAATGGCTAAAAGAATACACCAGCATATTTCAAGTAATGTTTTTGCTGACTACTGTTTCTTTGCAGAAAGATTTTTTTGAAAATAAAGATGCTGTCTATAAGTCAAATATTAATGAACAGGGAGCTCCTCAGTAGACTGCTTTGTTTAGTTAGGTACTAAATATTTATGGAGAAAAGTTCTCTGAAATCAGATTTTATTCACATTGTACCACTGTAAAAATATAGTTGAAAATCCTTCGCTTTCCAGTGGAGTTTATATAAAGCAAATGCCGTTAAAATACCTTTTACATATCTGATGCTATCACCTGCATAGGAAGTTACTCATAACTCAGAACCATTCAGATCAATACTCTAAGTAACAAAACCTAGGGAGGAGGTTTCTAGTAGAACTCTGATATGTACCACTGGATCACTTCAAAGGATGTGATGAGTTACTGGTTAAGCACATTGTTGTAATGTGTAATAAAGCAGCACATTGCTACAGGGAGCAGAGTTTGGGACACTTATGCAACAAACTAAAATTTCTATATTGTAAAATGTAGTGATAATGTCTAAAAGTGGTGGAAGAAGTCATTACAAAAAAAAAAAAAGGTTGCTGTATATAATATGTCACTATTGGGCTTATTTTTATTGGAGTGTGGTGTGGGGATCATATGCTGTCTTCTAAACTACATTCATTGAAAAGCAACAGGAATCTAAAATAGATTAGAATCATAGACTCATAGAATTGTTTCAGCTGGAAGAGACCTTTAAATCAAGTCCAGCCTTTGTCCTAGCATCTCATTTCTCCAAAGCTATTATAGGAAGATACAAGCAAGTAGAAAGTATGAACAGAAATTGTGCATTGTAACAGTTTATTCAGTAACAAAAACCCCACAATTCCATAATTAGAGAGTAGCCCCCTAAAAATAACCATTTTGGTTTGATAGGGAAAAGAAGACAGTGTTTTGAATAAGTATTCAAAGTGAGTGTGTGTATACTGTAACACTGTCATGAGTGTAAAAAAACCTATAATATTGAGTCCATATTGAGAAAAGAACAAATCTTTTTAGGTCAGACCTCATTTCTGCCTATAACAATGAAAATCTGATATGAAATTCTAAGTAGTAGTAGTTACACTTCTTAGATTGGCTTTATAGAAAATAAGTTGCATTGAATAAATCTGATTTCTTTTCTGGAAGGCAGTACAAATTAGTTAATAAAGGTTACTGTTAATTTTCATATATGTTTTTTAAGAAATCTGACGTATCACAGACCTTCAGATAAAAAATGGAATCTATGCAATATCAATAATATGTTAAAAATGGCCTGTGTGGTTGGTCTGAAAAATAATGAAATTTATGTATTTTTAGAGTTCTATGAAGTTCAGAAATAAACTTGATTATCAAACATTTTCATGGAATTAGATACAAAATCATGATAAAATTTGTCTATTGCATTTATGAAGACTGATAAATAATAATAAAAGTAAGGCTGTAAGTATAATATAAACTAGGCTCAATGAAATATTTTTGTTATAGAAGAACATAAACTGCCTGTAAGAGGGATAATGTGACTGTGAGGGTATTTTAGATACCTGTTTTCATCCCATGCAGCTTACATCGGAAGTTCTCTTTGAACCATGCATGCTGTTTCTATACTATACCATTGTTCAATATTTTCTGTAACATGTATTGCACTATCAGATCCACAGTGGATCTTTCCCGTTATGTGCTGCAAAGCAATCAGAGCAAAATGTTTTTTGTTATGTTTGTGATACTTGTGGCATCATATGCAGGAAACAGCCTTTGTTAAAATCTGTTAGACAACTTGACTGGATGTCTGTTGAAAATTATGTGTAGCATACTGCTTTGCTGAGAAACTGTCCAAAATCCTGCCTAATTCTCCAGGAATTAAATTTTCTTGCAATACTATTGTTTTTTTTTTTTTTTTCTTACCTGTACCCTGACATATTGCTGGTACAGACCCACGTAAGCTCAAGCCTCAGTAGTGTTGTCTGTCTTACTCAACTTCTATGTCAGCAAAACTTATTTTTTTAAGTTAATCTGCAGTGATGACATCTGCTGGAGCATGAAAATATCAGAACTCTTCTGACCTTGAGGAAGATATTTTGAAGTTTTTATAAGGTACCTTGATTCAGCTGTGGCTTTAATAAATAGGTGATGGTGTCTGAATGCTTCAAAGTCAGATGAGCACATTTCTCACTTCCATAATGCCTCTGTGATTTGAGACTTGTGTGCCCTCCACAGAGGATACAGGCTGAAGCACGGTTCACATCTGGTCTGTTCTGGCATTGTTCTTGATAGGTCTCCAGTATAACCATCTGATAGAATTGACTGCCAAAATCAAGACCCGTGGCAGTTTACTTGGCAAGCTGAGTGGATCTACCTGGGGATCTGACACTCACTCTCTTAAGATATCTACCCACATTTCTGCTACTCAGACCAAGGCTTAAGCTATGTGCATTTTCCCCTTGCTCCATTGTTAGACTTGCAGCTGTGTGCAGCCACGCATCAAAGACCTTTTGCCACCTCTGCTTGGCCAAGTGGTGTTCTGTCAGTTATTTGCTATTCAGTCAGCTTACCTTATATCCCCAAATATGTCAGTCTGTTTTACCTTTCTGCATTTTAACTTGAATCCTCGCATCAATTGTGCCATGACATGCTTTCTCACTGATACTTGGGCTGTAGTTTAATACGCAGTTTAAGGTTAAGTTAGCATTTCTGTTGAAAAGTCTCATCTCTGAGTGACCATCACTGATCATTTGGTCATTTCTGCCCCTATGAAACTTCCTCCCTCCTACGTATACAAAGTCATAAACACTATATGGGTCCTTTGTGAGCTAGCTCATAAAAATGCAGTTATCCTTCTGCAAACCCAGAGCACTAGCTTTTGTGTACCACAGAGGGTCCAAGTCAGGACTGGTTTACATGGTTGCTAGCTAGAGGTGCTAATTGAAAATGGCACACACGATTTCTTTCTCTTACTAGTTCTAATTAATGACTTGCCACTTTCACATTAAAAATTCTTGTCATTTGGAAAATTCATGGTTTTTACCGTAGTCATCTTTTTCTGTTGGGCTGTTTAGTGTTGGGGAAGATAGAGCATTGCCAGCAAACATTTTCTTCTTAGAACAACCATATGCAGGTCCTGTCCCATTTTCTCTTTACTTCAAAAAATAATAGTAATAATTTTTAAAAAAAGTAGAAATAGTAAGTGAGTTGGGAGGCTCAAATATTTGGAAAGCATTTTGTTTATTTTTATTAGCTCCTTTCCAACAAGAGAGTACAAGTACACTGCTACTGCCTGTACTTCCAGGTATTAAGTCAATTATTTAAGTAGAAGTAAATCCTTCTAGGCACTCTCAGAATTCTCCAGTTATGGTGAGAGGGTAAGAAATGTTCTTCACAGGATATTTCCATTGGTGAATGTATTCTCAAACCCTGTGGATTCAAGTTTTGCACTACTACTGCTCCAAGTTGTTCCAGGCCCAGGATATGAACATGCTTTTATATGGGTAACCAGATTAGATGCAGGATGCCTTTTGTATGATTATTGGCTTCTTGATCAAAAAATGCTAAGTATGCTAGATAATTGCAAAATTTTATAGATGGCAAAAAGACAACTCTTTATGGAAATACAAGTATAGTTTTCTGTGCAGATGGAAACTGATTTATTTTTAAAAGTTTACACAATTGTGTGTGAACTGCAACAATTTGGAAGTGTTTGACCAACAAGGGTTCCTTCAGTAGGTCACTGGGATATTTTGCAAATGACAGCAGATAGTATCACTTATGTAAATCAGTACTGTCAGCTTTGATTTGAAAGTGGACACCTGTAATATGACTTCAGGTCGCTAGAAATTGTCACCTACTGGGAACATTTACAGGCAAAAAGATAAGCGTATTTCATTTATTACACTCCAAACTGTCAACACCCTACCTAGAACAATATACCCAGAGTGATTATTTTGTATTGTATGAAGTAGATCATGAGTCTGCCAATCTGTGTTCAGTCGAAATCAGCATAATATTTGGTAATAAGGATGAGTACCAGTCTGATCAGATCAGTATTCTTATCTTCAGAATACATACCTTTAACATAAAGTATCTTAGAAAGAAAGAAAAAATTGTGTAACTGAAAAAAACCTCACCATTAAAAAAACCCCCACGGGTATTTATAGCTTGTTTTTCATTATGGCTGCCGCTTCAGGGAAGGGGGGAAAAAAAAAAAAGAGAGAGAAACATAGCTTTTATTATGAAATACCAACCTTTCTTGTTTCTGAGAAGAAATTGGTGATAAATTAGGATAATCTCCATCAGGATTACTCCGCATCTGGGATTTAGGCAAATTGAATCAGAGGACTGAATAGTGACAGTGAATATCTATTAGACTGTAAACAGAATAATAGGCTCTGTGAATTTTAATGAATTAAGTGAGTGGCTGAACTCTTACAGTTTACAGAAGGCATATGGTTAGGGATGCATACAGTGTGCCAGGAACAGCATATAATTTAGATCTCTTAATGGATAAAATCTTGATTACTAAAAATGAAGAACAAATAGAAAGACTTTTTAAAGCTTTTCCTTACTCTTATTTTTCTTTGCTTTTTAGGCTTAGAAAGATAGCACTTCTTTCTGACTTTTTGCTATGACAGGTGAAGATGTCAGTTGTAACAAATGTAACTCAAAATATGTTGATTTTTTTTTTTAAATATCCTCTCTGTATGAAGAGTTTAGAGGAATCTGTTTAAATTATTCAAAGTAACCATATTTCAAGGCGCGTCAGATTTCTGTAACTGTGCCTGTATGTCTCATGCTAAGTTTTAGACATATATCTGACTTGGGTGATTTGTTTCTCATACAGTGACTGGGAACCATTTTCATAGACCATGGTAGATACTGTATGAACAGATCCAAAAGGATCTTGAACTAAACAGGAAACTATTTTTACCAACTTGCAAATAGGTTCCTTTTCTGCCTCAGGGGATTAAAAAAAAAAAAAAGAAAATTTCAGAGAATGAGACTGCAACAGGCAGATGGAAAATAGTCGAGTCTGTGGTGCAGTCCTCGGAAGGGTGTAGATTCACCTGTGATTCCTTTAACTGGCTTGGAGACACTGCTTTTTAAAGCTGATACTCAGCCCTCGGTGTAGTCTAGAGATAGTTACAGTGATGCTGAGTTTAAAGATAATGACCAGTTTGAGATCTAAAAGACAGGAACTATTTTGAGTGGAAAAAAGTGGTAACTGGAAAACTTGGTGGGCAGCCACATGCAAAGTACATAGTAAAAGCTCTGGGCTGGAAGCGAAAAACTTTTTGGCAAAATGACAGGAAAAGCAGCAAAACGTGGAAAGGAGGAGAGATTTGTTTAAGTGTTCATGTAGAAATAATCGCTTGATGTATGTTGATCAGATTAATAAGACAGTTGAAGCAGAAAGAACAGAGCGCATCAATACATGGAGCCTTGTGGAGTCTCCACAGCAATTTAGAAAGGTGGGAGTTAAGGGGACTCCCCAAAGCACATGCCAAAAGAGCTAGAGAGGTGGGAAGAGTTTTAGGAGAGTGGACTCATAACAACAAGTGACAGTATTTTAAGGAAATGCAGTTGGTAAGATTTGGGGAATTTTTTATGAAGAATGACAGAGCTGACCTCTTAAATTAGGTTTCAAACACAGTTGTTTCAGTGGTGCTGTGGTCTTATACAGGGCATCTGATTTATAGTTCTTAGGCTTTGCTTGTGTTTCTACAGAAAGAGAATAAGCACAGACAGTGAACTAGGTATGAGGAAATTTAGGTACTTTTTACATCTTGGTCACTGACCTGCTATGTGACCTTTGGAGTGTTGCTTCGCCTCAGCATTTCTTGGCCTGCCCTGAATATTCTTTGTTTGCCATGTCCAGTATAACAGTGCTGACTTTGTCTGCCCTAGCTGTTCAGAAAAATAAACTCTGAGATCCCAGGCATCTCTTACCACATGTGTGTGAAGCTCTAATCTCTGTCAGTGCATTTTTCTTTTCTTTTTTTTTTTTTTTTTTACTCTGTGTAAATAACTGCAATATATGATGTTTTAAAGGAATGATGCCAGTTTTGCTAGCACCTGTGTAAATCAGAGGTAATTCTGTTGAAACCAAAGAATTTACAGCAGGGGAAAAAATGAATGTAAATGAGGTAGGACTTAAATGCTTTAAATTATTATTATTGCCCATTTCACATAAATATAATTTTAGAAACCAATATATTTTGACAGAAATATTCTGCCTGTCATCCTGCACTGATTATACATATTTCAACTCATTCTCTGCTATAAAGAAAACTATTATTTTTTCCCTGTTATAGGTCACAAAATATGGTAATTGTGTTGAAAATTTAGCAACAGTACAGTGAAAATTAGGAATCTTTGCTTGATACTTAAAAACAGGCATCAGTCTGAAAGCATGAAGGTCTACAACTTTTCAACAGTCTTACAGCTCAATGTCCAGGAGAGATTAGATAACTGTAAAATCATGTATGACAAAATGTCCCTCATATCTGTAAATATCTGCTGTGTGTTCTATAAATGAGGTGCTCAGCTGATGGAGTAAGAGGATCTTCATTCTACCTAGAGCTATGTTACAAAGAATGAAAAGAAACAGACTTCTAAGACAAGATTTCAGATATAAATGAAAGTGTGATAGCTAAGCATTTACCAAGATATGATGGGAAAAAAAAAGGTGACCAGTAATAGAAAGCTCCCTGATTTTAATCACAAATGGAATTTTAAAACATGTAAATATACTCTTAAGTATATGGTGTGTACTTCCTTACACACAATAGTTTACTGTATTGTAATTGGCCAGAATAAGTCCATTGCTGCATCTTTGTTTTGAAAAGAGTCTTAAAATGAAAATCTGTCTGTGACTTGACACTTTTCTGTTCATTTGTAAATAAACTATCTTTTAGGACATAGCCGAACATATTCCATTTCCTTTTCTTAGAAATGTCAAATATAGGTTGAAATAGTATTAATAGTGTTCCTTATGATTTTTCACACCTGGAGCTGCTTAAGAATATGCAGTCAAAAGAAAATTCTCCCTTTTGTGCTTCAAAACAATAATAAAGAGATAATTTGTTTTCAGTGGTTTTGAATCAAGAAGGAATGGTATTTTGGTAAAGGATGTAGGATGAGACTGATAGCAAAGTTATTGTGGACAAATGTGAAGAAGTAAAGTATTTAAACAGTTGCCAGACAAGGCAGACTTTCTCCTACTGTTTTCCTAATGGCAAGCAGCACTAATGTAGGACAGCACTGTCATACAAATTCAAATCTTATCTGTGATAGGAATCAGATTATCAGAATTTATGCAACACAGGTTCTCATTTCTGTTGTTGTACCTTAGTGTTCTTCTTCCTTAATGCATTTTAGCTTTTTTTAGGGTCTGCAGTTCTAAATGCCAGGAACCTGAGTTTTGTTTTCAAATATCCTGAATATTTCTGAAGTCACTTTTATACAGTGTGAATCAAGGGTTTTGTCATGAAAGACATAGGGGATTTAGCTTTAGCACTTGAAAAACAATACTGTGCAAATCTGTCTACTCATTTGTAGATGTCCTTACTATAGTTGAGTTTGGGATATTACTTGTTTCACCTTTCCTAGTTTACAGTCTGTCACCCATAGCTCAGGGCTGTGAAGAGGGCAGGGTTGGGCTAGGATGTTGGACTGCAAACTTGAAATAGCATTTGCCCCAAGGCTAGTAGAGGCTGCTAGAATTTTAAATGATCTCAATTAATTTTTCAGATCTTGTCTGTTAGATCCTTAGATATGCTCATGTGTGTTCAAATTCGTTTGTGTTAACGGATGTTGAAAATCAGGTTGTAGAGGCAACTGCAATGTCACATTATTTTGTAGGTATATACTGCAGTTTCTCCTTTTTCTGTGCAAAATGGCAATCTTGCAGGTCATCAGGCAAGGCATTTCTTCCAGGCAATGTGTGCTTTCATCTTCTGCTGGTCTCTGTGAAGTTGCGAGCGCTATTCTCAGTGCCAGTCAACATAAAATTGTTTATTTTAAATCTTATGTCTCAGCCTCATACCTAGCTTTACTGGATGCATTTCTCCTTTTCAGCTGTTGATTTAATTAGTCTTTGAAACTGCAGCTCTACTAGCTTTTAGATAATATTGTCACTCTGATACTCCCTTGAGTGTATCGTTCTCTTTTGTGTGGGTTGTAATGCATGCTACAGCTCAGTTGTTTATTTTATTCATAATGGAAAAGATAATAAAATCCTATCTTAATTCCTCCAAATGTGTAATAAAGAGCTGACCCGTGTAGTTTTGAACATATAGGTTCGTAAGCAGCAATCGTGACAGAAGACAGGTTAATACAACCAACACACCCCACTCTAACCGTGACCTGGATGACACTGGTAAAATAATGTTGCTACTACTTTGGTATTTGGCAATAGCATTCTTGGTTAGTACTGAAAATGGAAGATGGTGGTCTGTATATGCTCTACAACTTTACACTTACTTTCAGGGCATCTGCTGGAGTCTCTGAAATCGCAGGTGATCTCTGGGGACCATAAGAATTAAGTTAACCTCTTGAGGCTCATACATTCCCCTTGGTCAGAATGCTACATGATATAGCCCTTAACCAGATAAATCTATTGCAGTGGTCCAGATAAATCTATTGCAGTGGTCTGTCTTGCCTTTATTTCTTGTCTACGCTCATGTCCCTTTTCTGATTAAAAAAAAAAAAAAAAGGCCTAGAAAGTGTATTTGTTCAAGTGAAGAAGCTAGCTGAGGTAACTTGAACTATATATATATATTTTTAATATATATTTTTATATAAATGATCAAATTACTATAAAATAGGGATTTTTTTTCCTCTGATATGCAGCAATCATGCTATGAGATCAGTTCAAATGCTATTACTGAAAGTATTTTGAAAGTCATTTTTAGAGATGCGATAAGGGCCAAATAACTGCACTTTCATTGAAAAAGCTTGACTGCTTGCTTTAGCTGCTGAAACAGTTCATGACATCACCTCTTTCTGTCACATTGTCCATTCATTCTGTTTTGTCTTGTGGATTATGAGCTATTTGGGTGGAAATGCTTTCTCAGCTTTTTATAATGCTAGGATCTGCCGTAACCTTAGGCCAGCAATAATTATTCTACTACAACAGTAGAGAAGTTCTTTAAATGCAGCATTTGTTTCTGTGAAGTTCAGATCTTGTTTTCCACAGAAAGCTGCAACATAACCTTGTTTCAGAAAAGATTTTCCGTTTCATTTTTGGAGTGATGCTTTAAGTCACATGCTGACACCATCCCAGTCTACATAACGAGTTAGTTTCTAAGAACATATTACTTGTATCTATAGACACTCTTATGTTGAACTATGCACAAAATATTATGTATAGAATTGTATGTGGTACTGTTCTATACATTTGTGGTTGGTTTAGTCTGGCCAGCAACTAAACACCACATAGTTGCTTGCTCACTCACTGCCTAGAAGAGCAAAAGCGAGAAAACTTGTGCATTTAAGTAAGGACAGTTTAATAAGTGATTGAAAGAGGGGAAAAAAAGCCCAAGGAACACAAACCAATTCACAGGCAGTATCTGAGCAGTGGCTACCTGCCAGAACAGTCCTCCATCCCATTCAGTTTTAATTGTTGAGCAATATGCCATATGAATGACATATCACTTTGGTCAGTTCAGGTCATCTGTCCCAGATGTGTCCCCTCCCTACTTCATGTGCACCCCAGCCTACTTGCTGAGGGGCAGAGTGGGAAACATAGAAGGCCTTAACACTGTGCAAGCCCTACTCAGCAGTAGCTGTTGCGTTATCAACACTGCGTTAGTCACAAGTCCAAAACACTGCACTATAGGAGCTACTAGAAGACAACTAACCACCTCCCAGCTAGGCCTAGCACATTGTTATTACTATTGTACGAAGCACAGTAGAGCTTATCATTTCTCATAACTAATGTAAGCCATGGCTTCTGCAATAAGATCTGCATCAGTTCAAGACAGAAATCTGGCTATACATAGTGCTACAGTGCTAGCATCAGACTTTGGTTTATCTTGGAGCCATTAAGTTTTATTATACTACAGATGATAGAACTATAGAGTGTGTAAATTAACATGGTAATAATTTTAGGCACTGAATTGGTTATGTGGCATTCCTTGGATCTGTTGATCATTTTCTGTTCCAGGATCAACTAGTGTCAGAGCTTTAGGGGATGTAAAAACCTTATTAATAGTGTCTTGTTGGGGACTTTATATCATCACAGCTTTTTGAGTGTTTAATTGTGACCTTTTAAATTGAAGAAGATCTTTGTCTTTATACATCTCAAAACTGACAGAAGACATAGTGATAATGTAGTGGCATGATGCTGAGACCAAATTTGAAACCTAGTGTATTAAGAATGAATATTTGGGATTGCGAAAATAAAGTAGAAAAGCTTATAAGGGAGATATTTTAGAACTGCATGCAACCCAGTAGATGTAATACATTCTATATAACTATATGGAGTTGGCAGATAATGCAACAATTGCTACTGATTAAAAGAACTGGGTGGTTAGAATTTTAAGCTTTTTCTTTCCTAGTCAGACAAGTAGTAATTGCACCAGTCCGACAAGATGTGTTGTAGATTTGTTCTCAGGAATCAATCAGGGATTACTATTCTACTTGGCTGGTAGCAGCTAAGTGCGTCCCACAGGAGTTACTGACGGTAACATCTCACTTGGGGAAATGGCTTTACTAACAAAATATCCCTTAGATTTGACACCAAAGAAAACCAAGGGGAAAAGGTCAAATCCTAGTTTTAATAATATTAATAAAGGCATTGTTATGCATTAATATGGTACTGAAGCCATATTCTGCGTTGATTTCATTGAAGTCGCTTTGTATCACCTATGTATAAGTTTAACAACATACAATTCAGATATACACAGTGGGAAATGTTTTAGTTTAGAAACCTACACTTCGCTCCAAAATGTGTTAGATGAAGTCTTAATCAATGAATGATATTATACTGACTGCACTATACTCACTGGCAAAGCTCATATCAGTTAACTGTTTTTGTCATTTTACAGTTTGGAAATTCTTCTTCCTAGCTCATTAAAAGACCTGTGTGGCTTTGACGAACATTTCTGTAGCAGAGCATGAACTGGCATGTAAATGAAATCACTACTAAGGAAACAGTTAAGCACAATTAGTATATGACAGATGAGAATATATAAAATGAAGAAGCAACTTAAAATCATAGGGAAACTATGATTTTTTTAAGACACTTATCCAGTGAAAAATATGTATAAAAACATTATTATTACGGCTTAGTAGTATGAAGAAAGCAGATTTGGGGTTTTTTTTTGATTGCTGCTATAGATTCTTCAGGGTCTTTCTGGTACCGTCCTTTCTGGAACTCTGAACTGAGCAAGCAGCACAGAGGAGCTGCAATTTCTGAGTTCCACTGTTGCTGTCAGCTTGTTCATTCAAGAACTTCTTGGAGTTTGGATACACTAATGAAATTTATTAAATAATATCACAAGATTATTGTCTGTCAACATTTGTATGTTGTCTAGGGTGTTCAAGTGAATGTTTGACTTTATTATCGTGCTTTTTGTTTGCCTATGCTCACTTATTTGTCATTATTTGTAGTTTTTCCATGTAGCTTTGCAGTACATTTTCTTGGTGCTTTACTCCTTGACATTTCCTCTTTGCACCAGCATACAAATGTGCATCTTTTAGCTTGATCATTTGCCTGCCATGGAGATCTCCTTAGTTTTAAAATTTGGGATTTTGATTCAATTTGATTGGAGAAGTACAGCTGAGCTTGTTTTTTCTTTGTCAAATATATTGCATACATGTTGCAGGGGCCAATTTACTGTTGGACTGTCTCAAATGCTACAAAAACATGATGTGATTTAACTGTATTTTTTTCTTTATAGTGTGTGCTTTTCTACTTAAGGCTCTCTTCTCTCTTAGTCTATTTCCTTCTATGGGCTTGATCCAAGTTGTCCTCGCTCAGTGCCTATAACATTTCCAATTACAAAGGGACTAAGGGAACCACACTTGAATCAGAAAATGAGACAAATTTCACTGTATCTACTCAAGTTTGTGCTAGGGTAATTTTGATTTCAATGTATAAACTCTAGACAAAAAATAATTAAAGAAAAAAGTTAACTTGGTAAGTGGTTGAAAAATAACCAGATCTGAGAGTTGGATTAATCTGTTGTACTTTCTTTGAAATATATCAGCAAATGCTCTCTAATGACTGTGTTTTGAATACACTAGAGGCTGCACTTTACCCCAAATGCCAATAAACAGGCTTCATAATTCTGCAGTCAGTTTCTATGAGATGAAGGCATTCAGCAGAAGAAGAATTTTCAGGAGTTAATCAGCTACTGGTAAGAGATAGTTTAATAAGATGAACCCCACGTGTGATGATCGAAGGAAAGCTTTATTTTGTCATTTTAAACTCAACCAAGGTGTCTGTGTTGACAAACACAGTTCTGCTTGAGTCATGGAAGTTGAATCTCCTGACAATGAGTTACTACCCTTGTCTCTCAGCCAACATATTCTACATGAAATTGTCCTGCTCTGATTTTGACAAAATGCTTTTGTCATATTTGCATGAAAATCAAAACAAAATAATTTCAGTTTATGGACCCTTCGAGCCTTTGAGATTCAGGTGATTCTGTGATTTATACTAATGTTTAGTGTTATTTCACTGAACCAGAGGCTTTAGGAATAGGAGAGGTAGGAACTTGAACCATCAATCCTTTGTTGGTCATTTTGGCTCACGTTTAGCTGTGGAAGGTGTTATTTGAGCTCAGTACTTCAGTGGTGCTGGGGAAGAAACGTCAAAGTCAAGATTGGCTTCTATTTAGCTTTCATTCAGGTCAAGAAAATATTTTTAGCAGCGTGTTTCATACTGTTTCTTTTATTCTAGTTTTAAATAAGCAAAGGAGAGTGGCCTTACCGTTGCTGGGTTTCTGCTTTCCTCTTAACCAGGAGTACAGGTTTTTGTCTAGTCCAGTGCGCTGTTTTTCACTTGTCCTAGCCTTTTACATCAGCCTTACTAAATCCTGGTAATCTCTTTCTTCTTTCAGTCCAGATAATGGTTCTCCTTTCCTGTAATTTAAATGTTTCAAACTGTTTTCTTTTAGTGGTATTTTTCAGTTTTTCTGTATACTGTCAATCTGCAAGCATCTTTCTGTCTTAGCAGTGTATACCACATTACACAACTGATCATAGAAAAACTGTCTTTTATTGCCTTTAAAGGCAGTTTTTAATTATGCAGCATTAGCAGAATCAGACATCCTATCAAATTCTAGTTCTTGTTTAACTCTAATCAAAATGTTAGTTAGATTTAACAAATATAGACAAATATTTTTGCTGTCTTCAACACAAGAAATGGAATCTCGAAACTGAAGCTTCTTTTGGCATCCCTGCTTCAGACCTTGTCAAAGCCAGGGTTAAAGAACAACTGCAGTGGTTCTGCTCAGGCACCTGATCTTTCTCCCATTGTCTGAGCTGATATCTGTTTAAAACACCTGCCATCTCCTAAGAGCACCCCTGCAAAGAGATTGCCTGGCCTGGGAGGACTTTTTTTTGTGGTCCAGCTGCATAGAGAACTCAACCCTTCTTATGCAAGCCTTGAATAATACTGTGGACTTGTGTCCTCCAAGGGTATTCTGCTTGCCAACAGTGTATAGCCACTGCTGTGATGATTTAAATGTTAGGAATTATATCGGGAGGAATCAATAGCCAGGACAGTTTTGAATTAACCTTTCTTGGTGGAAAACAAAGTTTCAGATTTTGAATAGAGAGGTATACTGGTGTTTCCAACCCTTCCATTCTATGATTCTGTGATTCTTCAGCCAGTGAGGTATGAACAAGCTTTTTAAGTATCTCTGTTTGGACACAGTAAAGCCTGACACTTGTGTTGTTATTTCAAGAACATTTCTGGGAAGCTGAATTTGCAATTGATTCTGCAGATGCTGCTTTGTCTTACTATTAATGGATTTATTAAATGTAGTTATTTTGCTAAAAATTTTAAAAAATACATATATTTAAGAACATTTTCTGGTTTAATGTATTAATTCATATTTTGTGTTCTAAATACCATGTTATTAATATTACAGTATCTATCCTATTGAACCAATAACTCAGAATGAAGGTAATTACCTTCTAAAATATCTTAGTCTAAATTATATTGGTTTTTCTGTAGCTTTTTTGCTTTAACAAAAATTTCAATTGAGTATTTTTTGCTTGCATCTTGTAGGCTTTAACCAGAGAGTTACAGCAGATTGTACAAGAGCTGAGAACAAAAAATCAAACAGGCAAAAAAAAAAAAGGGAAAAGTGAGAGCAAGTAGAAAGAGTCTTTCACAAGAGTCTGTTCAGTTGGCAGCATCTATCCTTAATGTTTCAATAACTGATCTCGAGGAGATACTAGAGGTAGAAGATGATGAGGTAAGTTATTTTAAGCACTCTTCAGTAAAAAAAGGGCTAGATCAGAATATACCATATATTTCCATTCTTGAGGAAAAGGGTTTCCAGGTAAAGATTGTAATTTCTTTGTGCAGCATCTAGCACAAAAGGAACAGAACTCTTCGATTTAAATAAAAAGGTCAGGTTAGAGACTCATAAGGTGACAAGACTTCAGGCATGCATAGATAAAATATAAATATACTGGTCTGAGCATGTAGATGTAGAGATGTTATTTGAAAATCCTTAGTAGTTTCATTTTTCATGAGATGATTTGGCAGGATTATACATTTTAAATAAACCTCTGCATTAATGCAAACAAAATTATAACATGTCTTGCTGTGCCAGATTGATTCCATTTATGCTTCCTTTCTTGAATTGTGATACCTATTAAAGGTATTTCTACTAGGCAGATGGTTTCTGGGGGAATCCAATGCCATTTTTTGTTGATTCTGTTATACATTTTACTGTGAAATATTTGATAATGTTTCATCAAATTACCCTCTATTAAATAGATGCAGTAATAGAATTTCTTACTCATATTTATTTAAGCCCAATCAAATAAATGTGGAAAAGCCTGTACACTTACTTTATTAAGAGTGTCTATGAATTGACAGTTACTGGAGGGCAGCACTACTGTGGTGATGACTTAGGTTTAGCATTATTGGAGCTTTACATTATAGAAGTCACAAAAGAGAGTGTTCATGTTAGGTAAATAAAGGTGTATTTTTTGTGTATGCACTGACCTGGATTACCTTCATGAATAAAAACAAAATGGACTGATCCCTGCCCAGTTTACTAACATTTATACACCCCTGTAAAACGAATCACTTTTACAGAATTGCTCCATGCTTACCTTATTCTCAAAGTAATTTCTATGTCTGTATATTTGGTTGTAATCACTGCTGTGAATACACTTGTAAAACAAGCAAACATACTTAACTATAAACAGAAAATAAATACGGGTGATGAACCTACGGTACTCAAATTTTACATGCATGTTCTATTTATCAGTGTCCAGACTCAAGAACCTTTACATTGAACTTGTAAAATTTACACAGATACACCTGTATGTTCATGTGCAAAGAATATGCCGTGCACATTTCTGGTGACATGCACAGATAAGAATAGGTTTATAAATTTAACAGAGCCCTCGTACTTACTGGAGAGGCTTCATATACCTAGTTTTGTAAGCATAGTTCCCACTTCTATGTACTGTTTACTTAATGTGTATCCAGTAATACATTTCCTTTATTGTTTTTTTTGTTCTTCTCAGGTGGTGTCAAAATACTGGGTCTCTGTTATATTTTTCTTTGTTTAGGAAACAGCAAAGACAAAAATGGAATTTGAAAAAGATAAATAATGGCTGCAGTATATACAGAAACTTCTTGAAGCACAGGTGCTAAATTTATAACTTCCTGTAATTAATTTTGACTTTATACTCTGATTAGCTAAGTGTTTTTAGCTTGTAATTAATCCATTGCATTTATAACTGTGTTGCTGTTGATGGTCTCAAGCTATACTGTGATTTTTGTGGGCATTTCCTTTTTTATTTCTCTTAAAATAAGAATCACTGGACTAAACTGAAGAGACGGTAACCAAGGATTTGTGATACCTCAGTTAAGAGCTGAAACCAGTGAAACAATGCTGGGGAGAACCAGCACAGATCTTGGCAAATGTGTTAATTGAATTATTGAAACAGTATGTAATGCTTGCTAGAGTGAAAAGGATCCATTCTCTCATACCTCTTAGGAAAAAGGGATTTTTTATTATGTGCCTTTAAAGTTAGTAGTTGATATGGACACCTGAGGAGTTCATGGGTTTCAGTGACCTTTTACTGTGGACCTGTTTCCAGTCAATTCATGTTTTCCTCATAGCCAGACAGCTGTTTATTATCGTGTCTTCTCGCATTCTCCACAATATTTTCTACTGAGACCTCGAGCAGCTTGTTAGTGGGAAGTAAATATTGATTTGGCATCCTGTCAATGCAGAAAGAATGAAAAAATTTCCACCAGAGGCCCCTCAAACATTTTCCTATCGACATTTTCTGGGCAGAGAGGAAAGCTGCATAGAGGATGACAAGGCTGAGACTAGCAGAAATCCCTGAGGGGTCCATCGAGACTGCCGCTGTGACCTGTGTGATACTTTTTCTTCTCTTTCAAGTCTTTTTTTTAATACACAGAGAGTCAGCTGGGATGCTCCCCTCTTGTAAGTGATCAAGGGCAGTTTATTGGCAGGTGAGAGCCCTGCTTTTCTAGCCATAGTCAGCTTTTGTTTGGACATCACTGACAACATACACTGACTCTTGAAACTTTTCCGTTATATTTTAGTTGTCTCCTTTATTCAGATGATGGGTAGCTGATGCCTGAAAAGAGATAAAATTTGATTTGTGAATCCAGTGTTCCTAATGCATATTCACTAACATGGGGCCATTAGCTATGTGTGACTGCAAATATTTTGAAAGCCCTTCCAAGGGAACACTCACATTCAGATTTATGTATTTTATTATTAATAGCTTTTGTGTCAAGATTGTGTCCTATGACCAGATTTTTAAGAAATTACAGTTTTTCCCTCTTTCATTATCAAAACTGCCATTAAGACCGCTTAATTGCTGCGGTGGAGGAGATGGAAATACCAGGCTTTTTTTACTGGCTTTGTCAGAAATACTAGCATCTTAATTTAACCTTGTAGTGTTACATGGAACTCGGCAGTAAAAGCACAAATATTTCTATTCACTAAATTGCCTTCATTTAAACATTATTTTTTAATAATCTATGAATCTCGGATTCTATCCATGTTATAGACTCAGGAATCAGACTCATGGAATATAACAAAGAATTCTTATTCTAATATTTTTTACCATTCTTTGGAAAAACATTAAAAAATCCTAAGCAGAATTTTATCACTTCATCTGATATAGATAGACAACAAAATCTAGTGCACAGAGAGGTGAGGGGCTTGTTGACTGTGTAACCAACTATATTAGGATTGCAAATGTTAGCTAAGGATAGAGATCATTGCTCTTAGCTGCGTAAGTTTGTGTACACGTTTGTAGTGTTTTTCACTGATTTTTGCTCCATCTTGTTCCTCTGGATGAGTTCTGACAGTAAAAGTAACTCTTGGCAAGCTGACCATCTCTAGAATTGCAAGGGAGTTAGTGCTTTTTGGGAGCAGCCAGCACTGATTTTCATTTGACAGACGTGCTAAGTCACATGGATGGAAATTGCTAAGATTTCTTGGTCTCTTGTTTGGAAGCAGCCCATGAAAGAGCCCTGTGCCTTTTAAAATTCTTATCTCATATCTTTTAGAAAGTTTGGCTGTGGTTTCCTTTAGTAGATACTGGTAATATTTCTGATCAAAAAAGTAAAGCTCACAATGAAGTGAATACTTTCTGTGAAGACTGCTCAAAACAAACTGCACACTTAGCATTACAGTTTGGCAAACTATGTACCTGTTTGCATCTTGAATGAAGAGGCAGGCTTGCCCTTTTCTGTTATTCTGAGAAAATGTTCAGCTGAAAATTGCATCAGATCACTTAATATTGCAGTTTGATATAGTGGCTTTTTGTGCCATTGAGCCAGGACTTTGGAACATAATTGCCCAGCAGTATTGATTTAATTGCCTAGGTTTATTTGTGGACTCCTAATTATTGACTGGAGGGAAATTTAATGGAGAAACCTTTATGAACACTGGGAAACTGCTGCTGTTGCTGTTATACATAATGAACTGCATCATATCCCTTTAGATCATTCTTCAAGCTAATTTTATTCCACTGTGACAGTATGATAACATTTAAAATGTCATAGACATTTTATTTTTATTACTGACATACGCCATTTTACTGCTGCATTAGAATTTTGGAGGGGACTGAGGGAAGCACTAGTTGCTTTTTACTGTCATTTTATAGATTCCCCTGAAGTGTAATGATAAAGGATAGCACTCCTCTGTTTTATACTTCATCTTTACCTTATTTTCTCTACTATTATGACTTGAAAAAGTCTAATTTCTGTCAGTTTTACAAGAACGTTAGTATTCCAAATGGTATTTGAATTTCTGTGTCTCACAGACACTGGTCGGTTTCTCTCCTGTTTCATCAACTGCTATAGAAATGCATGTGACAAAATTACACCACTGCTAAGAAGCTTACAATTTGATACAGACTTTTCTGCATCAGGATGTTGTTATGTAAACAAGAATCATTTGATCAAAAAGTACAGTCATGTTCTGAATTATGCAGAGCTGTTAAAAATCACTTATTCTCTCAACCTATGTCTTCAATGGACAATAATTGTTTCTTCAGCCGCCTTTTATGTATTTATATTTGAACACCCAATGACTAAAGTGGTTCTCACTAAACCATAAAAATGAAACATCTTAATAACTGATATTTGGATAAAAGGCAGAAGGTTCTCTTGGCTGTGAAGAGCCTGTGTGGAGAGGCTTTGCAGGGGTGCACGCAGATACCTGCCACCTGCACAGGGGTATCAGGGTCATGTATACAGACACCAGATTGATTATGCATTAGTGATTGGGTGTGGGAGACAGAAGCTGAGTGAGGTTTCAGGTCATAGACCATTGAGTTTTTAGCAGCTTGTGGTATTGGAGAGGAGTAACAAGTATGGTTATCTCAATATGTATGGATGTTAAGCTTTCATGGCAAGTGATGAGGCTTCCACCTACTTTCTACCTCACATCTGTGTGTGTATGTCTCATTATTTGTACCTGACACAGTACAGTAGTACTCTCCTTTTATAATCATAAAAACCCTCACAAACCAGCAACCTTCTCTAGATTTTTCCCACCACAGCAAACATATAAAAGCAAGAGGGTGACTTCTTTTCATGTAACTTTCATGTAAAAGATTTCTTGTAGCACCCTAAGGTTTCATTCATTGTGACTGATTGTAAAGAATAGCATCTGCAAACAATCCATTAATAATTTTGTACATGAGTACAGCATGTTAGCCCAATCTAGACTATTGCCTGAAGTCTCTAAGAATTTTTTTTAATAAAATATCAAATAATCTTCCTAATTCTTTCAAGCATTCCTTCAAATGACACCATTGATTTAGCATGTACCTTATCAGAGACACAGCAGAACTTGCCTCCCTCTCTCCACATGTGCTCCTTGGAATACTGCTTCTCACATAAACAAAGCTGACTAATACAACCTGTCATCTTGTGACCGCATTATTAATTTACAAATCATATTGCAATGGTGAAAACTTCCAGAATATCCCCTCTGTTTTGTGGGCGCTCTGTAGGTATATGTCTAATACATCTCTAGAACAGTTTTTGGAACAGTATATTCTCCCTTCATGGTTAGGGATTTTCCCCAACCCCTTTTTAGGATGTACACTGGCTTCTAAATACAGATTTCTGCTGGTGTTACCTATGAATATGCACTAACATCTATGATTGTTTAATTTCAGTTTCTTGGGTTGGTACTCACCTGCTTCACTTTCATTAGTCTCTCTCCAGCCTGTCTCTGTCATCTTCTGTTTGAACCAGTCTCTGCCATTGCCTGTCCGCCTCTCATACGCACACAAACATATCCACCCATCTACAAACGCACCTCTGAAAACTCACCACTGCCACCATAACCAGGTGTTCCAAGTGCCTGCACCTTAACAAGCAGCAGTGGTGCAGTCTGAACCATGTCCTGGGCACCATTAACCTTGCTGTCAGGCCATCGGAGAGTAACTATATTTTTCTTCTTGTTACAAGAGTAAGAGCTTCGTCCTGTTCGTTGACAATTCATTATGATATAAATCTATGTTTTATCTCACACACACAAGCAAAACCATATTATATCACCTGTCCTGGACTGAAAATAAGTAGAAATTGGCTTGATTGCTCAGGATAACAACACAGAAAAGCACATGTATGCTGATATAATCATGCCTATACAGATACCACAAAGCAGAGTGAACAAGGAACAGGACAGAAGCAGTTGGATGACTTTTTTTTTTTTAAAAAAAACCTTTAAACTTTCAAACCTTTAAACTAGTTTATATTGAAATAAGGACAGTTTGGTCACTATAATCAGAGTTTCTCTACTTTTATTTTGGTTCTTCTTTGTGGTTCACTTAATTCAATTTGAGGCAGCTCTGCAGCGTGTCTGGATTATTCTGTTGAGCAAATGTATTATCTGAACGATCACTGCGGGATGATTTCAAAATAAGTGTAACCACTAATTAGTGTATTCCAGAAATTAAATGCTTTTATTTTTTTGTTAACACATTTTATACTTTGGGAAGCAGAGGCCAAGTAATGGGATACTCTGTGAATGTAGACACTATGTCTCATTAGAAGAACAACCTTGTCTCGCATTCATTATGAGTCTTTTCAGTGGCAGATTAGTATATATTTATGAATGAGACTCAGTCATGTCATGTGAAGTTTATAAGTAGTATTAGTTTATTTTTTTACAGAAGAGGTTTCCAAAAGAAGTATGCTCAAGGTCAGAATAATAGGAGAGAAACAGAAATAACTGTCAGCATTCCTGACTCTATAGGATCATATTACCTTACAGTTATCCATACACCAAGATATGTTTCTGATAAGTTGTGTAAGAAATATGATTCTGTATTAAAATATATAATTATCAGTGGATAAACAAGTTTTCACTCTTTAGGTGTGTGCTTAGCACTGACTGAACTCCCAAAGCCTTCCCCGAGGCAGGTCTGAAGCTGGGATGAGTACTTTGAAGTAGATACATCTTCAATGGTTGAGAAGTTTGGGGGAGAAATGCAGAGGGAAGCTTCCTAAGATAGTTGCAGAGATATCATTAAAAGTAAATCTGACAGGCTTCTATTAAAGATGAACACTGTAGAGATCATTCAGTTCTGGTGTCTGCATGGAAAGAAAACCATCTAAAAACATACAGCACTTTCTCTGAAACCAACAAATGTTGAAAGAATGACATAGCATTCAACTTTCAGATGCTCCTGATTTAAATGAATTATTTTAACGGACAGAGTTCTTGAAAGATCACTTTGCTATGACATGGAAGCCACAGAGAGCTATGAGCAGCAAGTAAAATGTAGATAGAATGATATGAGCCAAAGACATCAATAAGAAACCATTAATCTCAGACACAACATTGAGGAGGTGAAATGTGTCAGAAATGAATGTAGTTAAGCTAGGCAAGAATAGTTATAAACTTTGAGGTTGTCATAGAAAAACCCATATTTAGACAAGGAGAGAGAGCAATTAGAGTGAACGCGATGCTGGAGCCAGTGTTTTTACAGTTACAGTTGCAAGTCAGTCTCACAGAATTTCAGAGAAGATTATGTCTTATATTACTCTGAATAGATTTGTGCTCAGTCAGTTGGATCCCTCTGTTCTCCAAAAAAAGTCATCACAATATAGTATACAGGAGAAAGCAGACAGGTGTGGATGACTACTAGAAGATTCTTACCACAGATGGAAGTTGTTTATGACATATGGAGGCATGTCTAACCAGAAAGTACCAGCCTTTCAAAACCCTCTTTCCTGTAGAGCAGAAAAGTAATGCATACTATCACCATTTTTCTGTAACTGCAAAGTGACTATTGAGCAATGTATAGGGTTGCCATTATAGTCTCTTCATGAGAGATGCTTGCTATTACCATTTTAGGTTGTATTTCCTGACTTCTTATTAATTATAATTATCAGTACATAGATCAATATCTGTACCTGTGTTCAGATATTACACCAGTATTTGATGTACTTTTACATCTGTGGGTTTTTTGTTTGGTTGGTTTACATTTTTTTATTTGTATATCTAGGAAACAGGTATTACTCTTACCTGGCATATGTACCACACAATGTTCTCTTTAAGATGGAATAGAGAAGTGAAAAAATAACATCAGAGCAGCAATACTTGAGTGTGGAACCAGAGAATGTTCTAGGTGTGAAAGTATTACCCTGAACTACAGCTGTGAAGAGCAAAGGAAGATATATTTTCCCTAATTTATTTCTCCCATGGATATTTACATCAGCCGTTACTTTTGATGTGGGCCTGACCTCTTAGTCACCACTAGTCACTCCAGGAGTTCAGGAAAGCTGACAGAGCTCTGTGAAGCTGACAGAGACTTGCCAACGGTGAACAAAAACTGTTCTCCTCTACTCTTGGCACAGAACCAACCTCTCTGGGTGGAGCTGCAATGACCAGTGCACAGGTGCCCCTACACTGTGAAAGAAAACCTCTCTTAAGTGCCTAAAGCACTTACAGTACACTCAAAAATACACACTGAATAATACACCAAATCTTTTTCTTTGACGACGTTGATTGTGCAAATACATCTGTTATATTGGAGGAGATACAAAAGAGGTTTTCTCTTTTCCTGGTAAATAGGCGAATATAATTTTTTGTTACTGTGTCTTAGAGTAGCAGATGATTTGTCATATCCTGGTCAATGCAATCAGAGCTTTTGAGAGTTTGGGGTTTGTTTTGATTTTTTTTATTTACAAGTTTTCACCTGTGAATCTAAGGCACATTGCATTTAGAGCTGTACTGGTAGTTCTGTCTCATCCTCCTGAGAATAGTGAATATATACTAACATTTCTGCATGCCCTAGAGATGACTGTAACCTTTTATTGATCAGCTGATTGAAGATAAATGACAGAGATGCTGGTACTGCAGTTTACATCATTAACATGGTCAGTAAAGCATGAATTGTTCAATAAGGCGTTTATCTTTTTTTCATTTTACTCTGTTCTTTTATCATTTTTATGGTAGAGAGCACATTTTCAGACACTAACCAGGCAAGTGAACTTTAAAGATCAGATGTGCACATGTATGGTAGTTTTCAGAACTAAGCGTAATATAATGGTTTAAAGATATTTAATAAATGTTTTTCACATGAGGAAAATAAAGTTCAATAATAATTTTTCTTACTGTGTTTCTTTTTCAGTTTCCTTTTGCTTCATACTTAATGGATGCCATACTGGAAAAATTAAATGAGAAGAAGAAACTGGTAGAAGAGTACAGTTCTCTCATGAAACACACTGTATGATATTGCTAAGACCTATCTTTGCAAAGTGTGACAAAGATATGTGTATTGTTGTTTCCTTATGTCTTTCCTCCTCACGTGAACAACTGTCAATATGTGTGTTCAATACATAAGTAGAAACTGCGAACTAATTAATTGTTGAACAAGAGGAATTAACTACATTCCTAGTGAGAATGAAGAGTAGTGTTTGTTTCCTGAGGAAAAAAATTGCTGTAAATCGGCATGAAGTAAAAAATCATTTTCCTTTAAATGAACTCAGTGAACACCAGTTTGGGCTTTTTAGAGAGAGGATGGTTTTGATACAACCAATACACATCTGCACAATTCAGAAAGTGCAAAAAGCAGCAAAGTAATTCCTGGTTGTACCAGTCAGAACAGTAGAAGCAGGATTTACAAAGGAACTGGGAATATCACAGGAATTTTGAATACCTGTTTTCTTTTAGCTCCTTTGTAAATTCCAGACTTACGATTTATGCTACATAAAATGGTATGCTTCCGGTGTGTTGGAAAAAATGAGAAAATTAATGATTATAGGGAAAAAGTGTGCAATGTAGAGTAATGCTTCTGGGAAAAGCTGTGTTTTCTTGAGTATTGGAATGTATTCTGTACAATGTATATAATGCTATTTTAAAACTTCAATACAATGAAGTTATTTTTGGTGTGTTGGTTTTTTTTTTTTCCATTAGTTGTTCTAGTTCATTCTCATCTAACAATGTTGCAAGCCCTTGCTTTCCTTGGGAAAATGGTACAGAGTTTTAGTCAGTTGCTTCAACCAGGATTTTTCTAGCAGTACAAACAATGAATTGCTGCTTCTTCACATCTTTGCTCTTCCGAGTTGCGTTCCTCTGGACGAGCCCACCTGAAAAACATAAAAGACAGGTTTCAGAATTCATGTGGTAATAACATTTCACTCTTATGTACGGCTCTTCATCTGTGGATATCAAGTTGTTTTACAACAGATAGTATTATCATTACTTATATTGGGTGGGGAATCAGAAGTAACATCTGTTTGGCCTGTGATCACTCAACAGATGCATGAAACAGAAAAGTTTTCTGCATGTCAGTCCAGTGCATTTCCTGGGATGTCACCATGGTGCTTTTAATTTATGGAGTTCACAATTTGGTGTCTGTAAGAAAAGTACAAGGGAGGGAAGACATCACTGAACTTCTGCTTGGCTATACCTGTTGAACACAGGGGCTTGAGAGAATTTTTTATTGGAATTACTGAAAATCATGCAAACATATTCCATCTGCACTTGTAAATTAAGACTTGGAACAAACTCTACATTAAAAAAAAAAAAAAGAAAAAAAGAAGAAACATATCTTTGGGACTAGTTGACCACTTCCTTTTTTCAAAGCAAGAGGTAAGGAACGCCATATGAAGTTGTCAGGTGACATATTCAAAGCAAGCAAAAGGAAGCCATTACCATGCAAAGTGAACTGAGCTGTGGAGGTATATGCCTCAGAGTTTCACTAAAAATTTACATGATCTCCAATGCTAATAAAATCATGCCAAACAAATTATGGAAGAAATATCCATCAAAATATGTGGAAACCATGTTCATATGGTCTTCAGTGATTCCAAAAAAATGTATTTGAAAATCATTTCAACATAACATCTATTGTTGGGCCATAGAAAAAACTTCATGAGGCGAAAGCTCTGTTAAGATTATCCCCTTCGTCTTCATTTTCCTAAGTCTTTCATAAGACTTGCCAGTTCAAGTCTGATCTTGACACTGACCTTGGTGGTTGCTAATCTTTTGTCATTGGGAAAGAACATGGAACACCTGCTAATTCCCATGGAAACCAAAGAACTTTCCAAGAAAATTTCCAGTACCTTTTCTTCCTAACTGAAAGGGCCACCTGCGTAAGGAGAGAACTCTTCTCTTGGACCAAGAGTGGTGAATGCTGCAGAACCAAATGGTTTTCTACTTCATTTGAAAAGAGAGAGCAAAACAAAATTCTTACACCCAGATGGAGCCAGAATTATCACCATTTTCTCAAGGAATGGAAAACACAGCAAGTGCTACGTACTTGCAGCTCTTTCACTTGTGCATCTTGTCACAAGAGACCTAAACATTGTCTATTAAAAACCAAAAATTCTCCATAAAACTCTGTGGCCTAGGCCTTAAGGGTGGGATTGATCCACACCACTGAATCAAGATGTGGAATGGGCTAGCAGTCTTTGGCTTGGCCTAACAAGAGAGCTCAGAGAAATGCTCTGGAGAACCTGGCTGTTTTCTTTGGTCACAGGTCTTAATGCTTGATAGTCCAGCAGCAAAGTTAAATGAATTCTCAAAATAAATCATGACTGCTATAGCATTGCTTTTTCAATTTCCAAATTTAGAATTGCAGGCTGCAGTCCATTTCTACCACTCCTGCCATACTGCTCAGAGAAGCTGGTGCGCACAAGTCTTGTGAGCTATCAAAAATGCAAAATGAACAGCTGCCAGGTCTGTTTCCTCAGTCCCTCAAGCAGCCCGTTTCTGGCTGGTGCTTTCTTTCTAATGCAAATGTGTGAAGAGAGGTAGAAGAATTTTCTCACTATGTTTTACTTGTCACACCAACTTGTTCTTTGTGCTGTAGACAGTATTAACTTAAATTGTGTATTTTGAATAATATTTTTAAGACTCTGCCCCCAGCACTAATATCTTGAGCCCTTCTGAAGTATAAAAGTAAACCATTTTGAAAATAGGAATATGCAGACTCAGTGATGTCTCCCCTTGGTGTGTTCAGTGTTTTTTCCATGGCCTTTATCACTTTCTTGGGTCAATGGTTTGTTCATCTTATAAATCCTACTTCCAAGGGCATCAAGGCTCAGACCATAACTTCTGTGTCTTTCACTCAGCTGTGCAGTGAAAATGCTGGATTTAGACTCAGCCTAGAGTCTGGGAGCTTGGTGTCTCCCTCTCTGTGCTTCAGGAACACCTCCTCTGGAGGAAGGATGAAGTCTGAGCACCAGTTCAGTGGCTCAGGCTCTGGCCTTTAACCTCCATTACATGCCTATAGACAGTGCCAGAGTACCCATTGCAATGAGATATAGTCCAGTATAGGTAACAGTCATGACACCGGTCTTTAAAGACACGAGTCATCATCTACTTAAGAAATTAAATGGTAAGCAACCTTATCTGTTCCTCTTTATATATCGTACTGAACAAAGTATTTTGAGTTACCAAGGAAGATTTCTCCAGAGAAAGAAAACATGCCATGTCAGGTACAAGTTTATCCCCACAAAAGTCTCTAGAGTGACAGGAATGGGATGTTAGGAGGGTGAATATCACTTGAGATAAAACCAGTGTCTCTCCTATCACCTCATTACTCTCCTAAAATTATTACGCCTATTCTGACAAAAATTTTCTTCTTTCTTACATTTTAGGTAATGGTGGGTATAGTTTCCTACATTTTAGAAATACAGGGATTTTTAATACAGCTTTTTTTGTGTGTGTGTGTGAAAATAGAACTTAAGTACCCTCATGAGAAAATGACAGGGGAAAACTCCAAAACCACAGATTAGGTTTTATGATGGAAGAAATAAAAGAACTGTAACTACTTCACAGGTGCTACTGAAATTATAGGCCCGATAGTCTTTCTGCAAACCTTGCTGGAAAGATACCTCAACATCTTGAATATGTTTCTTCATCTTTTAAAGATATTTCCATTCAACTTTTTTATATAACTGAATGAAAATGGAAGTATCGGTCAACATTTTTCAGTGGAAAAATTTTTGTCTAGTTTGAAATATTTTTTGTAAGGAGAATAAAAAAGCTGAAATTCCAAAGAAAATTAATTTTTACCTTTCTGTCACAAATTTTGAACCCTGTCTCTGCAATGAATATATTTGTTTTTACTGTTTGTTTAATCTTTGCTCCACCAGCAGAAGAGAGAGCTTTCTGGAACAATCTTACTATTAGGTTTTAACTAGTAACAAACTAACCTCCCCAGGTTGAGTCTGTTTGGCCTGTGACAGCAATTGCTGAATGATCTCCCTGTCCTTGCTTCAACCCGCAAGCCTTTCATTGTATTTTCTCTCCCGTGTCCAGCTGAGGAGGGAAGCAATAGAACAGCTTTGGTGGGCACCTGGAATCCAGCTAGGGTCAAAGAGTCAAGCCACCAGAAGTGTTTATCTTGAGTATGTTTTAAAAATCCCTTTTGACTGGAACCAGGCTTGGATTGCATATGAACATTACAAATTTGGTGAAGAACTGCTACTGTTATGAGGAGCAGCATTAGCTCAACACTTGCAAGGTGATGTTGCTGACAAAGCTAAACGCGGAAGATATTACAGATAGTGATGTTTTGAGCTACCTATGGCTACCAACAGACAGAAAATCCGCTTAACTGTTGTGATTTTATGACTGGTGCCTCCTGACGTGGCCTCTAGATGGCAAACTTTCACCAAGAATGGGTTGGGCTCTCGCGCTGCTAGCTGCGACCTTTGATTCGTGCGAGCTCTGAAACAGCGTGTCAGAGAGACCTGTCACTGGTTATTTGCAACCGTTATGTACAGTATCGCAAGCGTAAGTCCGTAAAATATACACATAGTCACACATGTATGTATTTGTACACATGCATGCACATATATGACTATGAAAGCTTCAGAGCTCTGCAGAGCTTCTAAGTTGTTGTAACCCTTTCAAAAATCCTCATTGTGTACTCTAAAATGTCAAAATTAAAGTCAGAGCATCTGTCAGTAATGGATTCTCACACTGTGCTTCTGTAGTGCCATCTGTTTAACTCACACAAATCCTACTTTACTTTTGATACATAGGTACCAAAGACACAAGTCTTCTGAAATGTGTATCTCTAATTACAAATGAGATCCATCTACTTCCGTGCTAAGGATTCTCCACCAGAGACAGCACTGTGTGGATCTCCTCATTCAATAATCCAGTTATCTTCTGGGATGCACTTTTTAAGGCTAGATATTCTTTACATGAATGAAACTCTTGCTGGTGTGTGACGTGACATAATGGTCGCAATAATGACAAATTCAGGGAGAAATCAAAAACATTTCAAAGTGTTCATGTGGCTATCATGCAGTGTCTCATTGTTTGTATTCTTGGAAAATAAGCAGAAACTTATTTGTTTTGTTTCATTATACACTATTCTTGTTCATAACAGTCTGTTCTCAAGCCTTCCAACTTGTGATTTAAGAATTCCCAGTGTGCAATTATTTGACATTTCTTGTGGTATAATGAAGGACTGAGAGAGATAGGAACACTCCCTGGCTTCTGCTGTGATCACATATTTAGAAATCAATTCAGTTATAGAATCAAGAATCTCTTCATTCTGGCTGTCATTCTTTCAGCGGGGTAAATTTTCTGTTTCACTGCTATGATTGAATTAATATTTAGCTAAACTATGAGCTGAAGATAGTAACAAGGAACAGGGCAACTAATTTCAATAGCTGTGTGCCATTGTACATTTATATACTTTGGATTGCTTCATATGATTAAAACCGAATATGAAACTAGTATATAAAAGAAACAAATCTCCAAATAGGTCCAGAGCCAGATAAGCAAAAGGCCCAGCTTGCTGAGAATATGGTTTCAATATCTTGAGTTTTTTAGGTTGAGATAGAAACAGTTCTGAGGTAAGGGTGTTAGTATTTGCATCCTGCTCAGCTGTATAAAAGTCCAGCTTTCTGTGAAGGTTTTTTTACAGCGTGTTTAACTGACTGGGGAAATTCAAGGTTCATATCTTTATGAAACAAAATGAGCTTAGCAGCCAGTATCTTCTTATATCTGTATCAGATGCTACAGGGAAGAGGTTCGGGTGACTCTGACCTCTTGGATCTGTTGCAGAGCACAGATTTGACAGCTTCCTGAAACTGGCTAACTCCCTTGGTAAAAGAATCACACATCATTATCTGTAATTCAAACAATCCTAGATTTTGAAGGTTGACAGATTTCCTTCATGGTTGGTTGCTATTGAACAAAACAGAATTTACATCATAGAACATTACAGTTTGTATTTTAAAAGGTACTGAACCTGGGATGAAAAATTGATGTGATGGAGAATCCAGTACAGTAGCCCTATGATTAATAATTCTCACAACTCAAGATTCCTGATTGAAACTGTCTCGATTCAGTTTCAAAGCCTGGCACTATGACAATCAAAGTAAATCCCCCTGTGCAGGTAATCATGGCTGTGAGCTGTGCATGTAAGGAGAAGTGGCATGACCATTTAGTACATTTTGTTGTACCTGTACACATTACTCACTCTGCAGGAAAACTGTTTAAATATGTGCCAAGTAAAGGTCTTAATTTATTATTTTATTATTATTACTATTATTATTACTTTTTTATTATTATTATTATGCTATTTCCCTATTTTGTTTTATCTTGCCCTAGTTATTGATGCAAGGATCACATTACCTAAATTTGTAGCTCTTTGCTGTTAGCTACAAATTTGCATTAAGAACTCATATTTAACTGGTAATTTCATACTCACAGAATGAGAGATGAACCCTCATTCTGTAAGTATGGACAAGTTTGATTTTTTCTGCTGTTTGTGATGACACCTCAGGAATAACTGCGGTCAACAGAAGCTCTACCTATAGCTTATCAACATGAAAATCAGGATTTACAGGTGTCAATGAAAAATGCAACGATTTTTCCTCTAAAAACATTGATTTTCTCGATGGTGCACTTTTTGCCAATGTAAATAGGAGAAAAATATTGACCTTATACAAAAGCTAGGATGAATGGTTAGTATTTATGTAACTTTATCTCTCTACTAAATTTAAGGTGTTCATCCAATGAAACTGCTGATTCTGCATTGGTTTTTCAAAAGAAGAGAAGTCTTTTGTCAACTTCTCATACTGTCATTCATGTTTTCACAGCACTGAGAAGCTACCAGCTGGCACAAGCAAGACATGAGCTAGTCCTGGGGATTCCTTATAGATTTTGGACAGAACAGACCACCTTAACGCTCTGAAACCCCAAGGTTCGGACCAGTGGACCAGTGCTTCGGTCCATCTGCTTTGCTGGGCCCTGCCAGGCATAGACTTCTGCAGTGCCTGTTGCCAGGCTCGGTGAGGCAGCTCCTGCAGCATATGCCCATGAGCTGAGCTGGAGAGCAGGGTGCTGATAGCCATCAGGGAAGCAATGTGCCTGCAACCATCAGCCAGCAAAGCCAAGCAATGACTCACATCCAATGTCAGCCTGGGAAAGCTAAACAACAATTCAGCGGCATCAGGAGACAGGAGTGGAGACAGGCACTCCTACAGCATAGGTCCGACCTGTGTGGGTGTCAAGCCTGAGCTCAGGTAGGCTTTTGAACTGAGCAGCTGAGGGTACCAGCTGAAGCTTCCCTGAAGAGATTCTTGGCTCTGACAGCATTTTTCCTTGTTTTTCCTCCAGAGCAGAGTTCACTTCCCACTTCAGTCCATCAGGTTTCCTTGCATTGCTCCTCTGTTGCCTCTGCTTTGATCCCTTGTGCTTGTTTGGTTTCTGTTCTGGCCTCAATTTGGCTTTTCAAGTCTTCACACTGGTAGGATTACAGGACCATGAAGATAATATGTCACTGATCTAGTTGCTGTTGTCTTTATTTATTGTTTTAGAAGTTATGTATACTAGATAAGAATGCCTGTGAAGTGTGAGTCTGAACTACTAAGAGCTCATGAAAAACATGTAGTACATCCAGTACATCTAGTCAGTCCATCACTGGCTGAAGATCATCACGTTTGAATACAGCGATCTCAGTCTCTCAGTCTAAATGGAAAAATAAGCAGCAGTATTTATTTTAAGCGTTCTTTCAATACTCTTCTTTAGAAGAAGAGTTTATGGAGCTTTCTATGGAAGTAGTTACAAGTAAGTTCCGTCTGTTAAGATTCTGTCTGTTAAGCCATGTCCTCCACTTAATATAGACCTCCTGCCAAACCATAAATGAACAAGGAACACATTGTTTGCTGTTGATATGAACTGCCACTAAGACAAATAGGATTCAAGTGCTCTTTTGTTTTTCACAGGACGTTGAAAAATCCTCAGATTTTTCTCTGAGGATTCAGGTCACTATGATCCTCTTCTGTATTTAGCATTTTTAATTCTGTAGTTGAATTAAAAATTGAATGTTTCTAAAAGATTTTTAAATAGCAAATGACTGGATACTGGACAAATGTACTGTAAACTTGGAGAGGAAAATATCAGGAACCGAAGTATTAAAGCAGCAGAGCTTACCTTATTTTTAGGTAAACAATCTTGTGACTAACACTGGATGGCACTGAAGTACACACTATGAAACCTGGATGGCAATGAAATACACACTATGAAACTAAGCAAGGTGCAGAAAGTGTCTGAGTTCCATTACAAGGCTTCTTTTCCATGGAATTATCTGGATAAGGCATTTTCCTGGTATTAACCTCTCCCAAAATAGCATCTGTATTTAAAAGTGTTGTGCAAAGAGGATTTGTAAGTCATCTGTGAGGTCTTATTCAGCATTAACCCTGGTATTATGACAGAAACTCAGCAGACACTTGGTGGGGCGATGATTTAATAATTTAGATTGTGACTTCAAGGCAGACTACAAACTCTATCCTGATACAATGCAGACTAACTTTCTGTCCAGTTTCACACGTCCTGGCTTTCCTCCTGAGTGACATGCAGTTTGTGGAGAGTCAAATATATTCTCTCTATTTAAGAGGGAGATTTCAGTATTCATCAATGGACTGGTAATTTTGAACACAAGATGTGAAAACTCTGCAGGAAGGTGATAACACAAGAAGCATTTTTCAGCAGTTAGATTAAATCACTTACAAACAATTCTAAGAAAAAAAAATCACACTAACATATAATATGTTTTTAAAATATTTTATTAATTCA
>WBNH01010436.1:176664-483500 GCA_013401255.1 Urocolius indicus | reverse complement strand
TCTGTCTGTGGCCGAGATCCTTTTCCAGGCTTTATGCTTTGTTTGTTTCTTCCTTGATGCTATGAGCAGTTCATGAAAATTGTGCTAAAAGCAATTCTCAGGTGTGTGCCTTCAGATGTAGGACATCTGTACTCAACAAGCCCAAATGGGGCAGAAATAATCAGCAACTCCAGCTGCAAGCTGGATACTCTTCACATTATTGCAGTTTTCAGGTGTATTATTTCCTTTTCTCTGTTCATGAATATTTGTGCTCAGTGGGACTTGGCACAGCATGTTATAATTTTAAGCATAACTCCTCTTAGTTTATCAGTCTTCCCATTTTCCATTCCCACCACCTTGGACTGATACTCACCCTGGTTTAAACTGTCACGTGGATTCAGCTGCAGTGATTTGGCAGTGAAGTTTCTTCAGTTATGGTTTTGATTAAAAAAAATGAGTTCCCAGGTCCCAGCAGCCTCAAAACCTTACCTTGTGGGTGCAGTGTGTGCACCAGTGGGATGGAGCACAACAGTGCCTCTACATATAAAAAAATGCATCTGAGCTGTTCAAGAAATTAGCTCCAGCAAACAAACCCTAAACCATTATTCACACCACATCTCAAGGCAATGAGGCTGTCTCAGCCGTGGGCCTTTAGCAGTCTCCCATAACCAACTGCCTTTGCCTCAGCTTGTCTGCCTGTCTTTAAATATCTTCATCCTGAGCCTAACCCGAGTGGTATATTTTTTACCACCTTTGGTGCACAAACCAGATGAATGAATTCTCTGGAGGAAGGAGGAAGTAGTGCTTTACATCCATGTGGCAAAGGGATTAATAAAACGGTCAGAGAAACATAATCGCCGAGATGTCATCCTTTTTCCACTGACTGAGGTTTGAATGCAAACTTGATATCTAACCCTCCTTAGCACTCCTGTGGATCCCTCTGCTTCAGAATCACTCTTAAACAGTTATTCTGACTTTTTGTGAAGTACTCAGAGACTTGACAGAAATGAAGTTCATTTACCAAGATGCAGATTGAATCCACATCCTTGAGACTGTGGCTCTCCCTCTTTTCACTTTGGTGACTGCATGATGGAGCTGCAGATCACATTAGGGAAGCCCTAATGGACTGTAAATCTTTCTTCCTCTCCCCCAAAACAGAAAAACTCTAAGTGCCAGGGTTTTTTAAATGAGGTTTTAAAAATAATCTTCAGTTTTATAGAAAGACTTTGGATAAGATCAGAAGAAATCAAGTGGTTTGTGATGACTAGTCTTTTAAAAGTGCCACGTGTCTTTTCATAGAACACTGGCCTGCTAGCCTGGGAGGTCTATTGCTAATGAAAGACTGCAAAGCTGCATAATATTCCCAACTTTATGCAAAAGAAGAGACTTAGTATAGCAGTAGCCCTAATAATAATCATTCCTAAAATATGTTCATCTTGAATTTATCTTTTCTTGGATGGCTTTTTTTTCTCCAGTGAAATCTTGAGCACCACTATTCCCACAATGCATAACGCATCAATCTCTGTTCTGCTGCAAATAATTCTCTGTAGATGGCCCAGAGATCTGGTCTTTACTGAGTTTTGGGTAGTGCTGAGCTCACAGCTAAATGATGAGACTCTGAGGAAGTGACCATGAAGCTCAGAGCTGTGAGAAAGGAGGATTTAATTCATTTTTTCACCATAAATAGCTAATGGTGGACCTTCAGCTAAGGCAGCTAGGGCAGAGTTCCTCTCAGTTTACCCCAACTACATCTGTACTCGATGGAGAGAGGGAGCAATCTGCAGAGCATGTTGTGGTACCAGTGCCTCTGCATTGTCTAAAATGGGAGACAGTTAATATGGGCAGCTATGGGTAGGTGAGGTGACTTCTATCCCTATGACAAGTTCTGCTTTTTTTCCTTCCTTCCATGAAACAGAAATGAATCTACCTCCACCTGACAGAGCTGCGGCAAGGACCCAGACCTTACAGAGAGGGAAGTGATTAAATGAGCCATCAAGGAGGTCATGGTAAATACTTACATTCAAGAGTGCATGGTTGGTAATGTATAACATTCCCTAGTAAAATCACAACATTATTAATTTTCCTGCCTTATATACCTCTGAAATGGGAAAAGCAAGAGGAGAAATCTGTCCCAGTGATCCATCATCTGAGGCTTTGAAATAGGGCCAATTCTGGTGAAATCTGAGTGAACCTTTAGAAACAGGAGGAGGGTAAAAGCAACAAGTGCATTTCAGTGAGCTATGATATCATCCTCTCTTCGTTTCGAGAGGGGAAGCTGTTTGTCGGATGTGTAGGAGAGAAGAAAGAAGCAGAAAAGCACACACATGTATTTAAATATTCAAAGCCACTCTGGGAAAGAACTTAAAAGTCTGAAGTCATTTCCTCAATGAGCTTAAAGCATTATTTGTCATCTACACTAAACCAGAAGGAAAAGGGAAATAGAAGGAGGACAGGAAAAGCCAGTGGCACCCTTGCCATTTGTGGTTTGAAGGGGAAGGGGCTAAGTTATGATGAGCTAGTGCATGAGTGCCCTTTGGATCTGCTTCTGGCTGGCTCTGAGCACCAAGGTGGCAACATTCATGGGGGGGAACAGAGGAGGCTTAAGAAAAGCCATGGTACCACCCAGGACCATTAGAATTCTCCCTATCATCACAAGCATTTGTCAGAACCTGTAGCCAAGTGGCCTCAAAGGAAAGAACATTCCTCTTCTTTTCCCCATCTAGGATGGATATGTTTTAATGAAAGTATTAAATTAACTCTGGAGAAGGTAGGAAGAACATCAGGAGACTGCCTGTGCAGCTTTAGTAGAACATTAAGTGGCCTCTTAGTAGGAGTTGGTTTGGTTTCATAGATCCCTCTGCATAGTAGTGCAAAGTGGGTGTAATAAGATGTCATTTTACAGTGTAAATAAGTGGAAAGTGCAGAAGTGTCACTTGTGATTGTGATCATGATCCCAATGCTGATCAGTAAGGGCACAGGCTGGGGAGCCCAGGGGGCAGAGCTGGGACAATTCAAGGTGAAAGCAGCACTTTGTGCTCAAATCTAATAGCAATGGATGAGTAACTGGAAGACAAATGTAAGGCCATCTCAGCCATGAGCAGCCAGTTGCTCCAGAAGAACATTGCGGGAGATGGTGTCAAAGTGTTTACTAAAGTCTATATAGACAATACAGACTCCATGGCTTGTGTTCTCTTCTGCTCATGCTGAAATCCCTGGAGAAGCACTGGGAAGCCCATGTGAAGTTAGGACAGCAGCATGTGAGCAATTGAAAAGTAGCAACTAGAACAGACATCTGCAGGATGCTCAGCTGTGGTCCTGTTTCATTTATTAGTTTGAACACAGCTGAGATGTCCTAGTAATGATAAAGCCACAGGGAAGGCATCTTCCTCTGAGAATCCCTCCATTCTCTCTAGAGTGGCTCCCTGGAAGCTTTTTGCTTCCATTTGAGTTTGCCCCTGAACAACATGATGAGATTTGCTCTGCAATGAGCTTGTGGTCTGCCCAGAAGCACTGAACTGGCCTTTGGTCTGCAGCTGCTGCTTAGCCTCTGGACTGCACAGCTTCAAACATATCATTGGTTCCCTGTTATCATGGGCTGTGATTCAGAGCTCAGGAAAACATTGCCATTCCAGCCTGTGGGAGCTGTACATTTTTTCCTCCAGCAAGTTTGACTTGAGCCACACCAGCCTTGTAAAAAAATTAGAATATCTAAGAAAAGATAAGGCTGGCAATTTTTGCATATCTGCCTATTAAAAAAGCTGCACTTCCAGCATCTTGTGACTCAGCTGAGGGAAACTTTGGTGTTTCTTTTTAGTCTGTAAAAGAAAATGATAATGATGATAATAACCAGTCTGAGAGGTGTTTCTTTTTTGCTGAAACTTGCACTAAGGACACAAAGATGCTGCACACAAGATGATGAAGCAGTGTTAGCGCTTGAGAGCAGCAGCAAATGCCATCCTTCCCTTTCTGCTGCTGCTGGAGAGCCCAACACACACTGCTGCTCAGCAGCATGGCTGAGTCAATACTCTGGCGTTGCACTTCCCTTGAAGTTGGAACAGTTTCTCAACAGCACTGCTATGAATGAGTACATCACAGCCTGATGTTAGGTGGCACAGAGTTTTGGTGGTTTTCTTTGACAGGTAGACAGCTGGTTTTCTTGGACAGCTAAACAAGATCTGTCCTGCTAGGGAAGGTCTCAGGCCCCTCTTGCACTTCTGGTGCTGCACAAATGGACAATCATCTTGCTAAAATACAACAGAGGTGGTTTTGAGTGGCCCCACAGCCCTTCCTCACCATTGGAACAGCATCCAGGCACCCATCCTTTCTGGAAAATAAGCTAAGAGTGAGCAACTTCTGTTTGTCTGACCACCGTATGCAGCAGATGAGAGAACAGCAGGGAGGCACTGGCCAGCAAGGCAGCAAGTGGTCTGCAGCACGTCAGCACCAAGAGGCCTGCAGACACTGCTGTAAACCAATAAATGCTGCCAGTTTAACACCAGCAGCGAGATGAACTGGCTGCACAAAGACATAGGGGTGTCAATACTCCCTGGGTACACCTCAGACTCATGGCAGTTCATTGAAACTTTTTCTAACAAGAAGGAGCAAAAGAAGGAAATTATTTTTAAAAGGATTATCAATCCATTTCAGGGCCAGAAGGAGCCTCCAGTGCAGCCACCTGCCTTACACAGTCCATCCAGCTTCACCCAGCAGCATCGGCATCAAACCCGAAGCTGATGGGAGAGCAAGCGTCTCATTTTCATCAAATGTGGAAGAAATTGGCTTTTTCCCTGCTCTGAAAAAATCTTGCTTAATGGTTTTTGGGTTAATTTTTTTTTCCTGTATTATAATTTTGAAATAACAAAGTAGAATTGCTCAGCAGGGCAAACTCCAGCCTAACCACAAACACAGGCCTGGTTGCAGGAAGAGGCAAGCTGAGAGACATTACCAAGTTACTAGTACTAAAAGCAAGAAATAGCAAGGAAAATCTGTTTCCTACTCCCTTTGAGTGTGATGATCTCTGGTCTCTTCCCAGTCTGATCCTTCCAATGGTAGTCAGAAAATCAGCAATGCCCAGCCAGCCATTTAAGTATACTGAGATAAAGGTGGAGGAGAAATTTTCCACAACTCATCACTAGGGCTTGATTGAATCATCATAGTCAAAACCTGCTGAACCATCCTATCCATGTTCACAGCCAGATGAAGACTAATTGAGGCAGACATGGTGGGGTCATGAAGAAGGCTCATCATGACAGGTAAGTGTATGTTGTGTAAATGGGCAGTCTGCTCCTCTTTGCACGCTGTCTCTCTGATACCATGATGAAGGTGGTACAGCCACTAAGGGTGCTACATACCACACAAAATCCCTGTGTTGTATGCTCTGCCACTTTTAAATGACACAAGGACTCAGCTCACTCAAATCATGAGCATCCATGGGGGAAGCAATACTCAAAAGATGACAAATCCCACTCAATAGCTTCCACTTAACATGTCCATTTGCCTCCCTTTGCCTCTCTTTATTACAGATTTCCTGTAATTAATATTCTTTCCTTCTAGGATACCTCTTTGCTTCTGCAAAAGGGCAATAGCCTAAATCAGCTGTTACTGATTGTCTATTACTCCAACAGCATCTCACTCAACATAAGTGACATTCATTGCAAAGCGTCTCTCCTGCCCTGGAGCTCAGTGGGTTTGTCACAGTCCAGAGGAAGCAATTTTAGCTGCTGTCTTGCCACCCCAGTAAATGTGATAACCGAGTGGCTTTCTCCATCACTTGGGGCACAGAGACAAACATACCTCTGAGAGGCTGATTTCCCCTATGCTGCCTCCTGCTCACTTTTCACCCTTGTCTCCCTTTCTCATCAGATATTACACCCTAATTCTATGCAGGCACGTGCTTTCCTTGACCCCAGCAGACCTGGAGCAAGGCAACACTTTCACAGGCAATTTTCCCCCCCTCCAGGGTGACCTGTATGCAAACTTGATTGTTAATTTCCACTTTTGCTTCTCTTGTTCCTTCAATGAGGAGGAGAAGCTCCCTGATTATCCTCTGCCAGGCTGGCCTGCAGCCAGCCCACAGGCACCAAGGTCCTTTGGGGCACCCCGAGACCACGTTTCTCCTCCTCTTACTGAGTTACATGATGTTTTAACTGTGGCTGAGATCTCCCCACCCCCTTCCATGAAACACCATCTATGCTTTGGATTGACTTTTCTGTCAATAACCTTTTCAGGCTGGTTCTGGGATTTGTCAGGAGTGGGATGTTTTCTTTGTACACAGACTAATACTCTGCTTGGACTATTCGTGATTCATCTCAGCCTGACATTTCATGGACTTTGAGAAACCCACATGGCCTCGAGTGGAATTAGATAGCCCTTTAATGGTGGTATGGGCAAAAATGCAATGAGGTCAGGGTGAAAAATGTCAAAAGTCAATTTAAACAATAAAAACAGCTGCTTTGAACCAAAACAGAGCTTGTCGATACCATAATACAAGGTTCAGCCAGGTTAGGTGTGGTGGAGGACAGAGCACTGCACTCTTCCTCAGCTTATCATCAGGAAAGATTCTACACATTCCTCAGACAAGCCCTCAGACTCAGTCAGTGCTCTCAGGAGCAGAGACTCTACAGACTATGTCAGATTCCAGAAAAACACAATGACAACAACCTTGTTTCCCAGATACCAGTGTTTCAGAAACCAGAGTGCATTTTTTCAAGGCAGAAGGCAACAGCCGGGAGTTCAGTTACATTGTCTGGGTGATTAACGCGTTATTTAGGGAGTAGACAGAAGCAAAGAGCCTGAGAGAGGTCCCCTCCTCTCTACAGATGCTTTCTAGTGCTGAAAAAAAACAAAGAAGGACAAAGCAAATCTAGCTGGTGTTGAAGCTGTGTGTTTTCTTGACTATCCAAGGAGCATTTGAGGTACACTGAGTGCATGATGGAAACGACATAAACAGTGCATGCTGAAGATAAGCCTTGGTCATGTTTAACTGCTTCATGGACACAGCTTATCAGAATAACCAGCTCAACAAGCAAGACAACAATGCAAACAAAAAAATCCCCAAGAAAATGAGATATGTCTGGTTTATCTTTATAGATGTGTAAGAAGCAGGATCCAAACTGGAGCAGATTTTGTACTATAGATATGAAATCGCCTTGCCTATCTCCTCCCCTTCATATGACAGAAGCAGCTGAAAAGAGAAGGAAATTTACGCAAAATCTGAGAGGTGTTTGATGGTAGACACTCATCAGAGCTGCACAACTTTGGGGTTGCAGGGGAGACCCTTACGCAGTCCATCCATGAGTGCCCTGAGTGATGGCGAGGGGTATAGGAAAGAGCTTGGTGGTTTACATCCAGCACCAGGGGTGGTTAGACCATGTAAGGAATGTCTACAACCCCTTTTCCCCTTGGGCACCAGATGTAATACTATATGCATCAACTCTTAATACTGTCAGACTCTGCTTCCTAGATAGGATGACTCTCAGAAGATTTTTCACCCTGGAAAACAGTGTCCAGGTCTCAGATGTGCAGTCCTGGCATATACAGAGTATATTCTTCATCACACAGTTCTTCCTCACTTCTTTCACCCTCCTTTTCCTCTCAGGGAATATAGTGCAGTATAGGCATTCAGCATATGCTGAAATATATAAATAAACCAACAGTTTGCTTGGTCAGCCCTCTCTTGGCAACCTCCTTGTACTTTGTCACTGGAGGCTACAACTCCACGTAAAGTCACCATTCTGTCTTGGCAGGACTTAGTCCCTTGCTCCTCAGCTCTGCTGTTTGATGCCAAAGAACAACAAGAACTCCTGCACTGCCTTTGGCTTTCTCTCTGCAAATGAGTGCTGAGCTGTGAGGACAGTCCATACTGCAGAAAAGGAAAAAGATAAAAAAACCTGCTTGCCAGCACCCAAGGAAGGAGAGGAGATGTACACTGTCAGGTCATCCTCAACCAAGGCCTGTAGGAAGAACTGCAGGGAGTGTTTATAGCTCCCACCATTGTCTTCCACATGAGCTTTAACATACACTTACACAGTAATAGAGATAAATATCTGTTGGCTCTGTTGAAGAGAGGTGTTTGATAGGACGGCCATGGCTGGTCACATTTCCCACATTAGTGACATTCCTCTCATTGTGTCCAGAAAAATGAGTAGACTGATCCCTTCTCCTGCATTCAGAGTCAGAATTGCTTTTTCCTATCCTAACCGTACCTCAGGTATAAGTGTTTGATCTTCTTTGGTGATGCATTGTTTTTAAAGGGCAAAGTGTCTGCAAATAGGGTATGTGTCTGTGCCCCAGCCAAGGGCAACGGGCACCCCATCACTGTTACGGGTACAGGCTCAGCATCCCTAAAGTCTCTGTGTTTAAAGAGGTAGGTTGGAATTTGGGAAATAGACTGGTGGTTTCAGATGTACAGCTTCAAATAAGTCTCATTCTCCAAAGACAGTGCTCTCAAAAAAAAAAAAAAAAGGATGCTGATCCCAAGCTGGACACTGCTCTGGAAAGCATCAAAAAGCTTGCGTGACATTTCAGAGAGATGTCCAAACCAGTCGTATTTTGTAAACAGGAAGTCACATTGTCTACAGAGGATATTTTCCCCCTTCAATAGCTGCATGCAGTCTTTTTACATAACTCCTTTTTACAGTATTTTGGGACTAAAAAGTTCATTTCCCTCTCACAAGCACAGAGAATGCAGCTGCCACCCAGACATCCTTTAAATGGGACCACATGTAAGCCACTTAGTCTCCAAAAATGAAAGCAAAACACAGTGCTGTCATCACTGCACGGCACCGTCAATCAGAGCTGCTCAGAATATGCTGCTCCATGTATATCTCATACCGTGTTCATTATAAGCTTAGGCTAATGCAGAATAATAAAGCAGAATATTACAACTGTTAGAAACTCTGGATTAGTAAATGAGAGATAAGTGGAAACAAAAGTTCAGATTCAGTCTCTTTTCTGGCCGTGAGGATTGGAGAATACAAATTCCTCTAGTGCTTAACTGAGGTGGTTTTTGCCCAGCTTCACCCTGACCCTGCGCTGTTGAAATGGAACTTTGGAGCATTTTTGTCCTTGTTACTCCACTGAACAATCCCAGTCAAATTATTTCAGCTGCAAGTTCAGCAAAATGAGTTTGCCAGGGACATTCCCCTGTGGTATGAATGAGAGACACCAAAGCGAGTGGTGCCTGGCTGCTTTCATTCCCCTCCCTCACCTTGTTGGTCCCATCATATGATCCAGAAAGGCTAAGATGGAATGAGCTGTGAGGACAGATATTGCTGTCACACCAAGGACCAAGCAGACAGGGAGTGTCCACAGACAGACCTGGCCCTTCAGGCTGCTTCTTGGGATAGCCAGGAAAAAAAAATCCTCAGAAAAACACAACCAATCAGTCAGTCCAGGTCAAATGCCCAGATCTCACAACTGCTCTAAGCCATCAAGGCAAAGCAGACTGAGAAAAGGGTTTGGCATCAAGATCTTGCCCGTGAAAGACTGAAAAGAAAAAGCACGGTTCCTCCCACAAGTAGAAAGAACACAAAGCAGTATAGCGTAGATGTATAAAGGGACTGACAAAAGCAATAGCTATTGATAATTGCACCTTTCTCTTGCTCACTTAAAACCTGGATCTCTCATAAGATTTTTTAAAGGGCAAATATTAAAAGCCATTCTCTTTCCAGCACAGCATCATTGCTAGGATCCAGGGCTTGGCATTGGAAAATAAAGATCTGAGGTTGACAGATGATGAGGTGGTGCTGTGCTGGGATCAATGCAGAGCACGGGAGGAAGAGAAGGAGGAGATGGGTCTACCTGTATGCTTGATACAGGGGAAAAAAAGTGTTCAAGGAAGGAAAGGTCTGGGAAAAAAAACATTTAAGTTCCCATTGTGGTAGATCTATTCAAAGTATAACTTAAAAAACACAAGGAAATGATTAAAATATACCTGATCAGTTGTGTAAAGCTCTTTCAGTAGCTTAACATCATCTGTAGAGTGCTTAAAAGATAGGAGAGAGTTCATTAAGAAACAAAGTCAGGGTAAAAGAAGCCAAAGCTCTCTGGTGGGGACTAGTGGGTGGGTTGTTTTCATCATGGGAAACCATTTCCACTCCTTTCATAATGCCCTGTGTGTAAAAGTAGTTAGAGTCTTCAACAAACCAACTGGCACAAGCTCGAAATTTTGTTGTTATTCATGTGCATACAAGTATAAAACAAGGACTGTAGGAGCTGAGTAAATAAACAGACTCACTAGCCTCTGGTGAGGGGGTCTGTGTCATTTTATTCACACTTTTTACCATATACTCTGGGGTCATTTGCCAGACTGGGAATAAATGGCATCTGGTTTTTCAGCTCAGGTTTGATTTCTTATAAAGATGTTTCCCTCCTGGCTTCTGGGGTGCAAAAACCAGAAGAAGTGAGAGGAAAATCTAGCCATAAAATGTCTCAAATATATCAGAAACCTTTGAACCTAATTTTGACTGTGTTTATTCCCTTTTTCTGCCACCACAAGAGAATCTGACAGTCTCAGTTTCATTTACATTCAGCAAGAAAGCACTGAGTTATTTGTTACAAATTTGCTAAAGCTCAGGAGAGCCAAATTAAGTTAATCAGCTGCTTTTAAACATGCAATTAATCTCATCTTAAACACCAGGCACGTTTCAGTGGAAGAACTTAATGAAAATGATTTTAGAGAAGCAAAAATGTCATTTGCAAGAAGAGGAAAGCCACACATTTTAGGAGTCAATTTGTTCGACAGTTGCACAGAATTCCCGTCAATTTACCCCAATTTGACTTAATTCAAGTTCTTCCGTGTCAGTGCTGCTGAGAAAGACGAGTCAGCCCTAACGAGCTGCCTTCACAGAGACTGTTGGACTCTATTCTTTCAATAAACTCATTATTTCATGAAGGTATACCAAATGAACAATGTGGATCCTGACAAAACCCATCATTCTGCCCTTGCCTCCAGAGAACCAGACTTAGGAAAATGAACAGCTTTGTTTGTTAATCCTACAAATACTTACAAATTTTGAAAAGGGAAAGCTAAGAGAAAGCTGTAAACTGATATACCAGGACATCAGGTCACAGAAAAATGGTTTGGCTTTAGGACTGAGAAATGAGCACCTGAAGACCATGGTCAGGGCTTTGACCATTTTCTTTGCTGCCCACAAGCACACTTACCCGTCACCCACAGCCGGTAAGAATCCTCAACATACGTAACTGTGAGGTGGGTGAACACTGCTGTTCAATAGTTCTGGATTTCCATTCTAAATGTGCAGCAGTGCTGGGGCAGGAGAGAAGTTGTGGGCACATCAATCACCCACATCAAAGCCGAGGCAGCAAAGTTTGCGCTCACGCTGGTTTTCCATCGGCTACAGGAGGCACATCAGTGGAAAACGTGGCATGCCTCTGGATCCCTGCAAAACCTTTCCCATGTCATTAATTTTGGAAACCCCTTATTATACTTTCATTAAATTATACTTCTCTTAAAATACCCTTTCTGCATTTGTCATGTTGAGGGCTGTGCATGGCATATGCAGCAGTTCTTGGTGGTGTTTCAGGTGCAACTTTTTTGGCTTCCTACATCTTCTGGCAGGAGCAGGAGAAGAGCACAACCAGAAACAGAGAACCTTTAATTCTCTTGCATGCTGAAGGTGGGTATTTGTGGTCTAATCCTACTGTTATTGAAATAAATGGCAGGTTTGCCATTGATGGCTGTGGGGGTAGGCTTAGGCTCAGACTGGGATGCAGGAATCAAATTAGAGTGGTGTCTAACTGCATTAACCAGGGGTTGGTTAGTGGAAAAGTGGATCCCCAGCAGTACAGGAGATTGTTTATTGGTGCAACAATGTCGATTTGAACAGTTATTGGACTATCCTTGTCCCAGGTTATGCTCCTGGCCGCTCAAAAATGCTTTTTTTCCCCTGTAAGAAGACAGCAGGCTAACGCATTCCTGACAAATGCATTGAGGCTGACTTAATACAGCAGCATGAGTGGGGATTTTTCCAGCATGGTGATGGAGAAAAGGAAAAAGGCTTGTGCACTCCACAGATGTATCTTTGAAGACAGAACACAGTTCATGTCCTGGAATTTAGGGACTGTCAGATGGAAACAGTTTACTGGGCTTTTATGGTTTCTTTGCTACAGCATTTCATAATAGGATAGATCATCACCTGCTACCTATCACACATGCCTAATTGCACAATGATATACCACAGGGAGGTTTTTTTTTCTTGATCCTGGTTCTTTGCTTTGCATTTTTCTCCTAGCTGATATAATTGCAGGTATAACATTTTCTCTTACACATGCTTCCATGAGTAGATGAGTTTTTCACACCATAGAAGCTTCTCACCTTGATAAATCCCAAAACATAGCTTCACTGTCAGCATTTGCATTTCCCTTGGCTGGCAGCTCTGCCATACAGAGAAGCCCAGGCACTGCTGAAGCAGTTGAGGACCCTGTGCTTGGGCATTGGAGTGGCTTGGCAGGGATTTCCCTCCCACGTACATGTTCCCAGGACTCAGAGTCTCCTTTCTTTTAGCCATAACATACCCCAGCAGCATTTGTGAGGTCTAAGGCACAGGGGGCACCCAGGAGAAACCCAGCCCTGAAGGTTGTGATGGCAGTTAGGTTTCACTGAGCTGCACATCAATTAGCTGCTTAGCTGAATGTCCTTTCAGATATGCACATGGAATTAATTAATTCAATGAAGAGGGTGGGGGTTTTTTTGTTGTTTCCTGGAAACAAACTTTGCTTTTAGCTGTGGGATATGCTATCATTGCACAAAGGGTGGGAAAAAAAAAATCACAAGGCTGAATTCTTTCGGGTGGTAGGGACTGAAACTTCCAAAGTGGATTAGTATTATTGCTGGGTGGTGGGAAAGATGAGACGCATCCCAAACGAGCTAAGAGTTCACTCAGATTTGCAAATCAGGCAAACCTGGGTTATGGCTGTACATCAAAACCGTGGTAAGGGCTTGTGGAGCTTTGGCTGGTTCTCACACGTAGCCTGGAAAGCAGGACAGTTTGGCAGGGATCCACTCCACTTTTGGTTAATAACACACGACAGATGCTGAGATGTATGTACCGTGACTCAGTGCTGTGGATAAAGAGGACACAGCTCTACAAAGCTCAGCTGTAACTCACTAGCCCTGATGATGGCTTTTGTTTTGGAAGGGTTTCTTTCTTTTGAATGTAATATTGTGAAATATGTGTATTTAGTCCTCTGTGTGATTACCCCAGCAGTGTAGCAGTGATTCACAAGAGTAAAATTATAGTATTCTCTTTTTCCTTACTTTTCTCTTACCAGATGCTGCTTTAGTGTTGCTTCTGACTGGTGGATGGATCATGAGGCTGAGGTGCCCATTGCATGCTGGCTCTTCACATAGAATCGCTTTGGTTGGAAAAGACCTTTAAGATCATCCAGTCCAACCACCAACCTCATACTGCCAAGCCCACCAATAAACCATGTCCCTCAGCACCTCTCAGAGACATGACCCTTTCCATAACCAGATCTATTTTTGTTTTAGAAGCCAGTTCAGAAGTGGTTGTCCTTTCTGTGAGGCTCTTCTTGACCTTAGTGCCCTCATTGTTGCAGGAGAGCTAAAGAAATTTGATTCAGGTCTTCTTTGGCAGTACACATGAAGTGATTGATCAGGGTTTGGAAACTCTCAGGGGTTTGGATGGGTTTTGCTGTGTTAGCCAAGGACTATTGTCCTTGTTTGTACACATGAGGCAGCCCTCCTTCATCGTGATGCTCATTGAAGGAGAATGAGGCTCTTGCAACAGCCTCAAGCCCTCAGGGTTAGACTAGGCTTGAAACAAGGCACATTCTCTTATGATCAGGACTAATGACTCAGAAAACACAGCACTGCAAGGATTTTTAAAGATCTCAGTCTCCAAACACTTACTCCCTAGTTGTGTTTCTAATGTCATAACTGGTTCTATTTTCTTTCACTTGCAAACTCTCCTGCTCTCTGTGCTCCAGATCCATCCCATTCCCTGCGAGACAGCTTTAAAAGACAGGGTTGTGTAGAGGTACCCATGCAGAGTTCAGCCCAGGTCATGAAGTTTAGCAATCTGTCTGAGCTAAAACCCTGTTTCTTGTACCAAAAATGTCTCTGTACTTGAGGAAGCTCCAAAGGCAGCAGAAAAAAAACTTTAGATCTGGCCAGCCCTATATTGTTGAGTTGTTGAAATTAAAAATGTCTCTGCAGGCACTGTATTTCATTTTAGGGTTTATCCTGGTTTCACACCACACCGGTATTAAGCTTAGCTCAACACTACACTTAAATAACAGCAAACAAACAAATTTGGGTAAGAAAAAAAAGAAAAAAAAACTAGGCTGGAGTCCTCTACCAAAGAACGTGTACAAACCTTTATAAAGTGTGTTAAAGTTGGGAAAGAAAGTGGAAATAATGAACTACTATAAATAACACCGTTCCTTCCAGTGTTTCCATCTGGGGAAGCCAAAGCCTGGAGGTGCTGGATAAGTCCCTGAGAAAAAAAAAACTACCCTTGTCACTGGTATGTTGACATTCAGCACTCAGGGTGGTTTGGAAAGCCAAAAAGGTGTTTGTTTGGGTTTTCTCTTTGTTGGTTTGTTAAAAAGCAATAAAACCAATACAAAATAATTTTCCCTTGTGCCTAGAATGATTTCAAACAACAATGCTAAGGAAAGAGGTATAGAAAGTCCTTTTGTGGACAAAATTAGAGCCCCACATGATCTAAATGAAGTGAGGCTCCATCTGAAATAAAAAGGATGGAGTTTAGTGTGGAAAAACGCAAATCCTGGCACTTCCCTAGGATGGGTGGGGAGAGCAGGCAAGGAACAGGCACCCTGCTGCAGAAAAAGACTGAAATGGGTCACAAACTGGGACGACTGTTCCAGAAATGCCCCACAGACAGTCCAGTATGCCAAACAACTTGTATAAATGCATAAAGCACTCTAGAGTGTGTAAACCAGAGTGGCATATTTCATGTATGTGTCTATTCATCACTTGCAGATGTGTATCCCCTCTGCTCTGCTTGGGGCTGGCAAAGCCTCAGGTGCAGTGAACAGTCCAGCTTTTGTGATCCAGACTTCAAGGAAGATCTGGAGAGAATTCAGCAAAGAGAGATGAGAGGTCCAGAAAATGTGATTTCTGCAGGAAGATGGCAAGAATCAAGCTCATGCTGTCATGGGCAGGAAGGACAGGGAGTGAAGACATGATATTGTAACTCAAATATTTAAGTAGAGAGGAAATGAATAAACTGGTTTTGTGTCCCCTAAGGAAGAAGAAAAGAAATCTCAGACTTAATCTGTATCAAAAGAGGTTTAGGTGAAATTTAAGGATGCTCTGACATGGATCTGCCTCATGGGGATGATTTGAAGAGCTTTTGGCACCCAGTTACACCACATGACCTTGTGAGATCCCTTCTAGCACCATTCTCTGTGATTTTGAAATAAAGGCAAAATTACACCCTGAAAACATGAGAGCTGAGATTACTTGGTTTAGGATTAATATAATTAGGCTAAGTATTAATCAGATGGTTTAGCTATTTGCAATTAGAGCATATAGGAGAGATGTGATGCTGTCTTCACGTCAGCAAAAAACCCAACATGAGGGCAGAAAGCGAGTACTGACAGACACCTTCCTTCACCCTGGTTCAGATACAGCAGGTAGGATAACATGAAGGATTAGGGATAATGCCTTTTATGCCTGTTGGATAGTGCCAGACTGAGGTTTGCTTGTATAACAATAGCACTTCTGCAGATGTACATTCAATGTCTTAATTAACACCAATAAATGTTAACTCTTGTTGGATTTACTGGGAAGATTTGAATACCAGCTTAATTCAATGCTGACGTATCAACACATGAGCTCTGAGATCTGATCCCTCCTAGAGCTGTCTGTTTTAAGATCACAAGAGATTTCTCTTTGCTTTCTACATCTCCTGCAGTGCTGTGTCAAGCCCACGGTGCAGGAACATAACGATGCTCTGGGAAACACCCAATCTTGGTCTGAAATCTTCAACTGATCAAGAGTCAACCACATCCCTTGGGAGTTCCTCAGTGGATAATTACTCTCTCTGCTTAAAATATCCCTATTTTCTGTCTGAAAGTATTTTAATTCTGGCTACTGGATACACCTGGGTTTCTCTTTATCTGACAGATTACTATATCATCTAGCAGGTCAGGAAGAAGCTGCCTGCTCCCCTTGGGCACACACATAGCATGCAACGAGCAAGCCAGGAAATTTCAGATGGGCAGATGTGTCACAGAGATTATTTCAGCTTCTTTCTACAGATAGGCCATAGAGGCCTTTACAGTTTTTCCTTATTTTCTTCCTCGCAGCAAGCTGTTTGCTCACATACCTCAACACTGGCAAAGAGTTTAACACAGGGAAATTCCATTCTTGCCATGCCATAGTCCTAGCCTGAACAAGGGAATAACTTTTGGTTCTGGCTGCTGCTGGGGGTTTAATATTACTTTTGTGAGCATTTGAACACCAGGTGAACTGACAGTGTGGGGAGAGCTGCTGGTGCTCTGCAAATGTGCAGTGTGGTGGCTCTGGTGAGATACAAAGGGAAAACTGGTCAAGCCCCAAAAACATGCCTGCTGTAGTTTTGCACCTGTTTTGAATTCAGCATCAACCTTTGCCTGTGGTGGTAAATATGTGAAATTATGCAATGATACAGACTCAGGAGACAAGACTGATACCATGTCACAGATGTATTTTAAAGGCAGCTTGCTCTGTCCATCTCACCAATGCACATGCAACCTATGGCTCCTATAACAGCAGCAAGTAACACTACACTGGATGATCAGTCTTTCCTCCCCTGAATCTCAGCACTAAAAGTTCAGAGGGCTCGACTTTATCCCTTCCTTCTCACTTCTGGCACAATTCCCTCTCAAGAGGGGTTATCACACTGCAGACCACCCCCTCTAGTAACTATCAGAGCAGACTTTTAGAGGACTTTATTTAAACACACCAGCCTCCAGCTAAACAACACAATGGGCTTACTAGGAAACTCTCTCAGCATAACTCAAACTTTGATCGGCATCAGATATAAGCAGAGATGTGAAGACACTGCAATTCTCTGCCAAATACTTCATTTCTTTAAAGAAGAAATGTCTACCTAACTATGAAATCAGGCTGGAGACTGGAAATGGAGAGGGAAAAAAAAAAATTCCAGGCTGCTCTTTACAGCTTTAGCAGCATGCTCTCTTAACCCCTCATTGCAGTGGTATCACCTGTGGTCTGTTAGCAGGAATTTCATACCAGCTGGGCAACAGCAGCTCATCTCAAATTCACCCAGCTGAGGTGGGTGATCAGGGTTTGGACTATTTAGCTACTGCTTGTATTTGTCTTATAAAAGTAATATAAAGATCGCATTCTGTTGCCATTAAGGTTTGACATTAAATGCATTAATTTCCTAATAGATATAAAGCAAGAGCTAGGAAGGCCTTTTATTTTTAATGAACTGAAGACTGCTGTGATCTCATTCATCCACCCATGAAATCCACTGACTGACAAGGTCCCATTTCTGGGCAGCGGGGTTAAATGCACTTCAGACAAAAGCCAGATTTTCCTTTCTTCTGCATGCCATGGACAGGATCAAAGGAGTGGGGAAATGGACATTAAAGCACTTGTAATCAGGGACACAGACTCTGACCCAGCATGGGCCAGCCCCCTCACAGGCTTATGGGAATGCCACTGTGCATTATTGCCTGGGAATCCTGGGAGCTTTGGGGAACAAACTGGGCAAGTAAATAAGACTGTAGGGGCAAGTGCTGCATGGAACAAGCTCATCTGTCATCACCAGGAGCTTCTGCTTGGCCACCATGTGGGAACAAACACCCCTTGTACCTTTGGTGCTCCCTCTCTCTTTATGAGAGTTTCTTCAGGAGCCTGTAATATCTCTGGTACTCACCAGATGGTGGTAGCACAGATAACCCCAGAAAGCCAGCATAGATGAGCCGATAGGCTCAGGAGATCTTGAGGGAGAAAGGCAAATAAGAATACCAGTATGATTACTTTTCTTTTTAGAAGCAGTGGTAATGGGCCAGGAAAGCTTTCTTCATTAATCACATTTCTCTGCAACTGGAACAACACTTTAGCTGTGGCAGTGCAGCTGGGAATCCACATAATGTTTGTGATAGAGACCCAGATGGGTGGTAAGGCCATTGCCCTTGGCTTGCTATGCAAACCACAGGACCTGGTTTGCAGATGGGGATTAAGGTGGCCTCGAGAGAAGCTAGTGAGTCCTTTCCCCTCTTGCATTTTCCTTTAGTCTTATGTTTTAAAGTACCTTATTCAAGCAACCCTCTCAAATGGTCTTGAAAGGAATGGGGAAGAAAGACTGCTGATGTCTCCCAAAAGACAGCAAACTGGGAATAATTTGTTTTCCAAGTACATATGAGTTCATTTTCTTTTCAAAATTTGCATTTATTTTTAACTGGATTAACATCCAGCTAATGTGGATGTCAACCAGTTGGAATGCAATTTTGGGAATTATGGAGGAATTTAGCACCATTAATATAAACCAAATGTGATGGAGTTGGAAAGCATGTGATAGTTATCTACATGGGCTTAGTGTCATCAGTATGCTCTATCTTTCTCCTAGGTTAACTCTTAAGCAATCCAAATAGAAAGAAATTCCTCTGCTACAGTTCCCATATGACTAATACAATGCTGCATGTTACTTGGCTTCGGTTTTAAAAGGAATAATAGGGAGTTTATTACTCAGACCTTCCTTGAAACAGGAACACTACATATATAAAGCATTTTTTTTACTTGGTATGATATTTTGTTTCATTTGTCAATGTTTGAATTACAAAGGTTCTTGTAGTGCCTACTATTTTATAAGCACACACATGCTAGCACAAGCAGGCTGGCTACTCCTGTTCTGCATCTATTTGAAGCATAGTCAATGTAGTTATTATGGCATGTGCTGAGACTTTATGGTGAGAAGTCAGGAGAGGACTTAAACATTCCTAAGTCTGTACCAATAAAGAAAAGCATTTAAATACCTGCTTCATACCTTGCTTGCAGGGTGTTTTCCTGAACTCAGGCCAGAAAGAGGAACCATCACCACTTAAAATGGATGAGGTTCAATGGCCTTCTTGGTGCTGAAATCTTGCCTCCAGGAAACACAGGCAGGGAAGCATCAAAGCAGAGAGGATAAATTGTTCCTTAATCAAAATATTGTGAAACTGTGGTTCTGCCATGGTTTGCTGTTCGGGTTTTTTAGACATGTAGGATGATTGTGAAGCTTCAAAGAAAGATGTCAAGTAAATGTTTTTCAGAATCACATGCAAGGCAGAAGGAAATGTGCTTCCTAAAGGTCCTACTGGCAGATGAATATCCTTCTGCGATCATTACCGTTGTAAAGTCACCTCCCACACTCTCTCTCTCTCACACACACACACACACATACAAAAGACAATGGGATTTGCATGCCAGTCCAAACCAGATTTGGGAATCAGACTTTTCCCTTTGAAGGAGCAGCATGTGTAGAAATATACTTGCTGATCTCCTGCATGACAGGCTCATTACAGTACAGAGTTGCTGATGTCAGCCATGGGCCAATGGCCTTTCCTCCAGATGCTCCAGAGTACCTGAGCAGAGGAGGCTCCCTACCTGCTAAAGGTGAGAGGATTTCCCTGTGCTAACATTGCTTTCAACTGTTCCCACAGCACAACCTTTCCCACTGATTCTGAATCCCACTGCAGCAAAGGACAGCTGCCTACTTTACCATTGCATCATCCATCTATGTCCTACAGTGAGGCTGACAGAGGCTTTTCACACCTCTACTGCCATGGAGTTGTGTTCACCCAACTATATATTTTCATCCAGAAAAATGCCTATCTTTACATGTGGGGAACCGTTTTCACTAGAGGACAGCAAAAAGATCAATGAGTTTGGGTACTTCCAGCAATAAGTTAAAGGGATAATAAAATAATACTGGTGGTCTTTGAACTCATACATGTCACAAGTAGGGTTTGCAGTGACTATAGCAGGTTGCTCTGTCTGACAAAGGAAGAGATTTGATGAATATGGATTTGAATGAATATGAACATGGTCTCCCAGTTTCTCAATTCAGACAAAATTTAAGTCCCATTTGATGGTCCTTGGAAATGCAGAAGGACAGTGACATCGGGAAAAAGGCTTAAAATCATCATTCTTCTGCTAAATCCTTCTCTCCTTGTGGGAAGCTTGAGTCATTATGGTATTATAACTTCTTTGGTGTGAGGTTAAATTCAAAGTTACTTCATTATTTATGACTCCCTGGAATTGCAGACCCTTGGAGAGATATAGCTTCTGCAACACAGATCAGCTGAGCTGCGGTGGCTGCACTCTTCACTCCTGAGATCTGCCACGGACTGTTTACTCATCTTGCAATTAATGGAGCCATTCCCTGTTAAGGCCCACAAATGGCTAGAGGCCATTAAAACATCTCTTATCACTGACTAATTCCATAATTTTTGGAAACAGAAACCCCATGTGTTTTTTCAATAAGCACTTCTCCTTCTGACAGTACTACATCTTTCACAAACACAGCAAGGATAACCTCTGGACTTCGCCTGCAGCAGTGAAGTATGAAATTTTGAATTCCATGGGTCACTGTTTTTGCTGCAGCCAGATGTGGATAAAAGGCAAAGGGTGTTTTATTGTTGTTTTTTCAAGAAACAGAGAAAGGTTTGTACTAAAGTATACCCTCAATCCTAAAAACAAGTGGCTAACATGTGGCTTGAATGTAACCAATTGCCATTTCAAAAGATGAAACTTTGGGGGAAAAAAAAAAGAAACATTTGAATTTAAATATTCTGTCTGCAGCTAATAAAGTACCTTGTGACTTTAAATTGGATTTGGGAAAACACGCAGGAGAGCTACAACCTTGATGCTGAGCTGTGCATTAGCACTGTGGCTGGTGGTGATTTCACTGGCATCACAGCTACCAACGGCTTGTGGATATAAAAGTGAAACACTCAATGGCTGAGAAAACCAGGGCAGTGAGACCTTCTTTTTCTTCTGAACAGATTGGGTTGTTCATTGAAAATAAATTAACAGATGAATTCAATCCATGCACAGTGATGGATGAGCCTATGAAAGCATTCATTATTGGTATGCATTTTATGCTAACTCTTTTGGCAGCTGGAGGCGTGTTAAAAAAAAATGCTTAGCTTAATTTCTCTGAAATCCCAGTGTGTCACTGATGATTTAAACCCTTGGGTTTCTTTTTGCTTGAGGAACTTGATATTGAGTAACCAGGAATGGATACCTCACTTCCAGAATTTTATGAGGAAAGTCATCTTTATGGTAAACTGTGGTGGACCTCATCACATAGAAGCACTGCCAGAGAATAGCTGAAGCTATGAAACCTATAAATAACAAATTGAGAACTTTGCTATTTGTGGGGGGAAAAAAAAATAAGGTTTGGGTTTTTCTTGCATTACTTAATCCAGCTCTCCCTGTTGCACACACACTAGACAATATTTGGGTTTCCATCCACCATCTGTGCAGCCCAGAACCATGACAAGATTTTCGCTTCCAGCGGTTTCTCCACTGTCTCCTTAAATGTGATCACAATGAAACACACAACAGAAATTATTCAATCATCCTGTAGCCTTGATTGCTACTGTTTTCGGTCTGGTGCTTGGGAGCACACTTGCCAGATGCACTAGTGACAGCCCACAGAGTTTTCCCCTTCAGTGGGGGACAATGGGCTCTCAATGTCAATAGCTGTAAGTGGTGTATAGTCAGGTTTTCTGCTGTGGCAAGGGAAAAATGTATAAAAAGTTTGGTTTTTCTTTGTCTTGCTGTTCCTGCCTGAGTTACCCTTGTCAGTAAGAGCAGAGAGGTGGAACACCTTCAGCCTGCAGGAAAGAAGACCAGGAAGGCTTTATTGTGGCCTTTCAGTACTTAAAGGGGGCTTATAAGAAAGACGGAGACAAGTCTTTTAGTGGGGCCTGTTGTAGTAGGACAAAGGATGATGGTTTTAAACTAAAAGCTAGTAGGTTCAGCCACGATATAAGGAAGAACTTTTTTATGAGAGTGGTGAAACACTGGCACAGGTTGCCCAGAGCGATGGTAGATGCCCCATCCATACAAACAGTCAAAGTCAAGTTGGATAAGGCTGACCAACCTGGTCTAGTTATAGGCGTCCCTGCCCATTGCAGGGGGTTGGACTAGATGACTTGGAAGGTTCAATGCTTCAGGAGCCACTCTGACTCACTGATTTAGCAGGAAATATTTGGCTGGGAAAGGATGGATCGTATTTTTGCCCCCACCTTGGAAGAAAATAGCTGATGAAGGGACAGATGAGCATGAAAGCAGAGTATGGCCAAGGGTGGGCAAGAGCAGATGGGATCATGGGAGAGAGAAGGAAGAAAAATGATTTGGAGAGAAGAGCAATGAGGGAAGAGGATCTTCCCCTTTCAATGGCAGTGGGAGAGGGAACCACCACAGCTGGGCTAGTGCACACCTCTGCTCCCCCCAGGCAAGTGGCTGATAAAGGAGTGTTATCTTTTCCCTCCCTTTCCCTGAAACATTAGGCCAGATTCACCTTTTCAGACTTGTCACCATGTGGGCTGCACAGGCTGGTCCTGCTCCAAGCAAAGTCAGAGCAGGAACTGCACCATGAAGGATCATGGAAAGTCAGATCCACCCCCAGTAGCTTACTGATTTCAATAATTGAGGCACTTTGAGGACCAAATATTTTCATCCCTTTCTAATTTGCAGTTGAGACCTAGGGCAATCTTTGTTCCTAAAAACTTTGGAGTTACTTCAACCTTTTTAAGCCATGGAACAACTGCTCATGTTCTCACTCCAATCATTTGAAGTCTCCCTGTGAAACAGCTGGTCTCTGATGTGCAAGATACCTGCTTCCCACTATTTGGCTTCCAACAGCAAGGAGATGACTTACGGCCATGAACTATCCCTTAATTTAACACATCAAAACCGAGCAAAAATAAACAAAGCAGAGTGAGGAACACATGTAGATCATGAACTCACATTCTGCACCTCGCACTTTTGTCCAGAGCACATGTTTTTGCAGCTTATCTCCCTAGGTATCTGTGATGGTGCCTTCCCCTGTGTGTTTGTTTTCCTTGTGTAGGGATACTTGGCAAGAAACTGCTTCTCTGGAGAAAAAGTGTGGCTTTTCTCTGGCCACGGACCAAAGGCCATAACTGGACACTGGACACAAGCTTTCTGCAAAATCTGTCCTGATAAGTGAAATAGTTTTCACTGATTTCAATGGATTAGGAAGGTTATGATCCAAATGTTTTGTCCTTTTGAGCTATGTTTCTCTCTTTCATTTAAATTACAGTTTGCTTTCTTTTGTCTCTCTCTAATCTTATAGAGCCCTTCTGCAGCCCTAAAACACAATTTAATGTCACAGTAGCAACATAGCTTGAGGCTCTGTGTCTGGAATGAGGAAAAGACTCATCCATGGCTGACGCCTTTGGTAGCTGGGAATTATCTTGCAGTGTGACAAGCAGTGATCTTCATGTCTCTTTGCTGAGTGAGAGTAAAAGGTTAGTAAGATGCTTCTTACCAAAAATCATATATTAATTCTTATTTTTATTTTCATGGAGTGCCTTTAAGTGAGGAGTTGCTGAGGTGTGTCATTCATGGGCACCTTATAAGGTATTGTAATAGCTCTACTTCCCTTTTAGAAAAAAAAAAAAAAGATTATTTGTACAGACATCGCTCAGAAATGCCTTAGGCCAGAGGTTCCCACTATGGGCTTCAAGTTCTGCTGCACCCAGTGGCTCCCTGATTTTGCAGTTGGAAAACAGACTTGGTGAAGCTCAGCTTCAAGTTAACTGAAAGAGCCTATAACATCTCCTGAGAACACTTTTAACTCATTTCTAAATTTATACTCTTCTTCATATTGGAATAAATGTCATTTTAAAAAGATAGTAAGGAAATCAGTCCCAATTTCTGCTGGCCTGAGAATATACATAGTTCTTCCCATTGATGTTGGGAGAGACTTCAACTGGCTTTGCAGAGCCCCAAAACCCACTCAGAAACACATTCATTGTCAGCAGAGGTCTGCTTATATATATCTTGTGGATATAAACCCACATCTGCACAGCCATGAAGAAGGTGTTACAGCCAGTACGTTCCCCTTGCTGATAATGAAGGAAAATACAGCCTTCTCTGTGTATTCTGTGATGAATACAGAATGAAAGGGTCAAATCTAAAAGCTAATGACTGGTCAGAGATTCAGTTTGGGGAGGGTTAAGATCAAGTCTCCCGGAGTCAGGAAAGAGAAAGGCCCCAAGTGTCCTGGAAATTTCCATATGACATTTAGGTATCAATAACTGCATTGTTCAGGAGCAAGAGCTCATTTTCTAAGAAAAGGCAGCTTGCTCCTTGTGGACTATGGTCCCTGCAGCCAAGGATGCCAGGCTGCTGCTTGGCAAGAAGCTTGTTAGTTCATTTTGAAAATGCCCAAGTTAAATGAGGTATAAATCGGCACCATCCCACTCACACAAAGACACATCAATTTAATCCTGGTCGCCGAGGACAGTGACCTGAAAATATTTAATGTCAACATTTCTAGGGAAAAAAAATTAATATATGGAATTTCCAAAGGCTTGTGGTGTTTTTGCAGTTTATTTTTCTTTTATGAAAGCCATTCGACATCTTTTTTTCTTTTAAGGATTATCTGTTAATCTTACCCTGTTACAAAATGTATTCATAATCCTCATGGCAGTTACTTAGCAAGTCTTAAACCTGTCATTAAAATACCTCCTCTTGTTACTACAATCAGCAGTCTTAATCCACTGCAAGTCTCTTTTACTTTTTTTTTTCTTTTCTCACTTTGTTCCCAAATGGCTTAAGCCAAGGTATGACAGGTAGCAAACAATCCCCCATCTAATTACTTGGAGACAACAAATAAAGGGAAGGCACATGTTTGTGTGGTAAATTCCTGAGAGTTTGGAAGCTCGAGGCTGTAGGAATGTGCCCTGGGAAATTTTAAACCCACTCCAAAGCTGTGGGTTTGAACAGGAGTGGATTTAGTCCCTGGAAGGCATCGATGGGGAGAGGTACTGCCAAAAGAGGGGGAGGCTGCGAGCAGCTCCAGATGAGTAGCCCTGGCCTCAGGGTGAGGATGAGGGAGAACAGTCCTGAGAGGGAGGATTCTCATGGGCCAAAACCAGCAAAATGTGCACTGAGCTTTGCCTGGAAGTGCTCAGCAGCCCAGCATGGCTCAGCAGTGCCCATATCTCTCCCAGCACCAAACTCTCTGAGAAAACCCAGGTTTGGGAGCTACAGGAGCAGCTGGACACCGGTGAGTAGAAGGGCAAAGGGCAGGAAGCAGAAAGGATCACAGGATCACTTTGCTGGAGAAGTGGGTGTGAGCATCAGGGAAAAAAAAAAAAAAAAGGCTGGTAGCAGTATGTCTGATTCATGGGGGAAAAAAAAGAGCCTGAATTAGAGATGAGCAGAGGAAACGCAGTAGCTCTGCACCATGCATTACTAGGAGCGGAAGGAATAAGGAACCATTCAGTCAGTGCTTTAGTAGGATGTGGCACTAAGTACAGGTTAAATGCATCAGAGAGCTCCCACCTGTTTGAAGCTGAGCTTGTTCCTTACCTGATCCCATCCCACAAGCACAGCTCTGGAGGGTGGGGTATCCATAACTCCTCTCAGCACATGCTTCCTGTGAAGGTTTTGAGGGTAAAACAAGAGCTCACTTTCATCCTCCCCAGAGACCTCACACTGTCCTGGGAGCTGCCAGCTAAACACTGCGCTGGCTTGAAATCAGATATCGCCTGTACAAAACTCTTCAGAAGATAATTAGGCTGAACTGAGATTTCTGAAAGGCATTAGGCCCGTGAACTTTTCAATCCAAAATAATGCCACAACGACCGCATTGGGAATAAGGCATTATGGCCCTTCGCGGAGATCATGTGTTGAAGTTGTATTGTTAGTAGGGAGACATTAATGCAATAAAGGAAAGCATTGTGGCCTGGAACAGCTAGGCTTTTCTAACTGCTTTCCTAAACGTGGGTGATTAATGACCAAAATGCATCCTTGCTGAATGGCATTGAGAGTCTGGAGGTATTTCATGGTATTTTCCTTTTCCCATTTTTTTAATAAGAGATTTGTTGCAAACAACGATCCATTGATGTAGGTCCATTACAGATATGCAAAGTGAAATCTGTGCTATTGCCTATCTGATGAGTGACAATAATGTTACTTTGTGGTCGCCTGGTTTATGCTTCAGGATCTGAAGTTTCTGGAAAAGCCCCTTGGTGCTTTTGGAGACTGGAGCCACTCAAACACTTTAATGAGATACGTTGTCATTGTTGGATAACGCTGCTTCATCCAAACCAAAACGTCTTGTGGTAAAATAGTCCCATTCATCACACTTCCATGAGAAAGTTTTCAGGGTTTCTGGGGTCGATTTATAAGCGGAGAAAGATCCAAATGAGAACCCTGATCTTCTCAATCTGAAAACAGATGTTTCAATGGCAACAACAACAAAAAACAACCAGATCCATTTCGGGGAAACGCCTGGAAAGTTTGGTTCTTGTTCCACACTGGAATGAAAACACATTTCCAGACCTAAGAAAACTTTATGGAAGTGCATTGCCGATCTCAGGCTGCCTCAGCCAGAAGCTTCATGGCCTGTCAGAGAAGGAGCTGGCACGTAGGTCGTGTGCTGGTCCAGCCATGCCTTGGCCACCCAGCCCGTGCTCACACTTTGGCAGGGATATCACCCATTCTTTATTGCTCTCTGCCCAGAAGCCTCTGGCAATACAAATGAACAGCCTGATGTTTTGCCTTGCTTTTCTTCACCTGTTGAAATGTGCAAAGTGGTTCATTAAAAAAAATAAGAGAAGCTCCTTTGGACCTAGGAGCAGCCATCTAAGGGAGATGCAGTGTTGTGGGAGCACGGGAAATAAAACACTATCGCCAGAGAAAACCACACAGTAGGTTTTGTTATAGTTATTGTGAGTGCATGGGAAAGCCAAGGCTATACTTTTGGGGTTGGACTACTTGATCTCTAAAGATCCCTTCCAACCCCTATCATTCTATGAAAGGCTAAAAGAGTCTGCAAGAGATCTCCTAATTTCCCAACAATCCCTCTCAATGTTACTACCATCCCACAGCCACCAGCATGCAGGTTTGTATCTCATCCATCATTGCTGCATCAGCAATGGCTTGGAGAACTCTTGACTGATAGGAAGTATGAGGACAGGATGGGTGGATGGACCCATAATGGGGGCTTTAGGTCTTCTGGGGAGTGGGTGGTGGGCCATCAGTTTTTAGTTTCTTGCTGACACTGTGTGCACAATTGCAGGTTTGCAGACAATTTGGTGGGAAAGAAAGAACAACATTTTGAAACCAGTCCTGCTTGCTGACCCTTCTCTGCCCACCAGCAACATTTGTGCTTGACTATTTCCGTCACCTCAAGATATTGCTGTGACCAGGGTTTGGCATACCTTGGATTTATCCAAGAACTTTACTTACAGCTTTTTTTTTCTCCTCAGCCAACATGTTGGCTTTTATCATTCAACAGTCCATGGAATTGTTTTCCCTAACATCCCCTTAAGAAGGATGTATTTTTCAAAATACTGCCATTCCCTTCTCTAAAACAGGTTTTGATGTGGCTACTTTAAATCAAAACCATGAGCTTTCTCTCCTCACGCCCACCGACTTAAAATCTGCCCCTGATGCCAGTGGTTCAGAACTATCCAAATAAAGCAGCTGCTTTAAGGACTGTTTGCTTTTCCTCTCAGGCTCCTTCTCCTGACGCTATATTGTTTGTGGAAAAAGAGTTCTCTGGGTGGGTCATTTAGCTGTCGTGGTTAAGAAGCTGTATTTGAAGTCTGGTTCTGTGTTGAAGAAAAACATGTCCAAACAGCCTCGAAAATACAGTTCACTTTTTTCCCCCTCCACGCCAGGATGTTACCTTTTTCCCTCCATGAAACAGCTCTTTCCCATGAAAAACACCTTCGTGGGGACATTTGCTGGGTGACTCCAAAACACAGCTAACATAACCCTCCTTTCATCCTGGGAACACAAATTACTTCTCAAATAAAGCCATGCCTATACAGCTCTGTGTTTTAACTTTGTTTGAACGTTTACTCCTGACTATCTTTATATCAAGGAAACATGCTTAATTATTCCTGAGAAATTCTGCCTGTTGGACTGCAATCCCTCAAATTAATGCTATGTGGGATTTTGTTGATTTGAATGGATTCCAAGGAGCAGGTTTCCCTCTTCCATCTTCCCCCCCACACCTTTTGACTTTAAAGCAGATTCCATGTGTTTCTTAAGTAAATGCTCCTCTGAGATACTTTTCACAGAGTGGCATGTACTTTGTGAGCCAAAAAGGGCATTAATGCATTTTTCTTCTGTGGCTTTGGACTGGCATGCATCTGAGTGTGTGTTGCCTCGGAGAACGCTTTGTTTCCTCTCCTTGCATTTGATTTTCTGCAGCTGGGAAGCCACGTTTCACAGGTGGTTGGTAAGCTTATTAGATTATTCATAACTGGTTTTATTTCTTTTCATCCCCTTTTATTTTGGTTTTTTTTTTTTTTTTAAAGCAATTAAAAACATGTGTTAAAGGAGGGCTGAGATGATTAGAAGCATTGCTGACATCTATTTCCCAGTTACTTTTTGCTGTTTTCACTCAGGTTATACAGAGCCTGGTGCTGCTTACACATAGATCTCACCAGCTAAAGGAGCAAGAAGTGTATGCTCTTCTTGCTGGGAATAATTTGTTAAAAAAAGGAAAAAAAAAAGAAGATTTGCTGATGGCTTATCAGTTACTGTTATGTGAGAAACTTCTGTTTCTTTCCTGGGAATAAGCAGCAATCACAGCAATAATTATGATAATGGTGACGAACGTTTCGAGGCATTTTTCTGCTGGTGATCTCAAAGCAGTGACAAAATCTGGGCAAACAGCAATTAATCTGAAGATGAGTTCCTGACCTATGGCAGTCTGAAAAGGGGCAGATACACCACAAACTAGTGAGGGGAGTCACTGATATGAAGATAAGTTTTGCTGCCAGAAGAGGCCAGTTCCACACCCTGTTAGCATGAAGACTCAGCTGAAATTCAGTCCGGACTACCAAGCTTTGCAAGCCTCCATTGGCGTGACCCCAGTCACGTGTGAGACAAGTACCAGCTCTGCATCTCTTCCAGAGGAGGACACTGGTAGCTCTCATGGGGCCTGCTCAGCTTCTGGTTCCCAGAGGAGTCAGGGCTGACTTTTTAGAGGTGTTGAGATTTGGCTTGGATTCAAGCTGTGTTTCACCTGTTGCAAACTACCAGACCCCAAAAAGCTGAGCTGATTTTCAGAGAGGAACTTCTAACAAAAGCAATTAATTGTGTTGTACATTGTATACAGGCTTTTTAAAAATGCTTCTGTTTAAAAAGGTAGCATTCATTTTTTACTGAAACTGCTGGGTATTTAAAAGATTCATGCATGTAATGGAAAGAGAGGGGTAAAGAGATCAATACCAGAAATAGTAATGTTGATAGGTGGCACCCACAGGGAGAAGATCTTGTGGATATACTGCGTTGTTCATAGCAAAGACATCAGTAGTCTGCAGTCTTCAAAACTCTTCAGAGCCAACTCCAGGAGCAGATTCATAAGCCCTTATGGATGCCCAATCCAGCTCTACAGATAAAAGCAGCATTGCAAATGGAGCTGGGAGAGCTGCCCAGCATCCACATGGGCTGCAGCAATTTATTTGCATTAATTTGGCTCAGGCAGCTACAGAATCACAGAATGTTGGGGGTTGGAAGGGTCCTCCAGAGCTCATCCAGCCCAACCTCCTGCTAAAGCAGGTTCCCCTTGATCAGGGGTCACAGGAACGTGTCCAGGCAGGTTTGGAAACTTCCTGAGAAGGAGCCTCCACACTCTCCCTGGGCAGCCTGGGCCAGGGATCCCTCACCTCAGTGCTAAGGGCGTTTCTCCTCCTGTTCACATGCATAATCCTGGGGGCGCAAATAGAGCTACTCACCAGCTGTTCACCCTGCTCCAGAGTATCACCCATCCCCAAAGCAGTGCACACCAACACCCTTTGGGCAAAAAGGCTTTGTCTTCCTTGCCATATTTAGGTGACAACTACCTCTCCCTGCTGGCTGTCACGCTGCAGTAACCCCCTCCTTTTCTCCGACTCCACTGCAGATAAATAATTCACATGCTGAAAAGCTTCATTCTAAAATGCTCCTGGCTTATTAAAACCTTTCATGCACAGCAATTTTCTGCATTGTCTCCTTCTCCACCTTCGGGTCATTTCTTATACACAGGAAACAAGAACAGGATGGCAAAGTTTGCATGAAATATCTATTCTTGCCTGGGAGAAAATGGAGACTGCTGACTCAGGCTACGCTCACAAACAGTCCAAACACTGCAAAATATATAGCCCCTCCGCTCCTCCAGCTGTGCATTTTCCCACTCCAGCCATCCACCATGACTAGTTTGCACAGTCAGCCTCTTTGGAAATCACTCACATTGGGGAGCTGCTGTTTTAAAATATCAGGAGGAAACAAACTTTTAAAATCCTTTGGAAGACAGCGGGTGTCTGAGGTTTACAATACAGTTCCACCTACCCTCACCCTCATGAAAGTCAGAGCTGTGAAATGTGCTCTCTGTGTGCAAAACATCCCCCATAGCAGCCTGTGTCATCTTTGGTGGGTACATGTGCACTGGTGGGGGCTGCCATGAGCCGTGCTCCTCGGTGACCTTTCCTTCACAGACGGAAATGAACTTCTTCTCTTCATCCTGACATCTGCGAGCAATCTGAGGCTGCTCCACACCACACAGCTTGGTTTCCTAACGTTTTGGTGAGGAGAGATCACATGAGACGAGCTGAATGATATTTTCCAGTTTGCCCACAAATCTCACCTCTGGTTCTAATCACTTCATGGAAGCCAACAACATGCCTATGGTGTATGATCAGAGAAGCAGCTAGATTCACTCAGCTATCTTAATTATTTTCCAAAATGCTCTTCAAATCTGCCTAAATTTCTACATTTCAAGTATTGGGGTTAGTGAGAAGGCTTCATTAACTAGTCAGGGAAACACCTAAGGAAAAGAAGCAATCCAACAGCTGACTTCCACAGAAGAAAAAGAAGAAATTCTCAATCACGTGAATCTGGAGTAATTCTGGAATTTTGTTATGCAAATGTCAGTCTTCTTACCCCAGATATCACCCACTTTCCTGTCTGAAGGTCCGGTCTTACTGTCTCAGGCACACTTGTGAATTTTGCCTACTGAGACATTTCCTGGAGGGTGAGGAGAGGTGACTGTGCTTGCAGGTCTGCTTCTGATGCACCATGTAGCTCGTTGAGGTCTCCAGTCACTCCCAAGACCATGCTTTGCTGGTTTAATCAAGGCTAGATTTCCTGGAAGAGTTGGGATCCAGGAGAGAGTGCTTCCAGTTGTTTCACGCTGTACAGCCCCTATCTCTGTCCTGGCTGGGGCTGCCCCTGGTACTGATGTTCCTACAGACACTGGGAATAAAGCTCCAATTAACCTCAGAGAGACAAGAATTTATTCAGCTTGAAGTCATTCTGAAGATCCCAACTGTCTCATCTTGCTCCATGGGTTCCCCCAGGATAGCATCCCTTTGCCTGCACTGAAGATGGAAATGCACGGGGCTGGACTTGATGATCTCTAGAGGTCCCTTCCAGCCCCTACCATTCTATGATTCTATGAAACGTCTCACTACTTGCTTGTAGTCCTGCAGGATTACTCATCAGCACCCGCAGGCACACTTAAATAGCAGCATATGGCACCACCTGAAGTTCATTGGAGTTAAGATTGGGGTTTTAACTGGCTAATGTAAGGAGAAACACGCTGGGCTTTTGTAGGTGGTTGGATTCCTGTTGGGGAAACAAGAAAAGCACCTTTTTGCCAGCAGCTCTATCAGGGCTTATCTCCTTTTCTCCACTCCTGGTTTATCAATGTTAGATTCTGCTCTACTCACTGAGCTGCCCAGGTTGTGTGTGCCTCCCTGCTCATCTGCACAGATTGCTTTCCCAAATGAGGTGATCTCTTCTTTCTCTGGTTACTCTGCAAATATCCTTTTATATGAGCATGATTTCCAGTCCTCCCAGCTGCTCCAAAGTGACTTTTCCTGTAGCAAGGAGTCGGTCCAAGGTTTTGCTGCAGCCTTGATGGTTAAGTTAGAGCTACAGGGAGCTGTCAGGCAGACTACATACTTCGCTCATGTTTCACTCCTAGATCATTCTTTTTTTGCAACTTGAGCTCTTTATTTTTCTTGTGTGGGACTCACAGTCACCAATGCTATCCATGCACATCCAAGCTCCCTCCCAGCGCTCAGCAAAGCTCCCCTCACTTCAGGAAGCTGGGAAAAGATGTGATTCTCCTGTTAAATCTAAAGAGAGCGTTTTGTGGTAGAAACTGCAGGGGGGAAAAAAAGCTGTCTCTCTCCCCTCCTCCTCCCTTTGGGCACTGCTGCTCACCCACATTTTCCCAAGTGCTTTCTCAACTTTATTTTCATGGAGTCAAGGAAGCAACTCACTCCTTGGGATTTACATGCCTTTGAGGTAAAAGCAGAACAGCTTTGAGAGATGAATTCTCCTTTCTGCTGCTTACTTTGTGGCTAGCCTTCCAAATCAGTAAGAGCTTGAACTTTGCAGCCTTTTCCCTGGCTGTTTGAGCTGATCACTGTGCTGTCTGTGCTGACACCTTTCCTTTGAAATGGAGAAGGTGGTAAGGTGCTTTTTGCCCAAAGTCTTGAGACTTAATCCAACTTTTGCAAGGGATTCAAGATTTTTGTGGGCAGTTCCTTTTTTATTCTTCCCCTGACCCACTTTGCTGCTGTGCTTGGATAAATAATTTCTGCAGGGGAGGAAGTGTAGCCAAAGTAAGTGGCTTCATGCCTTTTCTCAGTTGAAAAAAAATCACAAAAATTATCAGTCTCATATTCACTTTGACACTAAATGAAAACCATGCTCAGACATGATGGAGAAATGTCACAAACAAAATCTACAATGAGGAGCTTGGCTCCAAAGTGGTTAGTACCTTCCCAAGTTACTTATGCTTGTGCAATAAAGTTATGCTTTCAGTTGGAATATAAAGGCAAAGCTGGTGTTAAACCTGGAAGCGGTTTTCACCCAAACTTCGCGTGGTAGCCTCATCAATCTTGTATGGTCAATTCATCCCATGTTGCTCTTGTAAAGCTGAAAGCAAAATGAAGCAGCAAAGGACTGTTGGGTTGATACCATATCACACTATTTCTGAGGGAGTCCTGCAAAGGGAGAGAAAAGGATGTTATTCCAGACTAATCTGGCCTGCTTACAGGACACAGACTGGAATAGCTCAGGGTTTGCCTTTGAAGTCCCTGCAGTGAGTGTGACTGTTGCACATTCAGAGACAACACAGTCAGCTCCTGAGACCTCAAGATTTCTCTCTAGCATTTAAATTCAATAAAGATAAATGCAGCCCAGCACCTTCCATTGGTTTTGGTCACCCCATGGGAGGAGCGACAGGATTCCTCTTCTGATACACTTTATGTCCTCCTGTGGCTAAACAACAGACAGTGTTCCTACCTAAGGCCTTTGCAAAGAGAAGCTTAACAAGGCATGGCCACGTCTGAACTGGCATAAAACATGGAGGCATCCAGAGTTTTTCTTCTCTTTCCAGCGCCCTGTCTCTTTTCCACCTGGTCCTTAGGTGATGCTGTTACAAGGAAAGACTGTGGGGTTTTCCTATCAATGTTAGAACTGGTCACCAGATATCTGAATAACCCGTGGCAGTTACCTGATCATGTCTGCACACACTGCTGATGCTCCAAAGTAGCCCATCTCTAGATCTTAAGCAGCCTGAAGTTATGTCTATCTTTGCTGACTCCAGACAATCAGGTAAAGCCTTGTCCATGCCTCAAGGACAAATAATAAAACAAACAGAGAAATTCAGATAAACTGGAGGCAAAACATAACGTCAAACTCATGCTTGCTTAACGTAAACAAAGATGACTTTTTCACTTGTCATTACATTTAATCTGATCCACTATGCTGTCCCACCTCTCCTGTGCAGCATTAATAACCATTACAGAGCTTTTCTAGTATGTTAAAACAGTCTGGTAAGGCAATTTTGTTTCTTCTTAGCGACATTTGTGATTAAAAAAACTCTCTTCCATCATGGAAAAGACTGTGAAACATTTACTCATCTCCCCCAGTAAGAGCCTTTCTGAGGATGAAGGGGGAAAGGAGAAAGCAATGTTTTCCAGTACTCACCAAAGCTAGAATTTCATATGCAATTTTAATTCATCATGTATTTTTAATCCTAGAGACTTGATCTGGGAAGGCTAGTGCTTGTATATCATGTGTCACATACCAAAAGCTGCTCAGAAGATCATACACACGTAACTTGCTAGGGATTATTTCACAATTAGCAATTTACGTCATCTCCATATTGACATCCTGACATGTTAATATACTTTTATCTAGAATTAATAGGATGGTCTCCTTCCAGGACTGGAGTTGGTAGTGTGGTGGATCAGCAGGCTCAAGCACCCCTCCTTGTCCTCCCTCCTACCATTGCCACATGAAGCATTGCACACAGGTAGCAGTGTCCCAGTCCTCCCCTCCAAAGCACCAGCACCAGGTTGGGTGACTGCAGTGAGATGCCACATGTGCCCTTTGGCTTTTGTATCCCATCTGTTGAGTCCAGCATATTTTGGCTGCTTGAGGATTAGGGTTTTGTGGTTCCTTGCATGAAGATGATGCCTGGGGAGCTCAGCCCAAACAGGTGCACAGCTTGGTGGACTCAAGCCTGGGGCCAGCTCTTCTCCTGCCCACGGCTGTGTGCTCACAGCTCCATTGACACAGATTTATTTCCGTGCTCCATTTGCAGGAATGAAAGAGTCAGATAAGAAATATGTTTTTAATAGTAATTTCACCAATGAATGTCGTGGGTCTTGATATCAGCCATTAAGTGAAAGCAGGGGGGGGAATGAGCATCATTTGTCTGTTGCCAGCTTCTCTCAACTGGCTTTCATTTAGAGGAGGATAAAACCCCCAACCATTGCTATCCAGGTAATAGTGAAATATATTTGTTGTCAGCAACAGGTCAAGATGCAGAGATATGTTATTCACAGCAAGCTGACTTCACATTTTCTGAGCTAAATACTGGATCCTTTTCCTCAATTATTCACATATGTTTTCTGGTTTAATAACAACCCATATGCTGTCCCTTAAAGGAAGCTTGCAGTTTACAGGCTTCATGATGTTCAACCAGAATACATACATCTTCTCGGCCATTTCTTGCTCCAGAAGCTGAGCCAGTGAATCTCACAGATGAAATGAAGAAAGGTGCCAGGACAAAGTGCATCCTCTTAAAACAGAAACAATTTACCCACCAAAGAGATTGCAAGTGAGGAAAGTTTTAATGATGCAGAAGAGGACTGACTTAAATATGAAACAAAGTGAGCCTGATGGTCACACTGTGACAGCTACCCAACCTTCTCCCTCAGCACAAACACGCTCTAACGTTCAGCATGTTTGGAGGCAGCCACCACTGTGCTCCAGCATAACACACTGCATTCCATGGTGTAATGTTACGTGATAAAGGGCCATAATTTCTTCCCTGTTCAAGTGAGGGAGCACTGGAACAGGCTGCCCAGAAGGGTTGTGGAGTCTCCTTCTCTGGAGACATTCCAAACCCACCTGGACAAGTATCTGTGTGACCTACTCTAGACGGTCCTGCTCTGGAAGGGGGTTGGACTGGATGATCTTTCAAGGTCCCTTCCAGCCCTTGAGATTCTGTGATTCTGTGCTTGTGGCGTAGCAAGTGCTCGGTAACTTTGATGCGTGGTTTTGTCTGATGTGCCCCATGTGACAGCAGAATTGCCCAGCTAAAACAAGCGTGTGCTCTGGTCTGAACAAACATATCATTTCTGTTACAAGAGGTGGAGCTGCACGGCAGATGTCCCATCTTCTTGCTCTTTCTTTCTTTCTTCCGCCCTCTCTGCTTCAGGCCTTCTGCAAAGCAAATTACTTTTCTGCCCACATAGATTTGGACTGCTTTTCTACAAGCTTGGTTGATGTGTTTTCTTACCCTTTGAACTCTGTGTGGGTGAAAGGTTTTGTTCACCTTCAGAGCAGCAAGGGCAAAATTATAATGGCAAGTGTGAGCTGACTTGTGCAGTGCCTCTTTGTATGCTGCCTCAGAGTTACCATGTAACTAATGATCAGAGCCATAGGCAGGCTCTACAGATGATCTATGATGGAGAAATTATGATCTGTTAGCTCATGTGAAAAGCATAAGGATGCTAAGAGTGAAGCCTATCTAGGAAAAAGAGTTCAGTGGCAGTAGTCATAGCTTGAAGGACAAGAAACCATTTATGCAGTCAGGAATGTGCCAGGCAAGAAATGAAGGGTGGGAACAGCCATAGTCAGAAAGTCTCATTCCTGAAATCTGCTCACATCATCATTCATGTCTCATTTTCAGCTCTGTGGCAGCAGGGAAGTACCAGCTCAGGAGATATCACCATGATGGGTGATGTTGTGCTCATCATTGTTACAAATCCCTTTCTCAGTTGTTGGATCCAGAGAACTGGGCTGCCCACCAGCAGGGGTTTCAGTTTCTGATAGAAAAAACCAAACATTTTGAGAACACAGATGGCGTTGATGGTAACCAAATCCCATGTTCTCCCTGGAAAAAAAAAGTTCTGTGGGGGATTTTTACCAGCAGCAAATACACTTTCAACTAAGAGAGCTTAGTGACTCCCCAAAGAAGAAAGACAGAGGAGTTTGGGATTCTCCTGCTATGCATCACCTCTGGGTGATGTCTCAGCAGTCAGGCATTAAACAGTGTCCTGCAACTCGTGAGCCCCACGTTTGTAAAGAGATCATTTTTAAGTGTAGTGCAGTTAAAACTCATATGATTTCCACATGTCCTACTGGCTGAATATTTTGCAACTGATTCACAATGAAAAAAAAACCCTTATAAACACATTATCTTGACAGGAGCAATTCTTGAAGTAGCAGGAGATACTTTGAAAGGAGGTCATTATTATCCAGTAGCATTTTTCACTGTATGTCTACAAAATTTATGTCAATGAGTCACCTCCTTTCAAAAGAAAGAATGAAAAGTGCCCTGTAGGACAGGTGAGCTCCTCCCCAAGTCTCCCCAAGACTATTTAGCTCCAGAGCTGCTTGCAGTCCTGCCAGCAAGGCTATTAGCTGAACAAGCCACAGATCCAGATGCCTTGGCTGGGAAAGAAAATGATCCAAGCTTTGACATATGGGTTTTGCTACAGCTGTAGCCACAAGTGCTGACTCCTTTGCTGGAGGAAACAGAGGGGCCAGATGGAAAGAGAAGCAATGCTGCCACTGCTGCCCACAAATGTGTCCGATTTGAGGAAACTGGTGACGGACCAGCTCACATGCTTTTGACAGCACATATCTGGCTGTGAGAGCACAGCTCCAGGGGTGACATGGCCCCTGTGAGCTCCAAGCATTGTGTATGGGATACAAAAGCCTCAGGGACTGTCAGTCTAGGCCTCCCAGGCATTCCCTAGGAGGCTGGAAGTTTTGTTTAAGCTGGGGAACATCTCACTCCTCTGTGCTAAAGGATTGATTTTAATGCTCAAGATTTTAATTTTTTTTTTCCTAGCGTAACAACCTGGTTGTTGCTGTCTGTTCTGATACTCTTTAGAGGGCCCTGCTTTCTGGAGAAGGCTGAACACATGGATTTCTCAGGATTTCTGCTGTGTGATCCAGGCCTGAATGGATGTGTCAGCCTATGAATGCTTTGCAGGTTCATTTAACATCTCACAGCATGTCTCTTCTCCCAAGTAATGAGAGATAGGACAAGAGGAATGGACCTTAAATTGTGCTGAGGAGGTTTAGATAGGATATTAGGAAGAATTTTTTCACCCAGAGGGTTGTTAGACACTGGCCCATGCTGCCCAGGGAGGTGGGGCAGCCCTGGAGATACTTAAAAGAGGCATAGCTGAGGTGCTGAGGGCCATGGATTAGTGGTGGGCTTGGCAATGTGAGGTGAGGGGTTGGACTCGATCTTAAAGGTCTTTTCCAACCAAAATGATTCTAGGGTTCTACGACTTTGTACTCCAATTTCTTCCTGTGAAAAACAACAAATATTCCTGTCTACACCTGACTTGAAACGTAAGAGGTGTTCCACTTCTCTAAAGCAAGATATTTCAAATGCAACTTCTGCAGTGTCCAATCTGGAATGATCGCTAAATGGCAGTTCTGGTATTAATAATAATGGCAAAGCTGATCAACAGCAGAACGACAGGTGCCATCAGATCTGGATGATCTAGATGCAATGCAGATGGAGGACTTCAAAAGCTGAAGCAAGAAAGGGAATAACAATTCCTTAGCCATAGTCATTGATCCAGAGCATTTCTCCTGGGACACCAATGGACAAAGCTTATGTGGCACGTGGCTGACCTGGCTTGAGTCCAGGCAGGATTTAGTACTGCCCTGAGACAGATCACAGGAGCTCAGCTGTCCCCTACAGATCTATTGGATTCCCACAAAGACTTTTGGGTTTAAGATAGTGAATCTGTGAGAAGACCCCTCCTTTACATGTGCCCTTCCTGTGTATTTGCTTCCCATTTTATAGAAAGGCATCTCTACCTTTAAATGGGAGTCAGGAAGCTAACTAAGGCTAATGAGGGGAACAAAGTTGCATTAACTGCTCCAAACACGTGGGAGAAGCTGGTTAGATCACATGTTTTAAGTGTGAAGGCTGGTTCAGATCTTTGTGAATTTGTAGTAAATCAGCACTTCATAATAAGAACAAATGTTTCATTCTCACTTAAAAATTACGATGGTTAGAGGCTTGTAATGTGTAGTTTTCATTCAAGGGTTACATGACGGCAACTTAAATCTGTTCCACTTCCATTTAGAATTTAAAACGTGTCATTTTGATCGATGAATTAGTAAAGGAACCCAGGATAATTTTGAAACTACCAGCTTAGTAAAGTTGTCTGACCTTGCAAATAACCTTTCCAGTTTAGAAGCCTTTAATAGCTTAACTATTAGCTAATCTCCTGGGAAACTTTCTCCCTGGGCAAAACTAGTATGGAAATATAACACCAGTAATAAGGTTTCCATCTTTCTTCTATCTTGATCTTTTTAATTAATTGCCACTCAGTAAAAACATAAGACCGGGAGGCAGGGGATAAAAAGCCTTTCAAGGGGAGGGCAGGAGTTAACTGCAGGCTGTTTCTATCCTTTACTTGCCTTTTTTGCATAGATTCATTAGGTGCTGAAATATATTAGCAATTGTTAAGGCCTGACTGGTGCTTGATTGCTTGACACTTTTGGCTGAAAGCTGTGAAATAGATCACTTTGTAATGGAAAAAAGCTGCCTCTGCTTATAATGACCAAACATTTTAAAACCTTGAATGCTTTGCAGGGCACCTCAAGAAGCCCCTGAGAGCTTTTGTGTTACAGTGGTGTTGTTGCTGGTTCTTGAGTTGTGTGGGTTATTTCTTCCTGGGGGAGGGCAGTGGTTTTTCCAACAGCAACCAAGGACTGCAAATATGTAATTTCTTAGAGGGAAAACAAAAGTCGTGTATAAGAAGAGAGGACAGAAATTCATAGCCTAGGTGAAAAGTGGACTAACATCTATTCTAAAACAGCTCTCAGGTTCCCAAGCATCCCACTTAATTTATTTTTCCAAAGTTTCTAGTGCTATTTTATGTAAGGGCCCTCTATTACAAGCATTATGTTGAATGGATGAAAGGTGCTCCCTATAGCTTTACCTGGCTGATAAAGGGGTTCTCATTTTACTTCATGTACATTTTGCACTGTTTTTCCATGTTGTCTAGGGAAAAAAAATAATCAAAAGAAAAACCTGTTTTCTAGGCTAGCAGTGGGTGACCTTTTCATTGCTCTAGCTCCCTGGCAGCCCACCTCCAGGTTCAGCTGACAGCAATCCTCCTTCCAAGTATGGACAGGGTCATCACTGTGCAAGCACCCAGGGAGGCCTTGGGTGTTCGCTGTGCTTCAAGTGCTGCTGCCCCTACTGTGTTTCACCTTTTTAACCCTATTAACTATTGCTATTCCAGTAACAAGAAACCAGAGGCATGCAACCGAAATGAAAGATCCTTTCAACATAAATATGAATGCTCCTGTTTTGTTTTGGTTTTTAAGGCAGCGTTATTTTTGATATGTATATGTGTGAGTAAAGAGCTTAGGGAGATCTACACTTCTTTGCAAGCCATTCTGCATTTTTTTGCTGGGATAAAGATCATCTACTCAACAGCTGAAGGCACGGTTAATGTAGGAATAAAACGGGTCCTGGATGAAGACATACAGAGTTTTGGTGCAAAGGAACAGGGGCTTCACTCTGGCTTATCTTTAGCTGCTGAGGTTTATTTTGCAGGTCTGCACTTCAAGCTTTTTGGCTACATGAGTGAAGGTAAGTCCCTATCAGTGTGGTGACACAACCAGCATCTCTCTGGCACCATCCATGCAGGCTATTGATCTCCAAACATCATCTTCCCTGCTGAAACTGTGCAGATACAACCACATGTGACAGACTGAGCACAGGGTCCTGCTCTGTGGGCTCTGTTTTTAGTGAAAATGAGCTTCATCCTTGCTCAGTGACTGGTGTTGCCTGGTGACCTTTGAACCAGCACTTAAGCCCCTGGAGCACAGAAATTAGACTTCAGTCTGGAAGGACCTCTGCTCCATCAGATGACCTGTTATTTTATCTTGAGCAGCAGCAGCCCCAGAGGATCATTGGCACATGGCTAATCACTCACACTGAGGAGAGCAGGAATTGTTTTTCCCCTCCCCCTCCAGCAACCTGGGACTTTATTGCATGTCTGGATTATTTCAGGCTGATCCTTCCTTTACTTTTTCCATTTATTTCCCTCAGGCTTAGACTGCTGATACAATCCCTGGACCTCCGTAGCACATGTGATGGAGGCTCTTCACTTGAGCCCATTGAACCCAACCCCTTCCCTACTGCAGGTCTCCATTATCCACCTCCATGAGCCAGGCATTTCATCCTTTTGGGATCTCCCCACCGAACCCTGAGTCTTCCATGCCAAAATCCTATCATCTTGCCTCTTTCACTACCATCATTAATCTCTGATGATTCACAGGTGGCAATCCAAGGTAAGGGGTGAGAAGCAGCAGCTCCCCATTTCCTCTCTCCTATCAAAGCCTATAGGGAAAGCCTGAGGCTACAACCAAATTAGAGAAGGAAAACTCCGTTGTCTTTTTCATGTGCTGTGCTCTTTGGCTTTTATTTAGTACAGTTCTGCTCTATCTAACAAAGGCTCATTGCAGGGACTAAAGTGTGGGGTAGCAACACACAAGCTTGTGCTACGAGAAAGTGACGAATGTCATAGCTAGATGAGAGAGACTGAGACTCAAACCAAGAACTCTTGTGATTGCCAATGGCTTTGTACAATACAATGTGCCCAAAACAACTCCAAAGCTTACATGAGAGTGATGGTGAACAGAGCAAGCTCCAAGGCTGTTCCAGCCTCTCTTCTCTCTCATTAGGTCAAAATCAGTTATAGAGTCTCTCCAGGGCTGCTGATCACTACTTACATCCATCAGGAGGTCAGGACTGGTGAGTCAAACCCTAAACTGGTTCCTCCAAGCAGGTGTTGAAGGCATGTTCATTCCAGCCCTCTTGACATTGCCAAGGAGGCAGAGCTTGTAGGGTCCCAGCGGGCAGGATGAGACCTTGAGAGAGGAGAAGCGCTGCTGTAACCTCCTAGTCTTGCTGGTTGTGAGATCAGACTATTAGAAATATATTCAGAGATGCTGAGCATCACAGGAGACAGAAGAAATGAACCTGTTGTGTCTGTCTGAAGAATCTCACAGCAGTATATTTCCAGCATGGTGGCTTTCACCTCCTTCTCTAGGCTACGACCTTCAGGGTGAACCTATGGCCCTGGTCCTCATGGAGCTGTCCCCAGATTATTCACATCCCACAGTGTGTGTCCAGTCCACATACTGGCTGCACACACAGAGCTTTTTTGGATCTCCCCGAGTTAATGGGACTGTACCCATCCTCACAGCAAACTGCCCTACAACACACAGAAATGCCATTTAACCAAAAATGTTGGACAGTTAAGCTCCTGTCTGGGTTGAGACACTGCAACTGCAGAAGAGAGTTCATAGCAGAGGACTGCACTCAAAGTAAATAATATTATTTCAGAAAACAAAATTCATTTTGCAGCCTGAGACTAACAGCAACAGGATATGAAGCTGGGGGGGAAAAAAGTAAAAATGCCTTGCCCCCGGGGCTATTTATTATTTACACACCACTGCGCCTAGATAAACTCCTCCTTGAAAGAGTGGGACAAAAATAATTCTGCAATGTGGAAACAAACTACCCATTTAAAGCAATTTTATGCCTGAATGGCCTCATTATAAAAACAGCCTGCATGCAATAATTTTGTACCTTTTTCTACGTTATCCAATGAACTGCTTTTTGTCACTCTCACCAGTTTCAGTGCTTTCATGCAACCACCTCGGTAGAAAAGCCTCCACGGTTTCCTTAGTAACATCTTCCTTCCTGGATGTTGACCCATGGTGGTTGAGGCAGCTAAAACCCTGGAGAGGTCCTGTTCAAACAGGAAAGAGAAGACAGTTTAATGGCCAGCTTTGCAGCTCTGTTCCTCCACAGTTTACAGTGGTTGGGAAGGTATGAAAAAGTATATCATAATGAATATTTCTTTATTTTACAGTCAAGCTTTGTGCTGGTGTTTGTGACAAAAGCTGAATCTGTGGCTCAGGGGCTATTGTTGGGCAGCATGGGGTAGAGGTGGTTTACTTCCAAAGTAGTGGTGCTTGAGAGATGGCTCCCCACTTGCAAATAGACTTCATCCTTTGAGATTATAGGCGCATTCATAAGTCAGTAGCAGAAGGGAAGCAGTCTGAGAAGCCATAAATAACATCATCTTCCAAGTGTTTTCCAGCACTCACGTATGAATGCTCTGCAAAGTCTGAGCAGAAATAAGAGGTCAGAGTCCAGCAGTCCATGAGAGAGCTGGGGTAAAACACTTTTCAGGACAGGACATTATTAAACTAGGCTTATGTCCAGCTCTGCTCATAGTCAAATACTTACTCCCAGGGACAGCTACCAACCTCATGTATTGATAGCTGCTATCTCTGGCAAAGTTGGAAGAGGCTTCAGGGTGACCCTTATTTGAAGTGATATGGTGAGATCTTTCTACCATGCCCCTCCCACAGAATCATCCCCACCTATCTAAGACACCATCAAGAGCAAGCCCGTGCAAGTGTGTCAGCTTTGCTGCTTCCTTGCATTTTTATTCACTTCCAGAGGAGCTCATGAAGTCTTTCAGCTGTGCTAAGACCTGGACACATGCTGCTGGTGCCTAAGCACTGATAGCATCATATAAATGCTGCCCACTCTCCAGGTTTTGTGGCCTTTACACAAAGAAGGAAATAACCAACATCAACTCCAAGCTGCTCAACACTCCAGTGTGCACTTTTCAATCTGCTATTCTTGCCACGTATAGAAGCCACAGCCTTGGGAAATCCATGGTATGAAAAAGACCAAAATACCTCCAGGACATTTGCAGCCTGGTCCAAGCTGCCCACAGGTCCTGTAGTCAGCATGGAACACATCTTGCCGCCATACAAAGGAGGAGGAATGACTGTCAGCTTCAGCACAGTGCTGTGCTAATGCTGGTGCACCAGGTCAGAGGACAGCCAGCTTGAAGTGACTTGCAAAAGCCACGCAGAGCCAGTCCAAGGCAGATGGCAGGTGTCTGTGTATCCTCATGGATGCATGTTCACATGCAGAAGTCTGCCTTAGTTATGTGTCTATTGCACTCTCTTAGCTGCTAAATCAACAGGCAAACCTTGGTTGCAAGGGCTGGGTGTAAGCAGACAGAGTTAACATAAAGAGGCAAAAAAGGGGAAGAATTGTAATTAACAACAACAAAAACAAATTACACAAGATCATTTCTCTTAGAGTTTTTAACAGCAAACATTAGAGAGAGCAGGTTTCTCAAGCCAAACAGGAAGGAAAGCAAACAAACAACTACAGCCAGATAATTCACAGGCTTTTAGAAGTTAAGTTATTGACCAGGGACCCACAGACAGGAACTGATGAAGCACAAATCTCCAGGGAAATAGATGAGGTTTTTAAAGAACACAAACACATAAAACCCCAAGATGTATGTATGTTTAGAAATAAGCCCAGGGAAGAGCTGGACACCTGATTCCCAGGCTGAGGGTTATGAGCTGGAAAAAGAGTCTGAAGACTTGACCCACACTGTCAAAGTCTGGAAATGGTTGGGGATGCAATTTGGGTATATGCAAAACTTGGATAAAACAAACAACATTAGTGAAAGTGACTGCTTCTGGCCTGGATGTGATAGCAGAAGAGGAGGCAAAGAAAAGTTGAAGAATATCTAGAAACATGGAGGACAAGCGTTAGGCAGCTCCATCCTCTCCAAAGGACAGTCGAAGTTATGGAAGAATGCTCCACAGCACTACACACTGGGGCAGAAACATTGCTATTAAGTCAGATCAGAAGCTATAAGCCACTTGAGGGATCCTGAACTTTGCTTCAGGATAACCTGCCATGTACTGAGCTGGTCCTATTTCTTTCCAAACAGCTCTCAAGTTCCAGACAGTTTATACTTCCAATGACACAGTAATGGATAAGGTTTAATACCTACAGGCAAGAGTTAAATGGCCTCTTGGTGATGTGTAAATTAGCAAGTGGACAGTTGTCCCACAGAGAAATGGCAAACAAATATTTATTAGTTGTTTCAAAGAACCACAGCCATAAAACTTTGACATTTGACTGCAGAAGTGTTTGTGTTTTTACTAAAACCAATGCTAAAGGTGATGGCTTTATTCCTAACCGAGGTAACTCCTGTAACTCTGTGATTTATTGCCTCCAGGTAACAGGAAAAAAAACACCCCAAAATGTATTTAATGTGCATTGCTCTTGTAGTATGCTAGGAAGATGCCAAGAGTTTCAATACCATTTTAGAGGAACAAAGATACTGTTGGTTTCATTAAAATAACACGATTTTGTGATTGTTGTGTTTTTCCCAGAGCAATCATCCATCAATGTTAATTTTTTTCTTGCATTTTTAAGATGTCACTAAAATGTGTGGTCATTTGCTCAAGGATATCTTATAGAACAAATCCAATGCCTAAACCCATGTATAGGTTTCTAGATTGGAGCTCAGACAGAAAGGCATCAGTCACTTACGGAGGACAAGGAAACGATGGAGGCACCTGGGTGTGTGCCAGAGCTGAAACTTCTGAGTTTACTTCAGTGCATCTTCAACAAGTACTTGCATGGATGAATGGCTCCAAGATATGCAGTGGGGGTTTACAGTATGCACGAATGTGAACTACATAGACAGTGCTCCAAAATCTATGGAAATATCTCAGAAACAGCTATGTGCTATTTTCTTGTTTCCCCTCAGACACAGCAGTAACAGCTCCTGACCTGTAGAATGTGGTTTGGTATGAATTTGCAGAAGATCGTGGCATGTACACTTCTGCCCAGGCTTTGAAACTTCTTGCATTTCAGTGACCCCAGCATCTTGAGTCAACCTGGTAAAAGAAATATCCACTGAGAGATCATAAAAGAGGCCAGGCCCTCTATAACTCTGTGGAGACTCATCAGTGACTGGAGACAGACATCCTTCAGGCTGTGGTTTCCTACAATTTCTCTCTTTTTTCCATGGATAGTACAGTCACCCTCCAAAATGCGCACTATTTAAAATAGATAGTGTCCAAAGGTTTGGCTTGAGGATTAAAAAAAACTCAGGGAGAATATTCTGATGATTTCAAAACACAAAAGAAAGTTTGATGATGATTAACCTCTGCAAGAACTTCCAAGGTCTGCAGGGAAGCTGTTTTTTAGCTTTCCATGGGGAACAGATGTAGCTACTAGTCTGTTTACAGTGGGAAAAGCACATTCTTTTCTGTAAGCATGACTGAATAGTAGCTGAAGTATTTCACTGCTCTGTGCTTGCTAACTCACCTTTCAGCTGAGACTATCACCAAAAAAAAATGTCCTCCCCAAAGGAAGATTTTGTTTTGCTGGGAAGACATAAATTAGCACAAATTAAAATTCTATTTGCATAATTCACTTGGAATTCTAATTGAAATGCTTTTGCAATCTTAATTGCCCCTTTTTTCCTCATTTAATTGTGCAATGCTACTGAATCAACTTAAAAAGGAAAAGCTGCCATATGACTTTCTTATGAGACATCTAAGTCTGGGTAGCTGTTCCTGGGAAGCCTTGAGCATGTGTCATAAGGCAGCTGGTCCCAGCACCCCGAGGCTAAATATTCTCTCTTCTTCCTCAGGACACATGAGTATTAACTGGAAGAAGTCCTCTCTGATCCACCAAAATCCATATCACACAGTTGCCTCCAAGGAAGATTTTACAAAACGAGAAGCAAAAGAAGAGAAGGAAGAAAAATAACTCCAGGATGAATTTAGATGAGCTGTTATTAATGATGAAAATTCCTTTATTAATCCCTCCAAATCAGCTTTGCTGTTGCTGGGCCAGTGAGGGGAAAGTTGTAAAGATAACTGAAGTAAATTAAAGGGATGAGCTCCATAGTCTGCACAGAAAGCCATGACACATCAGATAAATCCTGTGGACCATCTGCATGTTTATGCTGCTTTTATATCAAATAACTAGACTGTCACCCACAGAGCAAGTCCACTTTCTAGGAATGCCAAATCTGGAGCTGAGTGACTTGGTCTGAAAATCAGATCAGTTTTATGTGGCCTCTAATCCCTACAGACTACTTTCCTCCATGACGACTACTGCTTTGTTAGTGCAGAAGGTGAATTTTATAGCAACACCAAAATCCTTTCTCGTGTGTTATCTTTGCCTAGAGAATAGGACTTTTGACATAAACCTGGAAGGTAGTTCAAAGCCCTGCTGCATAAACACACATCCATTTTTTGTACTTTAGGAATAGGTAATGTAAGAGTTGAAAGGTGAAGGTTATAGCAGTTCGTGTTTATTTCACCAAGAGCCAAGAGATGGGAAACATCTGGCACTTACACACCATGCAAGCCTTAAAAACAAAGAGGCCTAGACTTTAGTCCGGCTGAGCAAGCACTGGGATAAAAGCTAATGACAGGCTGCTTATTTAAAGGGATCATAATACAGAACAGCCATGTAGGGAACCAGGGAGGATTTGGGAGGGGGGAAAATGAGGGGGAAATTTAGCTTTGTATTTCCAAGTTAAGGGTCAAAGCCTGACTTCTGATACACTCCATTGTCAATCCTGACCTGCAGGCCTTATACAGCATGTAGGACCCTCCAGATTCCACCCTTTCCTGGCTTCCAACATGACTAAATATCTAAAGCAGTGCTGAGAAGTACTGCTGATGTCTTTCATGTGTAATGATGTAGAAGTACTTAGGACAAATTGTTTTCATGAAGGTGAGAGAAGAGCCTGAGCACAGACTTGTTGTGAGTTGTCATGTCAGTGTGAAAAGCTCATCAGCATTTCTTGGGAATGATGGCAGTGCCCAAGCACATTGCTGTGGCTTCCTTGGAGCAGATTTTCACCTGCTTTGAATTTTCTTTCAAAGATTTGTCCTGAAAAAGGTGTAAAATGGGGCTGTCTCCTTTAGAAAAATCCCAGGCTGAACATGCTCATTTATTGTGGCAGCTCAAAACACATCACTTCTGATATCCCATCTTCTTTACTCAACTCTCAGAATAAAGTAGTCTCTTCAACAGAATAGGTTTTTGACAAGCAGGTTTTTGACCCATAAACTGAAGAGCAATGACTTTCTTGCCTCATTCACCACTGCTCATTGATACTGCGTGGGCCACGCTTCCACATCAGCTCAGCCAATGTGAATGGGCTGCACAGTCAACCCCTCCCTCCCCAGCCTGATTTTGCCTGATGGTCAATCCACATCCTGGCAGTTAGATGAGAGCTTCATCTCCCACCACACCAAAAAAAACCCCAACCACGTAAAACAAAACAAAACAGGATTATTTGTTCATCATGTGCTACCCATGTGTCATTTCTCAGCCAAGAACACATACACTAGCCATGCTGTTTTGTTTGTAGTCCCTTACCCACTGTTTGATGACAGTGCGAGCTCCACTTTTTCTTTTGGCAAGGTAAGTTTCCAATCCCAACTCCTCTGTGACACCAAGAATTCGTATTTAACATATCACCAGAGTAACGAGGAAATGTGGACTCCTTCTTCTAAGATTTTAAAGCTAACCACTGAAAACTGAACATTCTCTACACACATGATGCTCCTCAAGAACATATTGCATTTTCAGGAGAAAAGACCCATCTCAGGCATGCACCTGAACAGTATAAAACCTCTTGATCCCATAACATGTGATAAAGAATAATAGTTACCACCCTAGAAAGAGATTTCTGAGGGTAGCTACGTGACAGGGGTTCAAGTGCTAGTTCTTACTGAGGCTGTGGTTTGCACACAACTGTAAGCCTTGTTTTAGCATCAAGCTTGTGCCGTGTGCCAGATGAGCAACATGCTGCTGGAGCATAGACAAACTCCAATTAATGGTTCACATTTGTCAGAAAAAAACCCAACCAAAAAAAAAATCCCCAATCCCTTTATAACAGCAGGTTGTTTTAGCATATCAGTATTGTCTTAACTTGATGTTGGACCAGCTCTCTTCTGCCTTTCCACAGCAGGGGCACAGCTAGCACAGAAGGATAAAGCTGGTATAAATTCCATATCATGTCCCTCGGCTAATTTGACAAAACACAATCATGTGTCCATGCCTGATCCACATTAGATTTATAGTCTGGGTGAGTTGGTAGTGCATAGATCTGGTATTAATAATCCTGGAACTACAGCCTAAATCTATTAGCTGGAAGCAGTTATATGATTCTTAATCCTATTTTGTGTCAGGGCAGATGATTGCAACCAAGACAGAGCAGAAATGTCATGTTTTTGCCTGGCTAAACTTGCCCTTGAGCCTGAGCTTTTGGAGAGTTCAAGCCACTCCAGGTACTAATCTTAATGTTTCGGCAACACTTGTTGGAATTGAACCTAGAAATTCAAAAGCCCAAAGGATGAAGCTTTGTCCTGTAGGAAACAGGCGCCTTTTACTCACACAAAGCAACATCATCTGTGTTTGAGAACCCACCATTGGAGCAGGATGAAAGCTTATGTGCTTAACAATCTGCAAGCATGGTAAAGATTTGGAACACTATTCCCTGAAAATTTAATGAGACCCATACTGCAAGAGTCCACCATACAAAGGCAGCTCCCTTCCTCAGAATGACTTGACCATGCTAAATGTCTGAAAATCATAATCGTGCTGTTTCCGCAGCAATTAGATGTTTTTTATATACTACATTTCTTTAATAACACTAAAACTCTATTTTTGTTTAAAAAAAGCCGTCCTCTTACAAACACATTATTAAATTACATTTTATAGCTCCTGCGGTGGGGCAAATTATGGTTGTTTTATTAAAGTATTTTAAAGACTGGAGTTTTACCGACATGGTGCTCATTGCCAATAGTTGGCCAGGCCCACTGAATGCTGCAAAGGTGCAAGTTGCATCTCACAGAGTCCTTCTATACACCAGGAGGCAATTTATGTTTGGTTTTACAGATAACGAGATATCAAAGAACGCATGTCTCAGCTGACTCTGAACCTCTGATATTTAACACTTGTTATCCACATTGAGAGTGTTGTTATTTTCTTTCTCAAGAGCATTGAGAGGTAGTTAGACCCTAGGAGGAGGAGGTTATAGCCTGTTACTTCTGTTTATTCTTATTTCATTATTTTGTTTCTTTGCAAACGATCCTTCTTCTCCACCAGCTGCTGGCCCACCAGGAGCTCCACAGCTTGAAGGCCTACACATGCTTACAGACTGAAAATCATAAATAAAGCATTGACAGCATCCGGGTTGCATTAACATGTGATGCAAATGCAAACTCATGGCACTAGTCCAGCCATGCCAAAGGACATACATGCCTTCAGGCTCAACTTCTCCTCAGTGTTACCCTCCCTGGAGTTACGCTGATGTCAAATTGATATCATGAAAGGGAAAATCATATCCCGGATATTCAACAGGACACTTGGGCCTCGTTTGGAGTCGACACCGTGTTTTCCCACTTCTGCAGGCTTGTATCTGTAATTGGTAACTCTGTGCTTCTGTAGCTGTGTTTTCTGATGTTAAATTGCATTGTGAGAACAGACCTGCACACATGTGTGGCTGCGGAGCTGAAGCTCCAACAGCCTCATTGGGGGTTGATCCTGAGGGAGAGGTCCCATGTCTTCTGCTTTGAGCGATTTCTACACACGGCATTTGGCACTGAAACAGGAAATTAAGGGCTGTAGGAAAGCAACCTTTGGCCTTTAATTCACTTTTTAATAAAATCATTAAAAGAAACCTACTCCCTGCCAGACATTATGGGAAATTGCTTTAATGATACTTTCAAGGAAAACACATTCACTCAGCTGCATGCATGGCTTGCTCAATAGCTTCAGCTCACTTATTTGTGTTTGCAGTATGAAGATGGTTTGAATTATAAAGTCAGGCTAGAAAATTTTATATGAACCAGGCCATGATAATAACTAGAGGCCAGGTTCTGTCCGTTACACACTCCTCTAGGACGTAAACAGCAGTTATAAAGTTTTGCTGGAAAGGATCAATAAGTTTGAGCCAAAGACAAGCATCAATAACACAACAGGACAAAGAAAGGAAAGGGGGTTTGTGTCCCTCCAGTCCCTATGGGTTACAAAATGGATGCCATTAACTGTACTAGAGATGGGCACACAGCAAAGCAAACGAGGTTTGTGAGAGCATAAACTCATCTGCACACAGCTAAAAGCCTCAGGTTGTAGCTTGTAATCAGGCTGTTCTCCCATTGACTTTAGAGTTAGCCGTTGTTTGTGTAGGCTTTTGTGAAAGAATCAATGGCATTCATTACTAGAGAAGAGGAAAATCTTGCTTTATAATTGTTAAATTTGTAACTTACCCCTTGAGCTCTTAAAAATCTATTTAAGAAATTGTATTAACTGAATTGAGCCTATGGATAGGCAGATGGTTACTGAGAACACCTTAAAAATTGCAGGTGAGATCTGTACTAAACCAAATTCATTGTTTAGTTACAGCAGTAAACCTTAAAAGACTGAATAATTTCTACCTAGTGAAAAATTTGCCCTCACTTTCTTTCTTTCTTTCTTTCTTTCTTTCTTTCTTTCTTTCTTTCTTTCTTTCTTTCTTTCTTTCTTTCTTTCTTTCTTTCTTTCTTTCTTTCTTTCTTTCTTTCTTCTTTTACATCGTCTAGAAAAATGTTAATCAACAAACCTGGTAGTCAGTTTTCTACAATCAATAAATTCTAAGTCCAAGCCACAGTAGCTTTTATGTCTGTACGTTGTTAAAGTAAATTTACATCATATGTCAAACATTACACATGAAGACAAAAACAACGCTGATTTCTAGTCCTAAAAGATATATGTGCACCCATAAAATCAGCAAGCTGTGTCCTGAATACAGCTGGATGATCATACTCTGACCAAATGGCTTTTTGTCTAAGACTGGAGATCTGTCAGACTCAACTGTTTTCCAGAACTGCATCTGTTTCAGGGAGCTCTGGGGAAACTCAGGATGGGCCCCTGGTTTTTTACCAGTCCTGGGAGAAGGTAAATTTACATGCTTCTTGAGTTGAGGAACAGCCAAGGGGAAATGCCAGGTTGCCAGGAGATCCAGAATGGTGAGAATTGAGGCCAAACCAGAGCTGTGCTGCACAACCCTCCCTGGCAGAGAGCCAGGCAGTCTGGTAAAGTTTGGTTATCAGAGAGAAATGACAAAGGAGGAAAAACCTAGCTGTGCTAATTAATCACAGGATGGCTCGATAGCACTGGTGTGATCTTGAGAAAAGCTGATCTGGTCCTGGCAAGGGAGTCTGGGCAGACACAAGAGAGCAGGGAAGCATTGGCAAGAGGCATGGAAAGGTCAGCTAGAGAGACCAGGGAATATGCAGCCTTTCTTGTAAGATAAAACCTGTAGTACCTCTAGCTAACTAAAATGTAACCTAAGAAAGACACAACATCTCTCTCAAAAGATATTGGAGAGGAGCAGCAGAAAGGAGGAAAACAGTGCTTTAATGTAATGAGCAAATGTGGCACATGAAGGATGAGCATAATCTCTGACCATAATTACATAAACATATAAGGACCTCCACTGACTAAAGGAAAGAATGGTCAGCATAGTTTTAACAGTCGTGGTTTCACTCCAAATACTTGCAATGGCTGCAGTTACTTACTTTCTCTTTTTTTTTTCTCCTAAAAATGATGATACTACTCATCTTTCTAACTCCAGTAGCCCACACTTTGGTGTCTGGGGAGTGCAGAAGAAAAGGAAAAGGTAGAACCAGAAGAGAAGACCTGTATCAGAAGAGAAGAGCTGTTCACAGATATGTTCTTATTGGCAATGTTCTCTGTGAAAAAGCATTTCTTCTGGACAACACACAATGAGAGTATTTCCAGACCATTTTCCCCAATGACAGGGCATTTTATTAGAGTGGACTCATTTCTTTGGCTAGTTATGTCCCTGTTTTTGGCTGAAAACCTCTGTGGATGAGTAAGGAAAGAAATGACACCTATTCCCACAAGAGAAGATTCTTTTTCAGCTGCAGTCTTTAACAAAGAAAGTCCCTGTGCACCTTTCTCATGGAAGGAATTTGTTAGAAAATCCCTAATGAAAACTAATATGTCTCTGAAATAAGATCTTGGTCTAATACCCTTGGATCTAATACACCAACTTTCTGGGAAGGGACTAGGTAGATGCAATTGGATTTCAAACTGGATTTGTTTACCATCATCTGCCACCTGGTGAACGCTAAATAGCGTCTTTGCCTTTTCTAAGTGTGGTCTAGTTTACACTCAGGAGTAGAGCTGATCCTCAGATCAGTACAAAATCCTCATGTTGTACAATTAGGGCTTACAACACAAATAAGAATATCGTGAAATCACTGCATTACTTTCTGCCAGCCACACTACACAGAGATTATTTTAACATAACAGTTCATTCCAGAGCCTCCAGGCAAGAGCAACCTGAAATCAGGCATTCACAGCTCCTGCTAATCCAACTACTTTTTTCATCTGAGATGTTCTAAGATGCTGTCCTGCTAAACCTGTGCTACCTGTTGGTAACACAGAAAAGATGGATTTCCTTACAGGCATGGTGAAGGATGCTAAGGGCAATGCACAAAGTACCCAAATCCTACCATGATGAGGCCACAATGGTGTGTAGAGATCTGGGATGCCAGGCTGCAGCAGCTCCTTTCAGACAGCTTGAGGCATCACAGACCTGCTCTGAAGCCTACTGACACTATGGGATTTCCACAGGTTTTTATCAGCTTGGCATCTGGTTCATGCCTCTTTATTTATGATGTCATGCATATCAGAAGCAGCCTCCCAGGGAAAACACGCCAACTCATCTTCTTGCTCAAAGAAACCATTTAGCTGTGATCCTAATCTGTGATTTCATTGCTAGCCCCTATTTGCCTTCACAGTTAAACTCTCCAGGGACAGAATTTTATTTCTTTGGCACAGCTTAAGCATTGTGCTGTGCAGATCTATCTGTCTATTTATCTCATGCATAGTTATATAATAAGCATGTATGTTATGAATAATAAGTAACTAGGTGCTACAGGCCTCGTTTGTATTTCTTTGGCACTATTAATAGCCCTTAAAAGTGAGAATAACTCTCATTTGTGCCAGCTCTAAGCTGTCTAGATAGAGTCCAAGCATTGTAAGAGAGTTTTATTGTAAACAGAACGTTTCTGAATAATTAATCATTCCTATACAAGGCACACATACCAATTCCAAATAACTCCTGCATGTGTTCTAGTTTGAAAGGGGTAAATGAAAGATGAAGGGAAAATGGAGCCAAAATAAGGAGCTAAGATACAGGATTCAGCCAGGAAAGCATGGAGGTGGGCTTTTTTATTCCATACTCTTACAATTCAGAACACATTTTCCCTATAAATAAAATTAGTAGGATATCCAAGAACACCCCTGACAGTATCTCAGCTACATGTGCAATTTGGGCATAAGGATGAGGTGCTGGACAGCACTGTCTGCTGTTAACCACCAAGCATGGTTCAAAAAAGCAAGTGCCAAGCTCTTGGCACTGCAGTGGTGGACATGGAACCTGTCAGACTTCTCTAAGGCATCTATGTGTATAAACTGGTGCAGGCAGTCACTCATTTCATTTTTAAGAAACCCAAACAATTATAAACACATGGACTTTCTAGCTTTAGCAGTTGCAGCAGAATTCAGCAGAGTGAGATGGTCAAGAAGCTCATGTAAGGCAGGAAGTGTGGTGGTGGTGGTTCATCATTTCAGGGGATGTTTCACCACACTCTATTATTTTTTTCAGGCACAGAATGAATCAGCACACCCAACTGGAGGAGGCTACAGTCCATAAGGACACAGCTACAGGATTACTCACTGCTTTCTATTCACTGTCCAGCTCACGCTGCTGCTTCTGAAAGTCAGTTTTGCCCCATTTCAAATGAGTGGTTCATTACTATATGGAAATGGAGTTCTGGGATGGTCTCTGCATGGCAAGAAAAGGCACAAAGTGACCTTGAGTCTTTAAATACGCAGCACAGCTTTTGGGGGACCCATAAGGATGTGTTATTTTTGCTGTGTTAATCAAACAGCAGAATCATCTGAAGAATGAGAGCTAATTTCTGCTCTTTCCAGTCATCTGTTTTCTCTCTTGCCATCTTAAGTCTCTCAAATCCAGCCAAGCACATCTTTAGTAAATAAAGGTTGAAAGAGCTTTGTTTTGCAGTCATCTGGTACAAAATTTTATGTAATATATGAAGTTACAAACAAACAAACAAACAAAAATCAGAGTGGTTTGTAGGAATAATGCATTTCTTTTCTGACTAACACCAAAGGCATTGTCAGAGCACTCCCAGAACCAGCAACTATAAATGGCCTCAACCTTTGAAATCCTGCTGCTGTGTAGTTCTGAAACACTGGTGAGCTGGCAGACCTTGGGCATCATCTTGCATGTCATGAGACCTGACCTGAAGGTTTCGAGGAAATTTAACTTCTCCTTTATTCAAAACTCTACCAGTTTCATGTAATCTCATCAGTGCTATGGCAGTATCAATGTAAAGGGAAAAATCATGGAGATTTACGGTAGTAGCACACTGTTCCATGTTTTAGTAATAGCTGGCCCATCCTTGAAATTGAAATCCAGATCCAAGGTGGGCTTGCAATCAGCCATTTAGTAATGTGACTTGGATTATCCATGCTATTTTCTGTTCTCTGAATTGCAGCAGATTGTGTTGCTGGCTGCAGGCTTACATTCTATCACTAAGCTGCAAGGAGACATAAATAGTCTAATTATATCTGAATCTGTCAGAGGAATCACACGAAAATCCCAAGAAACTAGAGTTTGGAAGGCACTTCCTTAGGCTTCATAATAATTGTGGTATCTAGCAAAGGTTGTTGGTTTTGGTTTGTGTTTTTTTTAAATCTTTATGGTGACTTTAATGGGAGAGGAAAATTGAGTGCCTGACTTTGCAGCTTTCTTTTGGGATTTGGAAAGTTTTTTTCTGTACCAGGGATCATGACTTTTACTACAAATAACTCACAAACCTCACTGAACTCCCACTGTCACATGGATACAGGGACTGAAACAAACTTTGAGCACCCTGAGGGTCCTTTAAGACCTTAACACCTTGGTCCCTGGTGCTAAACAACTAGCAAGCAAAAACTTGTGTGTTTAATACCATTACAGCAGAGGTGGGCTACCACTGAAAACCACACAAAGCTCTAAGCATGTATTGCAAGGTTATAAATCAGCCCCATTTACATAAGTGGACGTCCAAGTTGAAGTTATCAAGTATGACGGCTCAAGTGGTATCCTGTACGTCAGACACAGAACTGAATGACCCCTCTTTTCCTTTTGCCAAAGAGACAAATGGTGAGAACGTGTCAGACTTTATCTCTGATCCACATTTTTAGCTGGGGACATAGGAAATTTTAAACTGAAAATAATGTCTTTCTAGGGGCGTGTTGCAACCTTTTCCTGACAAGGCCTTTATTTTTAAAAACAGGGCAATAAACAGAACAACACCCAAACAATGGCAAGTTTGAACTATAAGGATGAGTTTAAGCATTTGTCATCAAAGAGATACTGAGCTCCTTGTCTCCAAGGGCTCTCCTTGCAGCAGGACAGCATAGCATGCTCGGCCTTTGCAGCCACTCTGGCTGAGATAAGCCTCTGCCAGATCTTTCATCTTTGTCCCACTGACAGAAGGTCCCTAGTGATCTCCTGTTGAAATATCAAAGCACTAATGGCATACCACACTCATTCTTACACCATGAGGTTCTCCAGGACCATGATCTGGCCATGACATCTCATAGAAACCAGCAGTTGCTCTTGCATCAACATGGATGATCTGTGGTTGAGTTAAAGCACTTCTATATGCCAAAGTGCCAAAAATAGGTTGCAACCTGGTCAAAGATGGGCTCTTAGAGGTTTATGCTGTCCTTAGCCAAGCAAAGCTCTTTTATGTTAGAAAAAAAAAAAAGATGAAAATCAGGAAAACATCCTAGTCCTTCACTGTAGAGCAGACAGATGGTGTAATATTAGTACACACAAGTAGAGATGCATTGCCCTTTCCCTTTGCCTTAAATAAACAGCAGCTTTCCTTTTTTCTTTCTTTCTTAAGGAAATCATAACTGTGTAGTTTGTTGTATTACTCAGAGGCTGGTCTACTAACAGCCTTCACAATCCTTTCCATTAGGAAGCAACCAAACAAACTTGACAGGAGCATCATGTCATCGATCACTTTTACCAGATTCTGTTTATGTTATTTTTAAAGTGGATTTAGCCTTCACAAGACCATGTCATTTTTTGAAATGAAGGCAACAAAAGCTCTTGCTGTTCACAGGAAAGGGACAGAAGAGGTCCTTTACACATCTTTGACAGCTCTCTGCTGTTTTTCTGGCTCTTGAGAGAAAAGTGGGAAAAGGTCTCACACGTGGCCACACAAGTTCTGCAGAAATTGCCAAAAACACACACAGAATATTGGTTGTTTTCTGTCCCTGAGAAAATAAGTGGGAGGGTAAATCCAACTGACTCATTCAACAAAAGAAGATTGACAGTCTCGTGGTGGTGACTGCCATCATCACCAAACTGGACTCCATTCAGACTAGTACTCGTTCTTTCTGCAGTGGGAATTTAATCAGTGGCTTTAGTGGTCTGGCCTTTATGAGCTTAAAGCCTCTATCTACAACAAACAAGGGGAGCATTACGTTTGGTTTCCTATCTGCCCCAGGACCCACCACGGCGGCTTGTGACAGCCATGCACTTCATCTCACCTCTGGGTTATCATCCACAAAGCCAGTGGGATTTAATCCAGAGAAATGCTGTGAAGCGTGGCAAGCGGCAGCAGCAGCATTGCATAAAAGGTTTCATTTCACACAGTTAGCTTCTTAGTCCACAAAAGTACGCTTCTGAGAGGATTCCCTTTTGTCTACTGTGCAGTAAAGCTAATTCATTTCACCTGACAAAGCTGCATTTTAAACCTGGAAAGATGCTTCTTTTAGAGAAAAGCTCTCTGATGGGCCAGGCCCGTAGTGAGGCAGCGCTTATTGCTCCTCGGTTGGAAGAGACGTTGTGCCACGTGCAGACAAAAGCACGGCTATTAACTTTAATCCCTCCCATGAACATCGCACCGGTCCTGCAAACCACTCCCTCGTTACGATAAGGAAGGAAAAACATTGATGCCAAATTTATTGGTCATCAGGCAGCGTATTGTGGCTGGAATTTTCCAACAAGCTCAGCGTCTCTAGCAGTGGCCAAACATTTGAAAGAAGCTCTTCACAGTCCAAAATAAATGTCTATATTTTCAGAAGACAGGCAGAGATTAGGCATTGTCTGGGAAGTGGTTCCATTTTTTATCACTTCCAAGTTTTATTTTTTGCACATGAATTTTGTCCTCAGGTCTGACTGAGCTGGAAGAGGCACACGGCATTCTGCTTCTCAGAAGGGCCAGCCAAGCTTAGGCACTGCCAGTGCACGAGCTGGTTGTGCAGCTGGATGCACTGCTTCAGTGGCACTGTAAACTGCTGCCCCTGGAAGATAATTGCAATTTAGAGATGGTCTTGACCATATCCTTCATGTCTGGTCCAGGCAAAGAGTGATGCAGAGTCAGTATAAGCTTAAATCAGAAAGACTCCTCAACTTTGCCCTCTGGGGCATAAGAGAGAAGCCTTGCAAATACTCACACCCCAGAAAAACACACACACAGACCATATCATGTTGTCTATTGTAATGCAAGAGAAGTGAGAAATCAAAGATCCTGCAGACTTTTATTGTTCTTTTTAAGTTCTCTCCCAGCAAATACGGTGCCCATATTTTACAAGCCTACAACACAATAATCTACCACCACCACTTTAACGACCAAGCAGTTGCAGAGTTGATCTATAAACCAATGTTGCCATTTAATGTGGTTTCCAGTGAACTGTAAAATTTATAGCTGTAACTAACACCCCCCCTGCCCCTCTCTCTTTTATGTTCTTCTCAAAAACCAAGCTGCTCCACAACTCCAAAGGCCAATGTGCAGAAAATCAGTGTGTAACCTGAAGTGAGCTAATTAGGATCATATTCACACACCATGGATTTGTGGCCTTCTGGTCAATTAAGCAGAGATTAATGTCAAACACTGGATGGATTAATGCCACCAAAAGAAAACTACAGAAATGTTCAGACCCACTCTTCTCTCACAACTTCTTTCATGAACAGTGGCAAAAATGCTGTGCAGAGCACAGACCCTCTGGGAGTTTTCTTCCATGGGCTTTCTCCATTTTCTCCCTTGCAACTTCTCACCTCTTTTCAGGCAGCCTCACTATCATTTCTATCTCAGCATGGTGCCACTGGCACCCCTTCTTTGGCAGCTGCTTGGAGTGGGTAGCACTCCCTTCAGCCAGGCTTGATAAAAGCAGGTGTAATATGAAATCAATTTCTGCTTGGCTGACATGGCCCTTCTCACATCCCCTTTCAAGTGACTGATGAGATTTAGATGGGCTTCACTTCAAGCCCCCTGCATAGGAGGAACTCTGCCTCAAACAAACGTCATGTTGGAAAATCTTGGGTGCACATAAGCACATGAACCAATTTAAGCTCACTGTTGTGAATGCTTGGAATAAAAACCAGGGGCCTGATCCCAAAGCCCATTAGCCTTTGGAAAGGCTCCCTATGATGTCAGTAGATTTTAGAAAAAGCTTTTGATGCTTTCTGGTAAGGGCTGATGGAAAAAAAAATCTCCAAGCTTAATTGGGATGGGGAGGAGATGGTAAGGAAAATGTTCACAGATGAATACCACCTTTGTGGGTGATGCATATGCTTGCTTGAAGTCCATCGATACCTTCTGCAGAAAACTCCCACGCTTACTGGTTTTGTCTATTTGTTTATAGGGTGCAATTTTTTTTAGAGGAGTGATTGTGAACTTTCTGATCTCATGTGAGCTCAGAAAGGGGCACAATGTCTTCCCAGGGTCATGCTGACAGCTCCTGAGGCTGCAGTGTGTGTATACTGGCTTATGAGAGAAGTCACAATCTTCAGCATCATGACTGCATTATTCAGTCACAGACCTGCTTTAAGGTGACTTTGTTTGGAGCCAGAGTGTGAGTGGCAAATTTGGGTAATACAACTTATTATGGGTTTTGGAGAACTGCTAAGCTCACATGGACACCAACATGCTTTTTATCAAAAAAAAAAAAACAGAGCAAAAGGAAAGCAGAGGGCCGGATTCTGACATCATTTTTGCTAGTAAGACCGTGCATAAGTCAATGGCTTGTAAACCCGCCACCATGGTGCTGTGCTGTGTGATTACGATGGGCCACTTGAAAATCAGCAGGGATTGGGAATGGAAGAGAGCTGCCATCTTAGGGAGAAAAAAACTAGGAACTCTAATATTAGAGGAAAATGGGATGGATAATGAAAAACTTCATCCACATCCCTGGTTTGAGCCTTTCAAAAGTGTTAGATTAATTAAATCACTGTACATCAGCCCTGTCTACATTGGTCAGAGGGGACTATGCCAGAGGGGAAGTCTTCTCCCTCAACATGGAGCAACTATATCAAGACATTGTTGTGCAAGGGTGCAGACACAAGGATCCATTGTTTCCAGATTGGGCTGAACACAGAGACACTGGGCAGCTTGAAAACATCCTAGCAGAGCTCTAGAATACTGATGGAGTACCACATTGCATAGCCAGCTAGTGTGTGACCTAATCGCCCATAAAGCAGAAATAACAAAAGAGCGATTACAAACAGCAACAAATACTATCTCTGTGAATCTGCTCTGCACACTTTACAGCAGGGAGAACTCAACACTAGTTTTGCACAACCTGGCAGCTGTGCTATTTATACATCCACCACCAAGCTATCATTACCTTGAACATGCATTAATGGACATGGACATCCAGTATTATTTTGGAAGACTAAATGTGAGATTTATTTAATTTCCTCAAATATCAAATATGGGTCAAGCAAAATAAACCACAGATTGGTTTTTTTTTAAGGAAAAATAAAAAAAAAAAAAAAGAGAAGTGTCAGCTTAACAGAATTCAGACAGAGCAATGTCTGATCATATTTACAGCATTTATAGGTCTAGAAATCTCCAAAGAAATTTGAGGAAGCCTAAAGCGTGCCTGAGTACATTGACTGAAATTCCTCTTGGTAACACATAAATATTCCACAAGTCTTTGCAAGAAAGCTCTTTTTAATGTACATAAATATTCCACAATCTCTTAGACAATGTCCAATCTAAAGGCTTTAAAACAGTTCCTTTTTTAATTTTAGTTTTTAAATGCCATTTGCAGACTCTCTCCTTTCCCTCAAATTTCTTCCTTTCCCTAAAAACATCAGCATGTCCAAATAGCCCTACAAAGCCTCTTGAACAGAGTCTTTGTGCTGTTTAAAACAGTTCTCAAATACAAACTACATGCACCTAAATCAAAATGCAGCCACAAACAAACTTACTTCTCATCTCATCTCATTCCTCAGGCTTTAATGGAAAACTACCATAAAGTATGGCAAGAGAAAGAATACCTGCCACGAAATAGAAATCTGTCATACTTGGGAAAACCCATTCATCAAAAGAGAGGGGGAAATGCAATGAAATCACAAGGAGTTTATGGACTAAATCTGTAACTGATTTGGCTCTAATATTTAATCTCCTTCTGCTACTTTGTGGTGTGATACTGTGTTCACCCTGCATAACTTGAACATGACAATAGGGTTTTAGGAACAAATTTATAACTTAAATCAGGATATTACTGGTACTGTAGGACAAAGCCAGTGTCTTCTGAGTCTTCCTGATTCTGGCCAGAGGGACGGAGCTTGAGGAGATGAATTAGACATAGTTTGACTGGTAACACATCACTTTGTAGAAGTGCCATTGATTTACACCACTGAAGAGTATGGCTCTGATCTGCAGTGGGAAAGGTATCTTCAAAACAACACCAGTTCCAGTTAAACACAACCCTGTTCTATCCTGGGAGCCAGGATCTGGGATACAGGTTTATAGCAAGCAAGAAAAAGTGCCAGGAGAAACGCTATCAGCTTCCTTCCTTTAACACAATTAAAGCCTTTACCCTCGCACACCATTGACAGTGATGCTGAGCTTGCTGACACGCCAGGCTCAGGGGAGGGCAAGAGGTGGCTGGGAAGGAGCTGACCTTGCAAAGAAGTTTGTTTATCAGCACAAACCGGTGGGACAAACTGGAGAGACCATGGGAAGGATGCAGTGCCTGTCCAGAGCTTAGACTTTCATGAGTGGCAGCTTGATGAACTCGGGCATGAGGACTTGGCCCTTTGAAGAAGTAATTATGCTGCTAGTCAAGAAGAAAATAGCTCTGGATTGTGCCTTGCATGTTTACACAATGCCAAAGAGTGGAGCAGGCGCTCCTTGGGCTCCTTGGGATGCGTGTTGCAACAGGCAAGATGTATTTCAAGAGAGTTATTTATGCAGCGGAGATCCGGAAAGGATGTTTGTTGGATCACGCAGAAGAGTGGAAGCTCCTGAAATCCAGGATGCCATCACTTCAAATAGGAGCAGGGAGCTGAAGATTTATCTCTCTGGGATACTGGGAGCTTGTCACTGCTTCAAGTACCTTAATTATCATTTGATCTCCTCCCTCCCATGGCTTCCCAGTGGCAGTCACCTTTGGGATAAAGGTGATTATTTATGTCAGGTAAACAACATATGTTGGCATAATCATCTTCCCCCACTTCTTAATTCATTGTTTTTTTTCTATGAACTTTGAAAACACGAAGAGAACAAGAAGGAAAATTATAGCTGAGCAAGCTGAGGGGTTTGTCTGGGATCTTCTCCTCCTCAACAAGGAAGAGTGAGTGTCTCTGACTGTCACTGCTGGGCACCTGGGGAAGAGCTAGCCTGGCTTCATTCCTTAGGATGCTCATGACTCCAAGTGCTCCTTAGGATATCACTTAGCACAAAAAACAATAAGGAAATGCAAATGTAGCTATTTTTTCAACGAAGCATACACTTTCAGCCTTGCTATGCTGCCTGCTTGCTCTGAGATGAGCCTCCCTGTACCAGCCCCTTGCCTGCATCTTCCTCCTTTATCCCTCTTGTTTTGTCTACCCTCCCTGTCCTAATCTCCTGCCTTTGTACACTGCATTGCTTTCATTCCACTCAGCGGCCAGATAAGACTATCAGTGTATCCCAACTTTTGCTTAGGATAATCTGCTGTGTGCTCTAGTGGAAGGCATGCTCTGCACTGCTGGGTGTACCAAAGGGATGCTCATCAGCCATGGCCTTGCTGTACAACCTAAAGCAAACCTCCTTGGCCATTTTTGGCCATTTTCCCATTTGACACCATTTGCCTGCTTCTTTTTGAGAGTGAGGCTGCCTTTAACACAGATAGATGGAGCGCTAAGCAAGGGGGTGGACCTCCACTGAATCTCTGCTGGCTACTGTAATATGAATTGCATTGTAATGTACAACATGTTGTCTGACATCCAAGTTGTAGGCAAATATTTGTATATAGATAAGCTGACATTTTGTTTAGTACACGCACTCTAATTTCCAATAAAACCTCTAATAAAGAATTATAAAGTGAATTTATTGCTTCACTTCAAAGGAGGGACATGGTGCCACTTTGAAGGGTTGTTTGAAGTGTTAAATCCATTTCTATGATGCTTTAATACATTTTCTGTACTCTTTTTTTTAAGTTATTTTAATATTATTGTGCCACTCTGTTAAAAGGCCATAAAATATTTTAAAGAGCAATAAAAGTAAACACAAATGCTAAAAAGCTCATTCTTCTCTCTCCAACCTACTGAGAGAGGAAGAGACAGAGGATTTAGGCATAACAAAATTCATGACAGCTGTGTAAATAAAATAAAAGAGAACACTGTTTTTCTATTGATGATGATTCTTAACATCTTGCTATCTAGCCGGAGCCCAAGGCAAGCTATGAGAAGGAAGCAGAAACACCGTAGGAGAGCATACAATGGAGGGCAGGCTTTGCATCCTTCCTGAAAATGGGAATCAAAATAAAAGAACAACAGAGGAAGCTTTCCAAGGCAAAGAGCCTTTGTGCAGAATACTTCACTTGCTTGCAGGCATGAACCAGCTGAAGGGTGTTACTAGAACTAGCATTAATAAGGATGTACTCCTCGTCAAGCCAGAGTAAGCTTTGGTATGACTGACCCCCCCGAGATAACCTCCCTTCTCTTCCCTGGCTTGCTTTGTTTTTTGCTTTCTGCAAATCAGAGTTTAGCTCTGCACCGAGTACCTGCTTATGGTTCACTGAAGTTTTAGAAAAGAGAGCTTAAAGAAGACACTACTTGATAAACTACCTGGTTCTTCTCAGCCCACCAATGAATTTCACTTGATGTAGGCAAAGGAAAGTCTAGTCTAGCTGCAGAAATGAAACTTCAAGTGGGTATGAAAATGATGATAGAGAGTCTTTAAAAAATCTGAATAATGACTGTTGGTGTTACTAAAAATAGAAAGACAAAGACCTCTGCCAAAATGAGTTTATCTGAGGGAAACTTGATTCTCAATGTCGATGCTCTCTGCAGAAATTTACAACTGTTCTCATAAAAGAAAATCACAGATTTCGAGCCAACATCCCTCCTTTCTGTAAAATATTCCTGACAAAAGTGGTTTGGTTTTTTTTTTCCCCAGCCTGGGCATGTGCAGGAAGCAGAGTACCTTCCCACACTGCATCTGACTGTGAACGATGGCAGCTCTCACCAGCTCCCTTGGTCTAGGGTACCAAGGAGCTGGCAGAGTCTCTGTCAGGGCGCAGCCCTCCTGCTTGATTAAACAATCAGAAAGCAGCATGAGTTATTCCAGTTGCAGCATCTTAAAATCTGAATTTGCAACTAAGTCCACATGCTCCAGTTCACTGCTTCGGATGAGCATGAAGCTCCATAATACAGCTTCTGCTTAGGGTTCAGCAACAATTATACAACAAAACCTCCCAAACTGCCATGTCTGTCAAAGGTTTTGGAGATACTAGGCGTGTCACCAAGAGACTGCTTATTTTACAAGATGCTGTTACAAACTTCTCCTGTCTTGAAGACTGTTTCATCCAATGAGCTCTTACAAATGCCATGTTTCACAGATGACAGCTGCTGGACTGATTGCAGAAGTGAAAAGAAATTAATCTTCAAAAGCCAAAGTGTGAGAAGAGGGTAGAATAAATTTAGGAGAACTGGGGTTAGGTAAAGATAATGGGAACGAAACATAACTAACAATCAAATTGGTTCAACAAGTAATGAGCATTATGAAGGCGCCTTCAAGAGCTGGAGATCTCCTGGCTTGTGTTAGAAAGGTTTCCCAGGTAAGGAAAAGTAGCAAGATCCTGCCCTCAGAGTATGCATTAGGCACTGCAAGCCCTCATCAGCCTGGGAGCAACTGAAAGGACTACCTTGCAGGGCCGCCATCACCCCATTGAACACCAAAATGCTCCACACTGGACAGGGCAATTGGCTATCCTAATTCCTGATGAGTCCACTACAGTCTGTAATTGCAGCACACGTACACACACAGATCTCTGTGTTACAAGAGCAAAGCACTGAACAATGTTTTTCTGGAAGTGACTTCATTTGGTCTAAGACGTTAATGCAGGATTTGGTTGTATTTATGTTTTTTTTCCCTGTGTTTTCTTGTCCTAGACAACATATTTGCAGCTGCAAAGGGCTGATGACTCCCTTTGCTAAGCAGACTTTTCTCCTGAGAGCCTTCTTTCAATGGTCTCCATTGTAACAATCTGGATTCTGCATTTCCGTTGTCGCACTGACAAATGGAGTCCCAGGTCCTGGAGTCACTACAATGAGCACCGGGCAGAAATCACAGCCAAATTCACCAGCACAGCTCACTAGCCACTGATTTATTTCCCTCTGTGACCTCCACGTGGCAGCAATCCAGACGTGAGCCCACGAACTGCTGGAATCCCACACATCATTTCGAGGTCTTTACTCACCATTTACTAGACGGTGCTCTCTGAGTTGTCAGTGGGGTTTCCAGGAGCCAGAGTCTCTCCTTGTGCTCGAGAGGGATTTGGCCATGGCTTTCCGGAAGGACAGGAATACTGAAAATACTAATGTCCTCCAAGTTACTCACTTCAGGGTGTCTGTAAGGTCTGCATATGGAAAATTATTTGTCATTTCCTTGCAGACGCTATTTTCAAAGGGGAGATATTTAATTCTGGCAACAGCGCAGCACCATGATTTAATAGTTTGTTTATCTCTCATTCCAGCTCTGCTGCTTAAGTTCAGGAATCTAGCCCTGTCCTTTCTTCCTATTCTTTTTTTTGTTAACTAACACACAGCTCTGGTCTAAAAAGGCTTGTACCTTGAATGAGATCCACCAGCATGAATGAACCCTGGCTACCAAGGGAAATGGGGGTTTGCAGACCTCAGGGCTTCATCCAGTGGGATGCGGTTGTTTGAAAGCCTAGAGTGGCTCTAACAGCTAAAAACACTTAAAGATGGGAATTCATCAAGCTTTCTGGGGTAAAGAACCTGTGAAAACATTTCTTTTCAGCCCTGTCAGCAGAGCAAGTGAAGGAAGGGATGTGAATAGGGGCTCTTTGTGAGCCACCAATTTTCTCCATTTCTCCTATATCCAGCAGCCTTTGGTACCATTTATCATAGAATCATAGAATGGTAGGGTTGGAAGGGACCTTTAGAGGTCACCTAGTGCAACTCCCCTGCTCAAGCAGGTTCATCTAGATCAGATTGCATAGGAACATGTCCAGGTGGGTCTTGAAGACCTCCAAGGAAGAAGACTCCACAGCCCCTCTGGGCAGCCCGTGCCACTGCTCCCTCACCTGAACAGTGAAATAGTTTTTCCTTATGTTCAAACGCAACTTTTTGTGTTCCAGCTTCATCTCATTACCCCTTGTCCTGTTGCTAGCTACAATAGAAAAAAGGGATGCCCCAACCTCCTGACACCCACCCTTTGGATATTTGTAAATGTTAATAAGATCTCCCCTCAGTCTCCTCCAGACTAAACAGCCCCAGTTCCCGCAGCCTTTCCTCGTATGAAAGGTGTTCCAGTCCCCTGATCATGTTGGTGGCCCTGTGCTGGACTCTCTCCAGCAGTTCCCAGTTCCTCTTGAGCTGAGGAACCCAGAACTGGACACAGTACTCCAGATGAGGCCTCACCATTTTATAGTAGCTCTCAGGCCTGGCACACAACTAACCCAGCTAAGAGAAGGAGGCTGCAAACCAGCCCTGGACCATGCGACCCATCATGATGATGGGCACCCCTTGGCACTTCTTATCCCCAGGCAGCCCAGCGATTTGAACCATGAAAACTGAGAGCACAAGCACATTTTGATAGTTTTAGGATGTTCTAAAGCAGCTTTCTCTCATTTTACTCCTTTTTTTTTTTTTTTAAGAGGCAGAATACTTTATTTTCTATGTTTTATAAGAAACAAAGTTACAGGGGCTTGGTCTTGTGAGGGATTGAGGGCACTTTGCTTCGATGGAGTTCAGCCCCAGCATGTGTATTAAGCCCCAGATTTGCTTTGAGAAGAAGGTGAAGTGCCTGGAAGTTCTGGCTGAAGAAAAACCATGAATGCAGTCAGATCTCTGACAGGAGAAGTCAATTTTCATCTTTGGAATGGGAACCAGACATTTTAGAGCTGAGACAGAAATTCATTAGAAACAAAGACAGAAGACCACAAAGTCCAGGACTACGAATGGAAGAAGTTAAATAACCTTCTGAAGCCCTGACAGGCCATGAACCTCCTCCACCAAAACGTTAAAGATGTCTCTTCACAAAATAAAGTGCATTTTAGGGCTTGAGAGAAGTCTGCCTTCAGGAATCCTTTGTCCATTTGCCCAAATGTCTCAGTATCAGTTACAGCCTGTAACACTCAAACTTTCTGGGGTCTCTTTGCCAGCAGATTCCCTCTCTCTGCTTCCAAGGATTATTTTTTTCCCCATTAGAATAGAGATTTTGGACAATTTCCCTCTCATTGTGCACAAGTGTAACAGATGATCTCTCACTGAATTATTTTAGAAATGCATTTATGGAGTCTGTTGTCTGCAATAAAGAAGCTCCATCTTTCCTATGCTATGTATTATCAAATATCATTAACAGAGTCCCAAGCATGAAAGATTGACTTTGGAACTGGGAAAAACCTTCCAATAGTCAACCCAGACACTGTCATGCATCTGCACTTTGCTCGTAATGTGCTTTGTATCTCTCATGGCTCTTGCATGTGGGGGATAGAAAGCTGTCAGTGACATCAGCTGAAGGAGCTGCTGCTGTAACTCAGGTGACAAAAGCTTACACCTTTTGGCTATGTAGATCCCATGCCTGCTTCTCTCTCAGCCCACAAACCCAGCCAGACCCAATGCTGTTGATGCCATATATTTGTTGTGATGCTGCTTGTCAATCTGGTGATATCTTTGGAAAAGTGATGGTTTGTCAGCAAAATGATCATGATAAAAGAGAAGGGCTATGTCCGTGTGTGTGCTCACCCTCCTGGTCCATGGGTGCATAGGTTGGTTGTGTCCCTGAGCCTGAGAGAGTCTCTGAGCCTGGTCAGTCTCCCCTGTGTGTCCCATTTCCTTTGGAAAGGAGGGTAGCATGGAACATTTCATGAGATCCCTTAGTGTAGACAAGCTTAAGACATGGACTATAGACCTCACCATGCTGAATTATTGATCTCTCTATGCTTCATCCCTTGTGTTGGAGTCAGACACGGGAAAGTCGTAACAAGGATTTATTTACAAAGAAAACAATAAGAAATCACAAACCCAGTATTGTATAATGGGCAGCAAAGAAAATACACTGCTCTGAGCCAACTGAATACTTAAGCTGATACTTAATGTTCTCTTTGTGTTTAAAATTGTGCATCCTCATGGGTCTGGATACTGAACATCTTAGGCAATTCAGCCCCCCAGGGCTGCTCAGGACATTCTTTTTGGTTTACAAGGAATCTTTATTGAAGCATTGCATGATGATAAGCATTAATAAAAAGGACATTCCTCTCCATAACTTTAAAGACAAACTATTAATTGCCTTTGTAGAAATGTGTGCAATGTGAATTCCTGGAAGGGTGGGGTAGCGGGGGAAAGGACTGAGAGATGAAAACCTGGGGGAATGGTGTCAAAAGTAAAAATGTAAGCTGCATGCTGAATTATGTAGCTTTGGAGAAGCAATGTGCCTGGTCATTCACTGTTAGAATTGAGTCCAACTTGATCATCGTATCCTCAGCTAATGTCCTATGAGCTGGGCATGGTCATCCCTTTCTCTTCCCCAGTTGTTGTCCACGGTCTTGTCCTAGCTCTGTGCTTGTTGGTCTCAGACCTGCTTGCCATGTTGCTGCCCCCACCTGTGTGTGAGCTGAGCATCACCATCCTTCAGTGGGCAGAGAGCACATGGAAGCCAAGGACCAGAAATGCTTGCAAAAATGGCACAGTGGGAACAGGAACATTGTCCCTGCATCAGTTCGCTGCTGTTGCAAGGAAAAGCACTTCTGCAGGTCCTGCTCTGGGTGCTGGCCCAGAAGTGTAGGTGTGTTGTCGTCTCCAGGGCAAATCCGGATGTGTAGACACAAGGATGAGTTCTGCAAGACTTCTGGCCTGTCCAGTGGGGCACTGAGCCCAGTGCCAAGAGCAGGAATGTTAAGAGAGGAGACAGAGAAGTGGAGAATCAGAAAGGCAATTAACCACAGCCTCAGATAAGAGTAAAATATTCCTTCTGTCTTTGTTTTAATGTCATTGATCTAAACCAGAAACTCAGTGATTTCCAGTGCAAAAGTTTACAGGCATAATCTGTGCTAGTGGAATGGGCTCTCTGTACTTCAGAGTGTGAGCATGCCATGTTGGTGCAGTTTATCTTCTGGTGAGCTAAAGACTTCAAGGAGATCACTTTAACAAGGGGTTAGTAAACTTCACAGTTGTCTGCAATATTTTATTGGAGGTTGGAGAGACTGTTCAAACATCTGTTTGGAAGAATAAACAAACAGCCCTGCCACATCAGTTAGAGCTGACTCATGATTTTTGGGAAGGAGGTGATCAATGGACTTAAATTACAATTGTAAGTGCAGGCTGGCTCCTGGGGTAAGACTTATAAGGCAAAAAGAAAAGAGCACGAGGAGGGTGCCAGAGCCTCTGTGAGATCAAGTTCTGGACTCTCCACTACATTCATACTTTAATATTGCACCCCAGAATAGAGACTCGGTGGTGGCTGTTGTTCAGAGAAAACCTTCTGGGTCAGAAGCAATGATTAATATAGCAGAGATCTGGGAAAATATACCTCTGTAAACAATAATGATTTATAACTGTGAAAGGAAAGGTACGAAGAATCCTCTGCCTGTATTTGAGCATGCCTCAATCACAGAAACAAATCAGCAACAGGGAACTTCCACACTTGGAGGAAAATATTCAGAAGGTTTCATGTGTCCAATACATTTCACCTAATCCATATTTCCCTGGAAGGAAGAGACAGAATATAGCCTGTGGTGGGAAATTAAATATGAGAGGAACCAATGGAGGAGACAGTGGGATTTCTTATGTGGATAACATCAGGAAATCCATTAGAAAAGCTTAACTTTGCTATAAGTCAGCAAGGAGAAAGTTTAAAATATAGATCCTGCCTGACATAAGTTTCCAAAGTAACTTGATTATAAGAATGTTGCACAAATATATATATATATATATATATATATATATATCTCCACAGAAATTTAGGTACTTAACACTGGAAAAATCTGTGTCACTCAAACGAAGCAGTGAAATATTCAGGGTGCAATATTATCTGTTACCAAAGTGCCAGCCTGGCCAGCAGCTGAGAACAGAGCTCCACAGGGATGAGATCAACAGAAGAAGCCCATATGGGTAACTTAATAGCACAACATAGGCAGGAATGACTTTCAGGGTACAAAGGGCAATTACATGGTCATCTCCCTCGGAAAGCTGGTGGGAGCTAGAAGTTGAACTGCTATTGGTGTCTTTGAAAAACTCCCCTGTAACATTTAGACAGAATGGCAATGAAGTTTGGGGGGAAATTCACCCTAAACTAGGTGAAAATGGAATCTGTTTTAATCTAACACTGTCCAAGCCATCATATGAACAAGAGAACATTCTTAAATGTTAACCTGTGGACCAATGTGCCTTTGATTAAACCACCCTTATCAGTACATGTGGCTGCAAGTCCCCTTGATGTCTGGTGAGCTCTCAGCTGACCTGCACCTTGCTCTGTGTTTCAGGACACTCCAGAAGCCACTGAGATGATGACTGTGGATATAAGTAGCTGTGCCATTCATACAGAAAGGATAGCAGCCAACAAACTTAACTGAACTTCAGGGGCTTACTATCCTTCTTGTGTTAAAGAAGAAACAGTGTTAATAGGAAAAAAAAAAATGAACTTCTTTTTGCAAGGGTGACTTTGGTCTCTTGCCTGGCACAAGTCAGGCATGTGAAGTCCTTTTTTTTACTCTAGATACTCTCTCTTTCAATAGATTTCATAACACACAGTAATCTTATCTTGGTAAGTAAGTTGTTTTCGCAAAGCAAACAGGGCTTTTCCCTCTAAAAGACTGCTTACTTCAGAGGAAGACTGCTTCTTTTCTAAGGATAAAAACAAGGCCTGGACTGTGGCAGCAGTTTCTTCTAGGAAATTTTGAGACTGATTCATTCTTCCGGTTGCTTTTGATGCCAGGGGCCTTGTGTCTCCTGTGGCTCGCCATTGTACATGGACATCACCTCCTTGCCTTTTGCAGGAGGCTTTCTCCAGTGCCCAAAGATATGACCATGTCCCTTGGATAGGACTTTGCACCTTGCCCCGAGAGAGGAGGAGGAGGTAATCAACCATGCTGGGTGAACATCAACCCCTGGGTTTTAGATCACTATCCAAAATCTTTCTGAAAATTAAACAATTGGCTTCATAACAGGAAGTCAGGACCTGGTGAATTACTGTTCTTACGCTCAGAACAGGAGGCTGAGAGAAGGAGCTGTGTTTTTGGCAGTGATAGTTAAATTCCATGGCTCATTAAAACAAAGCCACTTATTCATATAGTTTTAAGGTTGTTTTTTTTGTATAAAGGATAATAAACCAGGTGCCTCTTTCTATGAGACATTAATCCAGCTTGGCTGAGCTGCTTGTATTGGTGGAGGAAGTGGATTTATTCAAAGTGCCTGGGTAAACACGGTACCAGTCCTGTATCGCTGCGATACCAGCCTCTTACTGGAAAAGACCTGAAACACGTCACTTCGATGGTGTGTGTCTGAGCTCAGCTCCGAGTCAGCCCAGCCGCTGTCATGGAGCTCTTTCATCATCCATATCCCTGGCATTGTTTTCTTCCCAGAAAAGGCCAGGCATGTATCAAGGTCCAGGCATGTACCCAGCCACTACGGTGCAGTGGATGACTGGATGTGGCCCAGTCGCCAGCCCACATCCCATCCGTGCAAAAGTGATATTTTGTGACCACCACCAGTCAAATCCTTTATTACATTTTGGGCAGCTTAAGGGTAACTCAGGTCCTCATTGGTAAAGTCTCTACAGCACATTAGAGGATAGAAAAATGGATCTTGTAGAAGGAAAATATATAATAAAGCAGATTTCTTGAGAACACTGTGACTTTTCCCAACAGCAATCTCCCTCTGTGGAAATCCCATTCTCCTTCCTACCTGGCTGCAACCCTTTCTAGCAGGGGACTGAGAGATGTGGTGGGCAGCAAAAACACTGCACAACTCAGAGAGTGTTTTGTAAAGACAGCTCAAAGGTCTGTGCAGAGACACAACAGTGATAAGACAAAAGTAAGAATGACGGAAAGCCTGCATTACCAAAGGTGTGGGTTATAATGATCCCACAACAACATTTACACAGAATTTCTGAAACACAGTCTTTGAAGTGATAAGGCTGTATTTTGACTGAATTTATGCCACAGGCTGTTGTGGCAGGTTTCTTTGCTATAGCCGCAGAATCAATGATTTGGTCAAAAGCACCTTGGTGCAAAATAGCAGTGCTCAAGGCAATGACACAATAGAAAACACACACACCCCTCAAAAAAAGCAACCCAATGTACATCCAAATAGAGACCTTATCTTTCCAGTTACGTTTAAAGATAAGTAAAGACCAAGCATGTGTCTTCATCTTGTGATCTAAACCAAAAAGGTTTGAGCTGAGCAATTTAGGACTGAAAAGAAAATCCCAAAGAATCAAACATCTCCAGTGTTATATATGAAGTAAACAGCCTAGGACAGAAGAGAGCCTAATCTCTGAGGTCCAGTACCTTTTGCTAGATGATATATTGACTGTATGTACAACACCGTAAAATATCCTGTCTGCTTTATCTTGGGTGGAGCAATAAAGGAAGGAAAGTCACATTAGCTCTCCTCCCTTTATCAAAATAGCCTGTGCCTATCTAAGAATCAAGGATAAATTAATAATAGGGATCCTCTGGGATTTGGGCTGCTGCTGGAAGCCAACGGGTGACATGGTGAATATGCATACTTGAATATCATCCAAGCATTTAACACCCTTCAATTCTGACAACGTGTCTGTGCAGCATCCCTCCAAACAGTTCCTGTGTAGCCTCATAAAATACATAAACACAGTGCTCTTTTTTTAAAAGCCTCTTCTTCCTTTTGTGTTTGCTTTTTATATCCCTCACATCCTCCACTTTTCTCTTCCCATTGAAGATTCAGCATCTTCCAGCCCTGTAGCCTCCCAGAGTCTCCATTGTAGATGAGGATGGCACTTGCTGCACGTCCTCAATGTGTTTCTTTTTTTTCCAGCTCTAAGCCACGTATTTACTCACATTTATTTTGCTGGCACTGAATATATATGCATTTCCTACATTTAAAAAAATAACAGTGCACATCTTTTGTTCTCCAAGGAAAGAAGAATAAATTTTTTACTTATTCTTAGATTCCTAAGCAAAATAGTGAGAAAAATCTGGAGATAATTAAAGGAAGGGCAGTAGGACTGATTGGCCGTGCCCAAAACAGAGGGATGTGCACACTGTGGGCACACTTCACACCTGCACCAGGACTGGTTGTGTTTTGCCAGGGGCAGACACACCTAATGTTGTCTTGCCCTCAGGATAGCTCAGATGAGCAATACAGCACCTATTATAGCCTGGGCTGATTGCTGCCTCATGAGCTGCCTCACAGAGACATCAAACAAAGCTTGGACCATCCTCCATGCCAAGACGCCTTGCAGAGCCCTCAGCCACAAGCTTTGCTCCTGGGTCCCTGCAGCAGAGGGACAGTACATGAAGAGTGAAACAGAAAGGGAAAGCTGCTGCGGAACAAGACCATGTAGTGGCTAAGTAACAACTGATTTTATTGCATGGTGCTTTTTCTTGTAGGTCACTCTGGTTTCTTTTATACAGCCAATTTGTTCTTTTGTGTGTGCGCCAGAGGACATCCTTTGGAAAGTCTTGGCTGAAATGAAGCTGATGAGCAAGGCAGGGGAGAGACCCAAGCAGAGGAGAGGCTGACAGGGCACATTCATAAACGTTAGCAAAGAGGGAAAAGTTTCTTCTACAAGTGAGAGATAACATGAGTTCTTCGGGTACATTGTAGGACATAAGGGCACCAACAGGAACATCTGCCCATGAAAGGGATATCAAGAGTTCAGTGGTGGAATAAATCTTCTAATTTAAAGAGCACTGGTTCTGCCTAATTTACAGAAACTCAAGTTCCAGGATTCCTGGACAAGTGTCAGCTGATCTCAGGGCAGGTCGGATGCTCCACTACTGGTTAAAAATGGACTAACCCAAATTATTTGCCACTGTTTGTGGTTTGATGGGAAAAGATCAACTATACAGACTCCTCATCTCATGTGGACTGAAACACAACCCAGAAGAGACAAAAGATGTACTCTGTTGAGGACAGTGGATCTGGTCAAATGGAGAATGCTCCACACATTTCCTAGGCCCAGAGGGAAACATGGGGAAGAACTGTGCTCCAGAAAAGTGACCCTTCCTGTCACCTCCCCTGGGACAATACTCTTTTTTAGCCTTCCTTCTTGAGGGTTATTTGCAGCTGATACCATCTGTCCCTAATTTACTCTGAAGCTGTAACTTGCCCATTGCTTTCTCCAGGATGCCAAGCAGCAGAGGTGGCCAAGCCCTGAGTTTAGACAGCAAAAAGCACACATGGCTGTTATTGTTTTAAGGGGTATAACATCCCAAGAAGGAGAAAGAAACAAAAATAAAGCACATTTTATAATGATTTATGCATCTGATACGCAATATTTGTTATACATTTCCTTTGGGATGTATTTTGGTTCAAAACCTGTGATACCAGCTGATAATGAGTTACACGTTTATTTTGAAGCAGTGCAGACCAACGCTAATTGGAAGCATGTTCTGCTTGACTAAGCAGGTACAATAACTCTAAAATATTCACTGTCCTTTAACAGGCTTCTGCAATGATATTAATCAAAGCACTTTTTCTAAGCTAAGAAAAAGTCAATGCAGCAATGATCAGGTACGATACAGAACGCAGCAATGATCAACCAGGACCAGCCAAAGAGATTTTTTTCTTCTCTGGGACTATTTTGTTTTCATCAAAAACAAATAAATCAGAAAGCTTTCAACTGGGGTAGGTAAATTTTTCATTGTTAGATGAAAACTTCTAGTAATTTCAGGAAATATCAGATGTTTTCCCACAGAACACAGGCCTTTTTTGTAAAAAAATAATTAAAAAAAGGTGATACAAGCTATAAGCCTGGCTAGAAATTTGTGACTGGTTTTTATACATGTTTTCTGTGCTCTCTGGCAATCATGTTGCACCTACAAACATTAACTCCTGGTGTGGCCCAACCCCAACTGTACAAGATGGAGGGAGAGTAGTGTGTCCCTTAGAGAAGATGAAGAAATGGAGAGGGCTGCTGCTACAAAGCCAGTGTAGCTGATAGCCTGACCACACAATCATCATTTGCGTTGTATTATTCTGCACGATCACACAAGCAAAGCTGAGACTACAGACTGCACACATGAGGTTGCTGTTATATCTCTTGGAACAGGACTGTAAAATTATCTATATCAAGGCTGTGGTGATAGTCATTATGCAGAAAAATATTGAACATTAATGGCCAGGACAACCCTTGAGAGGGCACATTAAGTGTATAAAACTGTGATAGCACCATGCTAAAAGGGGACACAGTCCTTGAATTCCAAAAGTATGAACAATATAGATTTCTTTTTAAGATGGCAGAAAGATCTGCCTTTTATCCCTCTGCTATTTACGTAGATAAACACAGGATTCTTTTCTGTGGATGGGAATGGATTCAGATAACTACTCAATAAGCATTACTGTATGCAGTAGCAGCTGCCCTGAAAATCAGCTTAGTATGGTCAAGGGAGGAAATGACCAGAATAAGACTTCTGGTGGCAGATCTTATAACCACACACATGACTACCCAAGCTGAAGTTACCCATCCCTCTCACAGAAATGCGGTTTTCATGGTGGCATTCAAAGTAAAGAATTAAGTGCTGATTTCAAAGCTACAGATGCGTTTTTCCTGCTGCCACATCTTGCCAAATGCTTGAGAAAAAGTGTAGAAGGGTAGTCTCAAATGAATTAATTTTATTTTTTCAGGTATTAAGCACTGCTTCCTTCTCCAAATATAAGAAATCTTGGTGTGGTTTCTTTTCTTTTCTTCTTTTTTTTTTTTTATTTCTGATTCCAGCCATGGGCTGATTTTGTGTACCTACCAATTGTTCCTTTGCCAATCAATCAGTCACTGTTGAGTGTTCACAATTGGCTGGAAGCATTTCAGCCATGCTCCTGCAGGAGAAGAGTTCAGTAAAGTTTCACTCGGGCATTCCAGCATAAAACTTTCCTACCTGGCTGAGTTACAAAAAGAGCCTTTCCCCCATACCATGAGGAGATCTAATAAACCAGTGAAACCACACAGGTTGGAGGAAAAATTCAACAAAGAGGGACTAAAGGGACAGTCAGGGCAATATGAACTGGCACAAACACACATGCAGAGATATTAAGTAAATAGGGGAAAAACTATGCAGAAGCGTAACTAAATCCTGCATGGATCTATGGTGAAGAATCATCTGACAGAATAAAAAGCCAAACAGGTTGCTTGGTACTGCTGTGCTGGCTTGATGCCTTGGAGAAACACAGAGTGATCTCCAGCAAAGGAAATTTCCACGAAACAGTGTCATGAGGACATCCTGCACTCACACCACCATGGCTTTTTCCAAGAAAAACAGCCAGCAGCCCAAACCAAACCTCAAACAACGTAGACCTCAGAAATGTAAATAAAAACGAGCAGGAGAAAGAAGCCTTCGGAAATTTAGGAAAGCAGGGAAAGCAGCAGCCCAGCTGAAGGCACCACAGGACTTGAAGAACTCCAGACTGCTATTTCTTCACTGCACCAGACTAAATGCAACGAAAATGTCATTGGGAGCAAGAGATTTGGCTGGCTAGAGCACAACAACGTGCCTGTTCCCCAGAATGGAAGGTTTCATGTGGACTTCATCATCAGAGAGTAGTAACTTTCCAACGAGAAGATTGAACACAGTGGTATAAGACTTTCCTAAAGAAAGGCATTGTGAGCTCCCAGTTTCTTGGATGATGGATGCAAGTCCACAGGTTACAGTATCTATTTCCATACACTACAAAAATCCACTCCAATGGATGTGACACAAGTGGTGGTGAACATACAACTGTAAGTGCAGCTGACATCAGAAAAAAACCAGTCTCCAAGAAAAACAGCATAGGCTCAAGTACTGTGCCTTTAAATAATAAGCTCTTCTCTTCCAGATGATTTTAATAAGCCCAGGCACATGTGTTGTAACCCCTTGATGCAGTACAATATGAATAACCAAATAAAAGATCTCTCCAGATTTTAAGATTTACTGTTTGCGATGGGAAAAGGCCAACCAGATGACATCATTATACTTCAAATGTGAATTACTGCCAACTTTGGTAATACTAAACTAGAGAAATTGATCCTCTATATTTTTGCAGAAAAATGATTTTTGGCTTTGGGGGCAATCTTTTTCTCTTGTTATTTATGTAACTGTAACGTCCATGTTTAGCAAACTTGAATCTTACTTAAAACAAGAGCCAGAATACCTTATCGTACAGGTTATTTGTTTTCAGCCATCTGCTTAGCTGGAAATAATTGAGTATGACAGTTTATGGGTTAAAGAGTCAATGGGTTGTGCTGGATAATTCACAAAGAGCCAAATTCCAGCTCAGGCAAAACCATACTTGGCTTGGGTGGGAGTCTGCCTGATGAGGATGCCAGGACCATGGTCCCTGTCTGGAAGATGTTGCTTTGTTTGCCTCTAAGGAGGAAAGATCCATACGTATGTAGCAGTAACACCCTTTTCATGTAAGACATCTGGATTTCTGGAAGTATAAAGCCATAATACTCCAGCAAGCATGATAATACTATGTTACTCGTGCATGCCATCTTTCTTCAGGGACTCTGCATCTTCTCATGTCTGAGATGAGAAGAGATGATGGTTATTTCAAACACCTCTTTAAATGAGGTCCACCAAATGTTGTTCAACCCACTGCAGAGCTAAATAGAATGAGTCCCTGAGAGGTTCAGCCACTTGCCCAAGACTGCAAAGTGATTCACAGGCAGAGCTGAAACCAAAAACCACAAAGATCTTTTTCCCACACCCCTGCACACCACTTCTTTTAGACTGTTTGTTGATGATGTGAATAACAACAGTTGCAAAGTTCTGCACTGCAGACAACTCCAGTGAGTTTGTTGGCTTTTTTTTTGTTCTTAAATCAAATGCTTACTAAAAATCTTTTGTTTTCCACTGCAGAAAAGGATGCTGAAATTTCATGTTACAGCAATGCTTGCAGACAACGCCATACCCTTAGGGCCAGGAAAACCATTTTGTTTTTACAGCATACAGAAGTATATCTATTAGAGCAACCACATATACATGGACTTATGGTAGGTCTATTTTCTTCAGAGAGGAAGCCCCAAACTGTACAACTGTTACTGTTCTTAAAAATGTGAACCATGGCACCTGTGAAACCACTTGGTTCACCTACTACATGAGAAGAGGACTTATTTAAAGCTCAGTACTGTGACTGCTTTAGGGTATTATTTACCATGTTCACTCTTTAAACACCAATCTCCACCCTCACTGCTGATGCATGTTGCCACAAGTTTCTGCACCCTGCAGCTGGCACCAAGAAGTGAGACACAGCAGGTCCTGCTGTTCCCCAAAGTCTGCAGACCAAGCAGTGCTGCATTGTTGTTTTTTCTTTTTGACATCTGTTGCCCATGGGTAAATCACAGAATTGTTACGGTTGGAAAAGACCTTTAAGACCATTAAGTCCAACCACTAACCCAACACTGCCAGGCCTATCACTAAACTAAACCACATGCCTCAGCACCTCATCCATGCATCTTTTAAATATTTCCAGGGCTGAGGACTCCTCCACCTCTCTAGGCAGCCTGGGACAGGGACTGACAATCCTCTCAGTCAAAAAGTTCTTCCTTATCTCCAATCTAAACCTCCCCTACCACAACCTGAGGCTATTTCCTCTTGTCTTATCATTCATTATTGGAGAGAAGAGACTGATCCCAACCTCCCTACAACTCTCTTTCTGATAGTTGTAGAAAGTGATCATGCCTCTTCTCAGCCTCATCTTCTCTAAGCTAAACATCCCCAGGTTTCTCAGCCACTCCTCATAACACTTGTTCTCCAGACCATTCACCAGCTTTGTTGCCCATCTCTGGACACGCTCCACTCCCTCAATGTCCTCATGGTGGTTAAGGATTCTCTAAATGTTAATTGAGGGATAATCTGGGGTGACCTCCTTCAGCAGGACCATGAACTCCATCTCACCACGGAGGTGATGGCAAGTGGTGGATGTGGCAGTGGGAAGAGCTCGTGGAGCACGCCCACAGTCTGGATGCAGTGGTGAGAAGAGGATGAGGCCAGAATAAGCACAGGACACAAGAAACTCCAAAGGGAAGTTTTGAGGGCCAAGGACTAGTTGGTAACAGGACTTGGCTCTCTGAGCAAGAAGAGCTTTTCCAGCTCTTTGAATCCTGGTGTGTGGGGAGAAGTGAGACTTCATAGCTTCCCATGGAGGAAAGGGCTCACATCACCACCAACTCTGACTCCAGCCAAGCATTCCTCTTCCCACCAGCCAAACAGAGAGAAAAAAAAGGGGAGAAAAAACAAAGTGCTAAGCCCTATATTTGGCAAGTCACTTTAGCAAAAAAAAAGGTTGAAAGCCTATCTGGTTTCAGTGAAAATCACCATTTGAACTGCAGGAAAGTTCAAACCTAGAGAGATTTTTGTAGGGTCAGTTATGAGGGAGTTTAGGGTGAAGCAGTTTGCACATTTCATCAGAGACCAGTGCCTGGGCAGGAGCTGTGGCCAGTTTTAGTCACACTGGCTGGCATGGAAACATCCAGGGCAGCTGCCTGTGATGCAGCATCACTCTCTTAGATCCTCCTGCCCTTAGAAGCCCACAACTCAAAGAGTTTCAGGTGGCCCAAGGAGCTTTCTGTTGTCCAAAACAACCTGTGGAGAAAGGTTCAGGGATGAGCAGCTCTTGAGTATGGAAAGAAGTACAAATATTTACTGCTGCTTTTTTTTTTTTTTTTAAATGGACCTTTTATTTCTGCCCACATACACAGACATGATCTACAGATATCATAGTGGATGGAGATCTAGAGTGGAAAGCAGAAAACCTCTGCTGCTGTACTCTTTGCTACACTCCCAGGTGCTCTGTTAAATTGTTGGTAGATATAGGAGTCTGGCAAGCTAACCAACAGTCACATGTTTTACCAGAGAGGATGGATGCAATTATGTATTTCGCAGCACTCAAAATCTACCATGGGCTTAGCAGAAATGTCCTCATGAGTTAAAATAGTAAGGAATACATAAAATCCAGAATTCACACATCTAAATGAACTGGAACACAACCCCAGAAAGTAGAAACTAAAGAATTAAAACGCAACACTTAGTGAAAGGTCCCTGCATTAAAAGACATCAGGAACAGTTTTCCCCTCAAAGCTTTATTTCTAACTCAGTGTGTGGAGGAAGGAGGCCAGGTTTGCTGACATGGCATGGCATACTGGGAAAGGCTGTCAGAGGTGAGAAGGACTGAGACTCTTCCAACCATCTGGAGATGAAAGAGCTCCAAGGAAGCCCTCAAAGGAAAGCACTGTCCCTTTCCAACAGCACATCCTTTATTTGTCCTCCTTCTACCCATGCATGGACCACATATTCAGCAGTACCCTCCATACAAATCATGATATTGCCTTCAAGCAATGCCCAAACCAAAATACAGCAGGGAAGATGAAGGCAGAGCAAGTCAGCATCCCAAGCCAAAGTCCTTATGCACCTAAATTCTGGCTGTGTCACAAAGGGAGGGTAACTCTTAGGGTAAATGAAGCAGGGACCACCACAGCAGGGTGTTTACAACCAGGAGGATGCTTCAAGTTGCCATTGCATTTGTGCTCTGACAGTATTCGGATTCATTTTATTTTACAAATAATCATGGCTGGTTGCCTGGCTTTGAACTTCAGTTGGGTGGTGTTCTGAATTTCAGCAGAAGCCTTGTATTTTAGTGGTGTCCAACTAAAACATGTAATGTGGTCAGAAATGTGTTTTCCCTGTTTTAAGAGGAGCAGCAGAAGGAAACTTGGAGGAGCTTCTGGTCCTTTTTTTCCTTCCCTCTATTTGATGGCTTGAAAAATGAAAGAAAATCTGCTTCTGTGTGAATGTATCCCTTTGGACTATTTTTGAAACATTATTTAGAGCTGTATAAAGAAGAGATTTTTTTAAAGAAAATTGGCTGCCAAACCAGAAAACTCAGGAAAAAAAGAAAAGCCCATTTCAGATTGACTACTCTATTTTGTGTGACTATAAATGAATGATTCTCTTTCATTTTCACATTTGGATTATTATTTTCTTAGCCTTTAGAAAAAGAGTTGGAGAGGTAGTTTCTTTACAAGGAAAGAAAAAAAAAAACAAAACAAAAGCAGACATCTCCAAATTAAACAGGAGGGAAAACAATCTGTAGAAAACAGCAAATAAAATGTGTAAGTTATCCCATTTCCTCCCTGTTTTGCAGGTGAAACTATCTGAAAATTGCCTGACTAATTTATCATCTCAAAAGAATATTTGAGCAATTTTTATGCTTGCAGAGAACTAGTTGGATACGAGGAGATTCCTGGGGTATTGTTTCCCGGGTAAATGTGGTGTCTTAGAATGAATAAGATAATGCAAACCAATTTTTCAGTGTTACCTTAACGAGTGTTGTCAAAATACTGAAACCACACAACGTTCAGGGCTAGGTGGTGGACCTCCAGCAAAATCTCAGCAGCTTGAGATAAAAACATGGCCTGAGTACAAAACCCCTCTGCAATACAATCTCCTTATCTGCACACACACAAATCAGACACAGATGCAGTAACGTCTCCTCACCTTTCAGATGCGGAGTCCTGAGTGAGTGCAGAATATATTCACAGCCCACCTTGACTGCAAAGAAGTCCAACACCTGAACCTCAGCCTGATCATCTAACTCCTCATCTGCTTCTCATACTAATTCCTGCTGTTCCCAAAGCAGTGTGTTTTGGAGAAATATAGGGAAAATCCCAGAGTCACAGAATGGTGGGAGTTGGAAGGGACCTCTAGAGATCACTTAATTCAATCTCTCTGTTAAAGCAGGTCCACCTAGCCCAGGTCACACAGGAAAAGTGGTATAGATCCTCCCAGCACTCTTGCAGTCAAATAATGTTGTGCACTGAACCACCAGCTTGCCAAAGAAAGATTGCTTGGACGTCCCTGACACAAGCCATAACCCAGATGCCTCTTTTCTCCAAAGACATCAGAGTCTGCAGGGGACTGTTCTCTATCCTTCCCATCGAGGTATTTAGGAGAAAGAATAAGTCCTCTTGACATTTTTAAGGTGCTAGAATAGGATGTGGGGAAGGGAGGCAGGTTTTTGATGAAGCCCAGTCACTGCAACCCCAGTCACCAGGGGACTGTGTTCAAGGAATGAAAATACCAGAAACCTTTCTCCAAATTGCCTCCATTCTCACATTAGCATCCTGGTCCCTGTCAAAGTATCAAGGTTTTGAAACATCATTTGCTTGTGTGAGGTTAGAGTTAAATCCTTCCAATGTATTTTTCCTGTCGGCAGTTGCACACAGCCAGAACTTAATGTCTACAGAGTGTGTGTATATGAAGAAACTAACCACAATTGGTGTTAATTTGGAAGTGTTAGCTTTGAGGGTCTGTGAGATTAAACTCCTCTGAGTGGATCTCAGTGGCAGCGCCAGTCTAACACGTCGATTTGTGTGAGGTGTGTGAACTTGAAGAATTGGAACTAAGAATGGCAACGACACTAAGACACCAAAACCCACATAAATAGTTACATAAAAACCCCAACATCCTTCTCTTTTTTTCCACATTGATTCAGTATGCATGTTAATGGAATTTTGGATGAAATTCAGCTAATGTTTGGAAAGGTTTTGGGCGTTTTACTATCTTAACCATATGTCAGTACTTCAGTCCTTCCCTGTTAAATTTAGGGTGCCTACAAACCAATAAAGACGTCTAATCAAGTGTGTCCAGAAAGGGACAAACATAACACTGTGTGACCAGCACAGCTCCTTTTTTTGGTTTTCCTTCCTAGTGTGCTAATACAATTATTGTCCATGGACCTGGATTCTTTATTTTAGGGAAATCTTGGAGTGGATTGAAAACACATTCCTCATCTTCTCCCTGAGAAAACATTTATGCTTATTTTATGCTTGGGTAGTTGTTCAAATGGCCATGCAACACGTCCAAGGGGGACTGGCGTGTGAGAAAAGCTAGGCCAGCTGCTCTGGGAAAGTCACTTTGAGGGCAAGCTTGGCATTTCTCCAAGGAGCATTTGGGAAGGGGTTCAGTGTAACACCTGCCAAACACATCTCCCAGGCAAGCTGGTTGGACCAACCAGTGGTGATTGCAGCAGAGGCCTGGGAGTGATGCTGGTGGTAGAAGGTGCTCTGGGCACCCATGGCTGACGACCCATAGCCCACAGAGGGCTGGTACAACCCCTGCTTTGGCCATGAGCTGGAGCAAATGGGTACAGAGAGGACAAGATAGGTGGCCAAAATGCCCAGCCCTCACCTCCCCCAGGGTGGCTTTTCAATTTTGAAAGGAAGAAGAGGCTCTTCTCGATTTCTCATATCTTCCTGGAGGATCCTGGCACAACTTTCCTTTGTTTTAACTCTCCTTCTCAATTTACAATAAATTAATATTAAGTTGTTATTAAAATAAAGCTTGAGCAGCCCAGGGAGGCTATTTAAGAGGAGCTGGCAACATCCTGAATCTCACACAACCTTTTACCCTCACATCTGCATGTTTTCATCAGCCGAATTAAGAGTGAGTGGAAATACTCACACAATTACAAGCTTTTCTGTATGAAACAACTGGTTGGATACCCGCGTTACTGGGTCCTGTGCCAATTAGCTGAGGCATAGTAGCCTAGTTCCAGCTCATCCACGCAGTGCACGGGCACAGCATCGTCTCAGCCTTTCCCCTCTAATAAGAGGTTGTGATTTGGTCACATACTTTGGTCTTCGTTTGTAAACAGAACACTTTGCAAAGTGAAAATCTGGTTGTAATCTTCCCACATGATTTTAGGGGCATAACATATCCCTCCTAAGCAAGAGGAGTAGGGGAAAATTTTCTGTCAGGTCATGGATATCTTTTAGACCTCTTTGTGAGAAACAGCTGAGTGATGACCTACTGATCTCAGTAGCACTGTGCTGGAGAGGACTCGAGCAAAGAGGTCACTGTGTCAATTCACTGTATCCAAGTTTCACGTAAAGCACATACAGACTGCTTTGTTACTCCACACAAAGCAGTTGGCATCTGCATTGCAAAGGATCTCATCCAGCCCAACCTCCATTCCCTCTCCCCTAGAAGTGCTGCAATGAAAGAAAGTCACTAAAATTCCTCACTAAAAAAAATAATTGATGGATCTTCTAGATCTTCATAGGATCTATGTCCTCTAATTTCCCTCTCATTGCTACTGTTCATCTAATACTTTCTCATACACTTGGAGTCACATGGCTATCAAGCACCTTAACATTGCCTGTCATCAGACACACTGCCTGTAAGTATGACGCCATCGGGTTGCTCGGACTCGGCTGCTGGAAGTGCTAGAAAGGGCTCAGCTGCTTCCTGCACAGTGACCACTACATAAGCAGAAAGTGTGCTATGAGACATGTTTCAAAGTAACTGCTTTACTCCAAGAGACAACAGAGCGTCTTCCAGTCTCCAACACAGAATGCAATCCATCTGCTGCCTTTGACATCACTTCGCAGCCTTTTGCAAGACGTTTTCCCTAAAGTCTCTGTACTTGCCAAGTACCCTGTGACTCATGTTCTTCCCAGGTACAGCAGAGCTGTGAATTCCCCTCAGACATTACAGTGGTTCTCTCATTTTGATGGTCTCCTGCTTCAGTAGCCTTTAGCAGGGTTTGATGAATGTAGTTACTGATGTAAGGAGTAAACCAGATGTTTTGTTGTGGGATTTTCCCAGCAAACAATGATGTTATTTCTACAGAAAAAAAAAAACAATAAGAAAGCAAAATCCTTCCAAATCTCAGAGTGCTAACCTGCAGCTTCAGCAGTGTGTGGTTTTCCATTTAACCCACTAGTAGCCAGAAAAATAAACATGTAAAGGAAACGTGGGTAAAACTGGCAGATGTGGCAAACAAGATAGATCTCTGTCAATGGATTCTCCTCCCTGCACTTCCACTGTACATCAGGAAGACTTGCATGTGGTGGAGATACTCATGGGGTCTCTCATGAATCAATGAAGAGGAACAGCCATATTTCAGGTGTGAAAGCTACTGCAGGCTAAATGTCTGAGGTCCTTCAGATGCCTGTTTCTCTTCACTCACTCTAAGGCTGATCAGCAAAGATTTTGACACTGGCATACTCTGGGTCAGGTGAAACGTTTTGTTTTCAGGTCAAGGGGCAGGATGTGTGCTGGGAAATCTTTTCATTTGATCAATCTAAATTCTAGAAGAAAATGTAACGCCTTTTCTAAACCATAGAAAATGATACAAAGACTTAATGACACCTCTCCATGATGATTGAGGTGATAATATAAAATCTGGCAAAAAGGAACAAAGTCTGAGGCTTGGTGGGGAAAACAAATAATAAAGTCTCACTCTGTGTGCAACTATAACTTGTGTGTGTGATTATATAGGTGACAGAAGATGTATCGGTCTCTGACAGAAGATGTATCGGTCTCTGACAACTAAACTGATTTAATGCAAGAATCTGTAACAATATTGTTTAAATTTATGACACTCAAGTAGAATGAAGCCTCTCAGATGTTCCAGATGCATTTTACTTGCTGTAAGTCGGTTCCTGAGTTCTACTCCTGCAGCCCTTCAATACCTAGCACTCCAAATGGGTCTAAAATAAGGAAATTTGAGGTGGATTTGGGGCTTTCTAATCCAATTTTAAGGTTCTATTTAAGTGTTCCTTAGAGGCCCAAGTAGTGATGTTTTCTCGACTTTAACATCTTTGGTTTAGGATGAAACAAAGCTAAAATTACCTTTCCCATCAGAATAATTGCTGAAGCTGTCACAGGGACATCAGGTGATGGTGAGTGGAGGAGAAGGGGCTTTGCCATCTCAGGAATGTGAAGAGATACCACAGCCTTGTAGCTAAGATGTGGTCACTCCAATAAAATGTCTGAACCCTCTTTGCCCTGTTGGCTTTCTTCTGCAAACAGAGGTGGGGGGAAGAGCCCTTTGCAATTAGTCTCAAGTTTCTTTTTCATCACAGGAATGGATATGAAAATACAGGGCTTAACACCAAGAAGAGATGTACATTTAATATCTCTCAAATAACAGTCGTCTCAGATTTCTGAAAGAACACAGATAGCTGAGCACATTTTCAAAACAAAATTGCTTCAAATCCTCTGCTTAACCAGATGCTTAATTCCATGCTTAAAGACTCAGACAAGGTTTCTCAGATAAACTACGCAAAATGAGTTATATTCCCAAGCAGGGAAGATGCTGTTATTGAATTATGCCTTGCCAGAGTCCAATCTGGCAGTGTCTGGGCCAAATGAACAAGGATTTCCATGGAAAATGACCTAGGTTCCTTCTCTCCCTGAGCTTTCTGTAGAGCTGTCCATCGGAAGACCTGCTGCTGGGAAAATACTCCAAAAAGAGTTCCCAGGGATAGTGATTTTAATGCCTTACTGAATGCACTGTAACTGGTCTTACATTCTTTTTAACTTTCTCTATAGCAAACATTTACTGACAAGAACAATTAAAGAAGCAACAAATTAATGGAAAGAAATTTTCTAATGCAAGAATTCATATTGGAAACTTGGCACTAAATGGTGAGGGTTTTTTGATCACAGGATTAAGTGGTCTTAACACTCCTCTATAAATCTAATGGCTAATTAAAACAAATAGATGGCATTTGAATATTGACAAGAAAAATTGACAGATGATCAAGTATTTGTGAAGAATTTTTTGCAATAATTAAGGATGATGGTGTTCTTTGATTGGCCAGATAAGAAAATAATCATAACCAAAAAAAAGGTAAAATGAAATGTCTGAATGATTTGTTTGGTGTTATTTGTATCTGATTAGAGATACTTTCTGTGGGCAGGATCAGAGTGCATCATTCATGCTCTGTGACACCATCACAGTTGAAAGCAAGCAGACAGAGGCAATAATGTGTAGCTATGCTGAATGCAAAGGGATGAGAGCTTCGGCCCACTGTGAACTCTGGTTATTCAACACTGTGCTGTCAGACACATAACAAGAGCTTGTCTCCTGCTTGATAAAAACTCCTGCTTTAATCAGAACTCCTGTATTAGTAGTGTGTCTCTACTGATTCAGATGGAAATATGGCTATTTATGGTCACTATGACTAATCACAGAATCTTATACAAACAGAGGGAAAAAGATGTCCCTAAACTAACCAAAAAAGTCAGCAGTGCTGTCATCATCATAAAGAAGAAAAAACAAGACTTAACACCTTAGAAACCCTGTTAAGGGCAATCTAGACAATTCTGTTACTATGGACACAGTGAGGACTTCTGGAAAAAAAAAAAAAACCAAACAACTCTATAATTACATTTGAACAGGGCTAAAGCATTTTAAAATCTACCCCATCTATGCTGTGTAATTATAAACCTGTCAAACCCATCACTTAAAAGAGCTTGGTTGTTGGAAAATCAGTAATTACTGAACTCAACTGGTTAACCTCTGTTCCTGCAAGGGTAATAAGAGAGGCACTTATATGGATTGATAGGAAACACCTCAATTCAGGTTTTATATTTTTTCTTTTGCAGGGCCACTGAGGTCTCTATTAAATTAAAGATAGAAAATGGGTGAAAAAAAAGAAAGCTCAAATATTTTCTGCTGTTAAAAATGCCACAGCAACTTAGCTGGGCAGGTTGGAAACCATTAATAGCAAGAATTGTTTGGTCACTACTGGCAAGACAAGAAATCTGGCAATAAGTAACAGGGAGATTGATATCCCTGACTTATCTTCAGATACCGTCAAACTTCTCCTTGGGAAATATGAAAGGCTGTTCAGCAACAGAAAACGTCCAGATATTGGTTATAAACCCCACCTAAAACACAGCACACTTCTTGACAGGATGTGAAGAGATGGCAATGGAGTGATGAGTTGAGTTGAGAAGAAGAATAAGTAACTACTCACAAGAGTGGTGTAAGCTTTGCTCCTTTTCCTACTCAAAAACTAACACAACAAAAGCAAAATGAGGTTAAGCCTATTAATTTCAAAGGGCACATGTGAAAAGAGATACCAAAGAACCCACAACACCAACCTGTGAGCTCCACTTGGTACTTAGAGTCAACTATTTTTCATGAAGGATTCATGAAACGTTGAAATTTTTCAAGTACTTCATTTTTTGCCACAGAGCTGAAAATAACCTTTTAGTTTAATGGAGTAGCTTTTCAAACACTTATGCATCCAGTATTTTCCCTCTTAGCAGGTAAGTAGATGCTTTTCTTTAGCACTTTATCTTCCAGATCTTTGCCCTGATCTGGTGGCACACAAAGTGGTATGCAGAAAAATGTAAAGCTAAAGGGAAAGAAAAATACTTTAGTGTCAAACCAAAGGTATTAAATGCCAGTCTTTTATTTTCCTGAGATTGACAAGTGAAGGTGCAACTGTTTTTCTGCTGTTCCCTGTCCAGAATCTCCCCCTTGCACTCCTGAGCTGACCAGCAGCAGCAAGTCTCACAAAACTGGTTTTCCAGTCATTTTTGTAATGTAAAGCTGGGATTTCCAGGTAATTCCTAGGGAATGTACACAAAGCCCGTAACCTTTTTACCTCCATCAGATGCTTTTAAATTGCTTTCAAGTGCTCTTAAAATATCTTCTGCAGCACATGTAAGAGGAAAAGGGCACAATCCTGAAGAAGAAATCATGCATGATCCCACTGTTTTCTCCAAAGGGAATTGCATACACAACACAGAAAGCCTACACATCATTTACACACTACTTAATTTCCTCTGCTCTCCCTAAGATTACCTGAACTTTTAGCCATAAGTCTTTTACTTCCCCCATCTTCTCCACTAGACTATGTTTTTCTCCAGATTTTGGGGTTTTGTGTCAGTGAGATTTTCAGAAGTGGGGTTAATTTCTCACAGAGAAACCAAAAGCAAACAGGCTGATGGGGATGGCTACATTTCTTTTCAATATTTGGATAAACTCTGATTCAACTTACTTTTTTAGCATTTTTACAATGTAATTATTTGGAAAACAGAACAATGTACATTACCAGGAACATTTTAAAAGAGAGATTGAGCAATAAGAACATTATAGGACTTGATTTCAAAAGAATGCACGCAGCAATTATCCCAGGCTGCATTAAATTACAAAAATTGAGAAAAGCTGTGACCTAGATATTTCTTCTCTTGAAATATTTTTCATTTCAAGTGTCTACGTTTTTTTTCCAGCGTTCATTTTGAAAGCAGTATCATTTTGTTGGTAAGGTTTTATCTTTGCAAGTCCATTATGCTGTACTAACAGGTTGCAGGAGATAGTTAAAACACAACAGAGACGTATATAGTCCCAACAGAGCACATCAACAGATTCTGAAACAAAGATATCCTGCAAACCATTGGAAGTTACACAAAACAGGCAGGAGAGCTATTTCAGAGGAGAAACCTGATATGGATTGAGAACTGAAAAGCTCAAAGAGAAAAATTGAGTATAAAACATTATCTGTGCAGAGGGGATTATCTAGGAGCTGAAGTATATTAAAACACACTCTATGTTAGGGAAAGGTTCTGATACGCATCTTTTTTCAAAGGAAAAATAGTCACTTTCCATAAATCCAGTATTTGAAAAGCAGTATCATACACAACAAACAGAAGAATAGCTCCATATAGTGAGCAATGAATGGATGTTTTGCTGTAATTGAGTGCTTTAGAAAGAGAGGAAGGACCCAGACAAAATCCAGTATCCTGTCAAGAGCTTTCAAAATAGCATGTAAAACTGAATGAAAAATACTGAACAGAAGGACGTTGTAATTGGAATAATTACCCTGATTCAAGATCCATATTGGCTGGGAAAATTATGCAGTGAGTCATACTTTTTTTACAATCTGCTCCTAAATAGCATTTAGCAACACAGGCCTAAGTTCATCCTCACAAGTCTTACAGGATTAATGACAGCTGACTTCTAAGTTGAAATTAAAATTTACTGAAACATTACTCACTACTACAACAAAGTACTCACCATCTATACATGAATTGCTTTACCCGAACCGGTTCATGAGATATCAGTAATAGTTCTCCTACAAGTTCTCCTGCATCCTGTTAAAAACAGTTTTGCAAATCCTTAATTGCACCATCAGAGGTCAAAAGCAATTTTCCCTGGAACTTTATTGTCTCTTTGAAGTATTAACTGGAAGAAACACTACTCTCTGTATCACATCTAGCAAGATCAAGGTCTAGCAGAAATATTGCTGTATATTTTAGATGAAGACATTCAGATGAGGGCTCTGATAGAGGCTTCAAGTCAGCCAACCATTGCTTCTTTCCCAGAGCTAGCTGCGTTCTCGCTTACCACCTCTGTGACTCAGGGTAGCCCACGCTGCAGTTACTACACACCATGGGCTTGGCACTGATGGAGGGAGCTACTCCTCTTGCCTCTGCAGGAAAAAGGAGAAGAACGTAGAAGAGAGAAACCCTGAAGAATTAAGGGTAATCCCTAAACTGGATGTGCTGATTTCCTTACAGCCTAGCCCAGCCTAAGGAAACCTTTTTCAGTGACAGTAAGAGACAATTGATTGCAAAAAGCAGATTACAGCAAGAAAAATACACAGAATACAGACATTAAAAACACCAGTCTTTACTAGAAGTCCTGGATAGATGAAAAAATATGTCAAAGAATCAACAAGGAAACATCGTCCTTGTGCCACCAGGATTACCCCAGAGGTGGGCGGACATCTGCAAGCTGTCGAGATACACATGATTGTGACCTACCTTCAGCAAGTGGAAACCTGCCACAATTTTCCTTAGACAGAAAATAATAATCATCATCCTATACAGTCCACGTCTCAAGATGAGAAGATCGAAGCCTGTGCCCACAGCTTCCTCAGAACTTGCCAGCTGTAGGTAGGAACCATTTGCCTACATCCCAAGTAACGGCTTTACCCACTCAAAATAGATTTTCAATGTCAATATGTCCTACATGAACTGAAAGCACTTACATTTGAAAGCGCCATTCCTGTCTATTAAGTCAGATAAATGATTGAAATTTAACATTAGAAGTGCAACTCCACACCTTGTACCATTTATCAACAGGAAATTAGGAACAATTAGATCTCTGTAAAACAAGGCAAAACCATGATTGCTGAAGGTCAGACTTCAGGAAAACCCTGCAGAAAGCTCCACAGCTGAAATTCTTTACGGGTACACTTCTTTACACTTACACTGTACATATGGTTTCAGCAACAAGCAGGTAAAATGGATAAAACCAGATTTCTCCACCAGCTGTAATAAATCTAACCATTTTTTTTCTCCCCCTCTCCTATTATAAACAAGGAGAAATGTTGCACAGAGCAGACAGTCTCTGGTCTTTTATGGTCGTTATTGTGCTCTGGAATGGATAGAGGACTGGCAAAGATTGCTCGCAAGTATAGAAATGAAAGGAAGACAATTCATTTTCTGCAACTCTATGTGCATTTGTTGAGTTTTAATATTTCACATTCAGAAAGTTCACAATGAAACACCTTGTGTAAATATTGCAAGCCCCTGCCTGGAATTCTCACAATGAGCTGTCAGCAGATAAACTTTCTCCTGTTACTTTCTGTAAATGGATAACCTTGAAAACACACACACGCTCACCAAAATCCAGTCAGATCTCCTGATTCCTCTTTAAAATGGACTGAAATGCTGTTTCCTAATAAGTATGCACATGTTAGGTTAGAAAGGAAGAATAATTTTCCAGAATGTTATATCTGACTCAAACCAAGTTGGAATAAAGTTTCAGTAGGGTTCTGAGGGTTTAAAGTTTTTATATACATACACAAAGTACATTAGACAGAGAGACAGATACATAGATAGACATAAAGATAGAGACAATTTGTTCTTCTAACTTCCAGCTCTGGCTAGCACTAGAGCCAAACATGCCAAACGCACAGCAAAGAAGACTATTCTTCTGATACTCCCAGCTGTGGCCAGAAGAAATTATGCCTGAAATCGCGTGAGAAAATTTCAAGACAAATGAGCTTTGGCCAGCTCAGCTGTGAAAGTTTGGATGCTGATTTAATGTGAAGTGACCTTGAACTGCAAAGCACTGGATGCACACTCGTCACTAATTTCTAATAGTTGCTTGGAAACAGGGTGAAACAGCCAAGAAAGGGTTATGGGCTCTTTGCATACACAGAGGATTTAAGATGCAAAGGTGGAAAGAAAAAGTCTCATGGGTTTTTAGTCCATGATGGTTGAAGAAATTGTTTTCATCAGATGTTATGCAGGAATTTGGATGTTTGAGCTATGCCCAAAGGTAGGAAGTGATGGCCATCAGGGTAGCATGGTGTTCTCATGGGCAAGTCAACAGCCATTGCCATAGTCTGGCCCTACTTCTCCTCTGTGCACAGAGAAGGGGGCATTTCTGGAGGAGAAGGTGGAATAGGCATCCCTGCATCTCCTACAGGATAGGTAGAATAGCCTCACTCCTTCTCTTCTGCCACTCTTTTGCCCCCAAGGTGCTTTCTCCGCTGTCTTGGGCCACCTCCATGCACCTTTGAGTGAGGCTGAAGGAGCAGAAGCATTAATTCTCTTGGAAATGCTTAGTTTTGGGGGGCCGGGGACGATGAAGGGTGAGTGCAATGGAGGAAGATAAGCCTCTTCTGTCGCTGGTCCCTCAGATGAGTGCTGCTGAGATGAATATGTGCTTTTACAAGCAATTATTTTAAAGTGTGCCCAGAGGACACAATAGTCAGGCTTTATTGGATATGTAATACATGCTGTGACAGAATATGGTGCTATTGCAGGCCAAAATTACAATTCTGGGACCTTGCAGCCTGCAGCTGCTCAGTAAAACAAAGGAAATCCCACCGAAAGAAAAAGGGAGGGGGGTTAATATGCTTTTAAGCAAAATCCAAAACACAGATTATATTACTTCCCTCCCTTCAGGGCTTTTCTGTGCCTTTAGAGGAAGCTGGAGGAAATACAAAAGAGCATCTTCCCTAGAGCTTTCCCTAGTGAGAGCTGGAGAAAGCAAGGAGCGGGGGCACAGTCACCACAGGCACACCTCATTTTTTAACATCTCATGGCCCAGGGGGACTAGAGGTGGTGGTGGCCCTGGTAATATCAAGACTGTGACGTCTTTGTTGGTTCCTCTGAGTAAATCTCCAGTAGCATCAGTGCCACAGTTCAGTCTGAGCTGTTCATTGGCATGTCATTGGCCAAAGAGCCAAAGGAGAAGCATTCAGCACATTAAACCTCTGCCTCATTGGAAGCAATGAAAACTATCTTTCAGGCAAGGCTTGCAGCTAGTCCTGGAAGTTGAATGAAGCAGGACAGTGCTTTGGGAAGAGAGGCAGCCAAGGACACAGGCTGGGAGAGATCTGTCACACCACTGGAGCCACACAGCAGATTTTCTCTTTCATGGTGTTTGTTGTGCCATTGACTCTTACCTGTTTACTGAAGTGACATATTGTTCCACACTCTAAATCATTTCCCAACAGTAACTTTTTTTTTTCTTAGGTTTTTCCTTTTATTCTCTACAAGTTATTTTGATTTGGGAACATTTTGTTGCTATATTCCAGAAAGTAGGCTGTTCCCCCTCTAGAACAGAGCATGTGCAGATGTTGGCAGGAGAACCTCAAGACAAATTAGCATCTGATGGAGTACTCTTTCAACCAGAGCAATAGACACAATAAGTGGACAGAATATGTGATACAGATCTCAGATAAGGCACACAAATTATAAGAACAGTGAAGCACAGAAAGGGGATGGTTAAGCATTCTTGAATGCTTTGGGCAGGAGTGGCAGCTCCTTTGTGATTTGCACAATATGCAGTGTTAATACAGCCTCAAGAAGCCCTACCATTTCTTTGATAGCAAAACTAAGCATGGTGCAGTTTGTGCTTTATTTCATCATTCCAATTCTGCTGGGACAGTATTTCTAGATGGCAAGTGTTGCTCATCTGCTGGGATTCAACGACTCCTTACAGCTTGAAGGCTTTCTTGGAAATGCAAATAAAGGTGTAGAAGCTTCTGAGCCATTGACTGCAGCAGCAGCCAGCAGACTTCAGCTGTGTTGCCCACAACCAGCTCCACGTTACACACATGAGACTATTTCCTTCCTGAAAGGGTTGTCAGGCATTGGAATGGGCTGCCCAGGGAAGTGCTGGAGTCACCATCCCTGGAGCTGCTTAAGAGACGGTTGGTTGTTGCACTTAAGGAAATGGTTTAGTGATTGATAGGACTGGGACAAAGGCTGAACTCAGTGATTTTAAAGGTCTCTAACAGCTGAAATGATTCTATGATTCTGTTCTATGATTTGCAGAAGGTGATGGCACTCATTTGTGCAGAGCTGCTGCAATGCATAGACTCACTACAATCACAGGAGGCAACAGACATGGATAGAAAGGAGATCTATGGACTAGCTATGGACTACCTGAGCTGGTCTGTCCCTGTGACCATATACCTATCCACACCAGGCAGCATGCTGGGGGCACCATCCAGGGCATGTTAAGGTACAGCATGCAGAGGCTTCATCCAGTGCTGGAAGATGGGCTTTGTACCCTGCAGTCCAGCAAAGTATCTAAGGACCAATGAAAACAAGGCTTTTCTGACCCGTTAACTCAGATGCTGGATGCAGAGTTAGGAAGCCTGTAGTAACGTGCTAGGTCAAAAACTCCATTAACTCAAGCTGAGTAAAAACATCACCATTAACTGCTATCCAAGTTTAACACAAAACCCCTTCGGCTCCCTGGTTCTAGCAATTTTATCAACACTTGATCTCCTTTGACATCAGAGCTGGCTTCTGTCTCTAGATCATTTTGTCTAGACTCGGTGTTTACATTAGCCTTACTCAGATTGGCACCGTTTGCTTGGCAACTCTTTTGTGCGCCCATGTGTATGCTCAGAGCAGCTTTGTTTACGCAGCTTCCCACTGAGTTTGTGACCAAAAATAAACACAGAATTAAATGTGAGCAATACTCAGTGGGACACTAAATGCATTTTATAGGGCTTGCCTCTGAAGCAAAGGATATGAACTGATTTTCAGACATCTACAAAGGACCATAATCAAACCCAGATCATCAGGCAAGAACGATTGTTCTGGTGAGCTAAATTTCTTCTGCTTTTCACCATTGGAACAATTACTGAAACCTCAAGTCATGTTCAATATGCAAAGTGGAAGCAAAACCCAAGCCTCAGAAAAATGTCAAGACAGCTTTTCGTAGGTATAGAAGAAGGGTCAGGGCCAGCAAGAGTCAGTGAAGAGATGCAGAGTCCAGTGGACTTTGGATAAGAGCTGTAACATGATGTTGGTAAAAGAGCTCATGATAGCTGCAGGTAGTTACTTTACTGAGGAATCAACAGCTGAAGTTCAGCTTCTTGAAATACTGAACAAAAGGATTTTTTTTTAAATGAGAAGATACACAGAGTCATGTAACTGAATGACAGAAAACACTGCCCCACTGCCCTCCTGCAAAAGCCCTGACTGTAGTATTCTCAAAGGTAATTCAGATGTGCATCTCTGAGTTAGTGTCCACTAGACAAACAGCCAGGCTGCTTCTTCTGTCATTGCTCTTTGTTTGTCCTGGGCAAGAAGAACAAAAACATTAACCATAACTATAAACCCAGTATTTGGTCAACATGGCTATCCAGGTCTTGAAAAGAGGAAGTGATGTGAACATTTGGGCTATGGACAAAAGCAGGGAGAAAGAGAGTTTATGGGAAATGGCAATGTTTGCTTTCACTCACAAGTTCCCACTTTGGATTTTGTTCTGGGTTGTTAGCATTAATCACTCTAATCAGGTTATTTATCAAGATATTGTGTAGTCTTGAGTTCTTTCTTCTAAGTGTTTCTTCCTGGTCATGTTCCCATGACACGTTCTGGCTCCAGCTTGTTCAGTTATCAGGAATTAAACTTCACAAGAGTACTCAAGATGAAAGCTTGTCCAGTGAGAAGGAAACTGCCCAGTGAGCAGAGGCACTAGGTATTCTGATGCATCTGAATGGATCTGATGCGTCTTGAATGGATTTTGCTTTCAAGAGAAAAGTACAAAATATTTTCATTTAAATAGTAAAAGTAGTTGTTTTTCACTGCTGCTGAGCTTCCTGAAATGGCACCAAATGCTTAAAAAGGTAGAGGTGCAGCAGATCCCCACCATATGGAAGGGTTCCTGTGCTTCTCTGTAGTGTTTTCATTGATTTTCTCAGGCTCATTTGTCCTTCCGGCCATCAGATCTCCACTGATGGCAGATCTCCAGCAAGACAGCTTGAACGGTACACACAAGTTATATATGTATTCATGGCTACAAAAAAGCAGCTCCTCAGCCAGCATGAGTACAAGACACAGCTGAGCTGATATGAAGCAACGAAGCAACATGTAGATGTCAATTTTCAGCCAATAGTGAGGTGTCAGGACACAACTGTTTGGCAAGCCCTTTGCCCTTTATGTGTCCAAAGCAGCTTGTCAATGTCTATGTAGAGTGAAGGGCTCTGGATGTTACAGGAAGCATTCCTGGTTGCTTTTTGTCAACTCCAAAAAAAACTGCAAAACCTTCAGAAATTAGAAGTGAATCACAGGTCATTTCTATTGCAAAATCTCAGTGATAAGGCTTGATTGTTCAAACCTTCTCTTTCACATGTAATCACATCTTACGAGCTGTGGTGTGATGTTCCACTTACGTATATGGAGTAAGAAACGATGACTCATACCTTTTCCCAGTTGTTGTACAGACAACCCTTCCTATGTAACACTATGATATATATCTGATTATGATGATAAGAGGCTCATGTATGTTTCAAGCTCCTTGTGTCATTTCCAAGCTGTATTCTGGAAATAAAACAACTAGAAAACCCCAGCTTGTCCAGTTGGTCTTAAAATGAAGCCTATTATGGGCACCAGTGGAAAAAGTATAGGCCAAGTTTGTTAGAAGTATAAACTTACAAACCCATAAAGGAAATTTAATGTCAAAATTAATGGGCAGCCTCTGGAGAAAACCTTACTGGTGTCAAGATATGTAGGATAACTGAATAAATTTGCTCAGATCCTCGCACAACCTTACATCTAATTAGAGCTGCCTGAGGCAGGATCTGTCAATGCAGAGATGGAAATCTCAAGCTGGGAACAGGCTGCCGACCCCTCTTGATGCTTGTGAGCTCACAGGCTGTTTTTCCATGGCACTGCAGGATTTACTTCACAGGCATTAATTAAGATCCAAAATGAGGTTTGGAAATAACTTTCCTGTAGAATCAGCTTGGAGGCAGGTAGAGTCGATGAGTGATTTTGTGATGGGATCCTGACAGCTGTTGCACACAGAAACTCTTTTCTATTCAGTTGGCCACTAATTTGAGGGAATAGAGGGGCTTAGAGGAAATGAGGAAGCAGAGTAGATAAGCATTATGATGCCAGGAACAGCTATTCCCAGGTTTCCTATTTTAGGCTAGCTGGAAGCCCAGGATGCCTTGACAGATTTCCTAGCCATGATGAGCAGTCACCTTGCCTGCACAGCAAAGGATGGAGTAATTCTTGTCCCATTTTACCACTACACAAGCTCTTCCAGAAAGCTCCCTCAGAGATTTCTTATGCAGATAAGTGGCAGTTTATGTTGATTAAGGGCCATGGCATTTGTACAATAGCAGTCATCACAATGATCTCCTGTGGCAATGAAGTCCACAGCTAACTATAGGATGCCTGAGGAGCTATTTCCTACTATTCTTTCACTTTCCAACATCTGTTGATGTTATTATTTAACTCATTATTAGTTTCAAGTATGATGCAGCATCCAGCAGTTGTTGTTCTTATTAAGGAAAAATAATTGGCTGTCTGGCCCCGACTTGGATGAAAGCTCACTTCTCTCTGGGGAGTTTTCAGCATGAGCCATCTCCAGCAACAAAAGCTGTGATTTTTAGCACCCTCCAAAACACTGTATTACAGTAAAACTGGAAATTAGGTTGTGAAGCGAAATTCACATCATTTCCCGCGAGGAGTTCTTCACACGGAGAGTCAGCCGAGACAGTCACTGGTGTGTACACGAAATGTTAGTAAAATAAACGCACTCTCCAAACTTCCTGGGCTCTAAATCATCCTGCTAAATTTGATTATCACTTAAGTGATTTAGAAAGCAAGATGTTCCCTGTGTTATAAGAGTTTATTCACAACGTCTGCTAAATGTGATAGACATTGCAGTAATTCAATCCAGAAGATGGGGGAAAAAAGAGTTATGAAAACTTGGCTTAGACTAGAGACCAAAGAAGAAGTTGAAGGAAGAGCAGCATTTTTGAGGGAAAGGCGAATTGAAGGAATGAAGTTTTGAAATTCCTGTCCTTCCTGCCTCCCCACTAAGCAGGAGAATATAATATAATATAATATATGTTCACTAGCTTCACAGGGAACAAAGCAGAGCTTGAAGTTTTAAGCTCCGTTGCTCCCACTGGCTGTGTCTACATGGCTGCTTAGTCCACATGGCTGCTTAGCCCGAGCTCCACCTCTTATATATACACTAAAAAGTCCCTGGATCATTCCAAGTTTGAGCCTGGTTTGATAAATAAAGGCTGTTCAGAAAGTCTGGACCATATTGGCACTCAACATCAGACTCTCTGGATGTCAAAAGGACCAAGGCTTGAGTGCTGAGTAGAGAGGAGGAGAGTCATCTCACTATGCTCTGTTCATGTGAAAGGCAAATAGCTGCTGCATTTTGGTTCTCACATGCAGTGAGTTAAACCACCTGCAGATATGCTCATCACTGCTCCTTAAGCTGGCCTTTCTCCCTGATACAATCTCTCTTCCAAAATATGCACATCCTGTGCCTACTGCACATGGCAAAATTATGAATGGGAATGAATTTTCCAAGCATGTGATGACATCCCAGCTGATGAAGTGACACAGCCTGTGAGCACACAGCACAACAAAGGAGTGGCAGGAAAAGATGCCATCCCTTCTGCATGGGATCTGCTGAGCCATAGAGCTCTGCACCAGATCCCACATCAGGCTTCTAGAAAGCCTCAAATAATTAACAGCATGAAGTTAACCGTATGTCAGACATTTCACCGCATACATTCAAACTGTAAATGAGTATCTGTTAGAATTTTACTTGGAGAAGGAAAACAATAGAGGAAGATTTATTACTGTATTAATGTTCCAATGTATTTCCTTACTTATCTTCCCAGCCAAGAACTTTTGCAGTTCAGTATCCCAGTCTGGGCTCAGCAACATCCCATTAACACCCCATTTGCCTGTTCTTAGCACTGAGCCTCTGCCTTGTTGCCCCAAGGTTTCCAACAGCAGTTCCAACAGCTCCAACCCAAGAGTAACAAGAAAATCATGCCACAGCATGGAAAAAACAACAACAAAGAACAACAACAAAAAGTCTTTTGGACATAAGTGTGCACCAACATTAACTAATAATCTTAAGTCATGTCAAGACTTTCAATCACTATCGCAGGAAGTGGGTGAATAAGGAATCCTAGACCTTCATGTGCATGGATTGCATGGGGGTCTTAGACCTTCCAGAAAGGGAGATTCACATTGATTCAGAACAAGATACGTGGGTTCACTGTGCCCAGCCTCAGAGATTTAAGGACGTCAGGTATAGACTTTCTGAGAATTTGAGTCTTGGTAAAAAAAAAAGGTTCATGCTTTTGGAACATTTCTTCCAAATTTTCTATGTGGAACAAGAAGAAGTGCAACATGATTAATCTGCCTTCGGAAATGTCTTTATTAAGATACTCTGAGTCTGCGGTGAACATGGATTGGTACACAGCTACCAAACCAGGACATGCCCAGGTAAGCACAGTATCTCAGAGATTACTTGTCAACCCCAGCACCTTCCCAGTCCTGACATTGTGTTTCAACAGCCCTTCAGCATGCAAACTTCAGGATCTAAAGGCGGGCATTTGCAAACACAGCTTCATGTCTTTTGTTGTAAAGGTCTGACTCTTTTTCCTGAAGCTTTCAAGTATGGCCCTTTGAGCATAATTGAATGAGACAGAAGCCAAAATTAAGAGGCCTCTCCTTTGGAGAGAGACACGCCACTCGTTGATTGTTAACCAAAGTTCACGTGTCTCTTTTCTTCCTCCTTTTTTTTTTTTTCCTAGTGTTAATTTAACCGTTTTTCTTCCTTTGAAGTAGCTTGATGTTACCAGAGCCTAAGAACTCAAAATGTCCCCATCAGCATGTTGGGGTACCCCTCCTTCATAGAGTTGAACCACCAAGCAGCCCCTAGGATAACACTTGCATCCTGACAGTTTGACTGTCATCACAGCATCACCAGACAAGCAGGAGGCTTGCTTTTACCTGCAAACACCTCATCTACATTTCCACTTCTTATAACTCCTGTCCACCTGCCATACCATGCTGCTGCCCAGAGGCTGCAGCAGAATTTCCCTGGACCATGTGTACAGAACCTTTTTTGCAGACTCACAGAGACGTCAACAAGCCTGGTCAGCTCCATCTACCACAGCAACAGGCTTTTCTGACCAAAACTGCAGAAGTCTTTGGGAAGTTAAATTTCTCTGCAGATGAACTGTTGGCACCTGCATGAGAACTGAGATTTTAAGTACATAATGCCAATAATTACCTACTTAATGCAAATCTGTGGTTATAAGTATGAGGTGGATTGTAATGACTGTCTTTTGTCATCTCCTGCCTAACCCAGGCATGACCTCTGTCCTAAATTAGTTTCTCTATGTGGTTCCTTAGGTGTCTCTGAATCATGCTGAGCACCTAGAAGTAAACAATGCAACCGTGACTTTTAGTGATGAAGCATCCTACATGTCCTGTCCATAGATCAAATATTTTTAAGGCGTTTTATGGTTAACTACTTTCACCATTAAAATTTTTAGTTGTATTTCTAGTCTAGATTTGTCTAGATGTTGATTATAGCCATTGTATCTTGATATTTTCCCTTTGATATGCAAAGAAGATTCCATTCCTAAATAGGTTTTACCAAATTTCAAGTTGATTGGAGAAATATATTTAAAAAAAAAACATTTAAGATTATTGGCAAGTCTATAATGACAACAGGGGGACAAAAAGGACATTTCCATACTATTGCTTTGTCCTCAGCAATGCTATTAGTGATGCTGTAGCAGCATAGGAATTGTACAAAAGTGTGAGTCAGTGTCCATTTACTCTTCTGGTTCAAGGAAACACCATTTCCTTAACTCTGAAACCATTGTAATATTGAACATTTCTTAGATGGTCTCTGACACATGAGCAACAGTTTCTCAAAGTCAGTAAGAGCCCTTCCACTCCCATTAGTGGGCATTTTATCAAGTTCTGACTGTTTTTATAAAAAACTTTGCTACAATCTCCAAGTCCAACAACAATTTTAACTTTATTGCCTATGCAAGAGAAGAGCAGCCCTCCTTCCCCCAAAAAAACACTTAAATCTATGGAAAAGAAATAGTAAAGTAAGTTCTCCCCAAGCAGCATTCACTGATAACAACACAGCTTTGTGTTTGGCTTTCAGGGCTTTTTATACATTTACAAGATAAAACAAAGGGAAATATATTATTTCTTCACATTTCTGCCAAAAAGGCAATTCCCAGAGTCTACATTTAATGACAGCATCAAAGGGAGACAATTTTTCTCATCCTTTCTACAATGTTCCCTGCCCACTGCAAAAAGGACATCAACAGGAAGAAATCCCACACAGAAGAGGCGGGTGTAAGGACATGTCTGATTGAAGTGAAACAATTCTTTCTAGCTGAGCTGGTTTGAAAGGGCTCTAGTGAGCAGCCTGTCATCCACTGGAGATGACCCAAATCCTGGGTCTCACTGGGGCTCTTCGAAATAGGCTGCTCACTCAACAGGCTGACAGGAGAGTGCCAAATATCAGTTCCCAGGGGAATTTCTCATATCTAATGAGATCATGGTGGTTCTGGGTTTTTTGGGTGCTTATTTTTGAGGATCTTTTTTTCCCCCAGTCTAGAGACAGAGTTTTATTTCTTTGGAAGGAGAGTTTGCAGAAGAACAGGTTATCTGGGCCCTTGCCCATCAAGCAAAGCCAAGCTCAAGCTGCCTACAATGCACTCAGTGGAAAGTGGCAATGATCCTTGGCTGATGGGAGATTAAAAGGTGATTAGAAGTGAAGGAAAGAACACCCCTGAGGTAGCACTTCCAGTTAAACTAAAGGAGAAATGTCTGCTATAAACAATATACTTTATGTAAACTTCATTTGTACTTAAAACCAGGCTTGAAAAAAATACTAGTGGGAGAAGAAACATATTTCAGAGAGGTCTGAACAAGGGCAGAGCACAGTCAACCCATGAGCTCACAGTAACATCTTCCCAGCATGAGGGAATTTAAAGAGCCAAATAAGTCCATGAAATTCACACAGGGCCTTTAGGGATGGAAGAAATATTACACTTGAAGAGACACATTGTCCAACCAAGACTACAAAAGTCCTTAAAATTATCAGGAGAGTTGATCCAGGCTCTCCAGCAGGATTTCTGCAGAGCCAGAGCTATGGTGTGCTGGTCTCTGATAAATCACAAGCCACTCTGTCACTGATGCAAAGAAACAAGATTCATTAGTGACCAGTCAGCATCTATCTGGGACAGAACCATGTTGAGATGTGATGCTGTGAGACTGTTTGACCACGACTTGACCTTGGCAATGAACTCTACACTGTGTTAAGAGAGGGGGAAGCTACCAGGAATTGTGGTCATGACAGAGATTTCCTGGGGGAAACAAGAGAAATCAGTCTACCATCTTGGTGGAGCACAGTTATTCCTGGACAAGCTTCCACACTAGTCACTATTTCTGACCTGCTCTGAAATAATGTTTTGTAAGTAATACCAAACAGCAACAGAGTGATCACAACTTGACTCACTCTAAGTAAAACTATGGCTTTCTGTATCAAAAAGGAAGTAGAGCTGGAGGAGTCAGGGAGACTGAAGGACTCAGTGATGAAGGGTTCTGGAATTTCTATTAGGAAACACACACAAAAAATTACTTCAAATCTACCTCCCTGCTAAAAGATGAAGCTCTCTCACTGACCTACATGGATACCTTAAGGTGGCAAAAGAGCACGAGTCTTATCAGAAATGCAAAAAGGGACAAAAGAAGCAACAAAAGCATGTTAGAGGCTAAGGAGAGGAGAGGTAAACTGAGAACTGTCAAAATAACCCAGCTAGACTTTTTAATGAGGAAAAAAGCCTCAGATGTTTTCCAGCCACAAACAGCCAGAACATGGGGAAGGGAAAAGGGTTGTGGTGCAGTAAAAATGGAGCAGAAACAAGAGAACTGAGGGTTACTCCAACCAGCCTGCCACCCTGCCTGTGGTGCTCAGCAAAGAGCTGTCACAGTCTGTGAAACAAAGACAGAACAGCAAGTGAGAACAGAGACATGTAAAGGATGGAGCTGAGAGGGAGCCACGGACACAGCATCACACAGGGAGATCCAGAGAGATGGGGAAATCTCCATTCCAGGATTTGAACAGAACAGGCATGAGAAAATGTAAGCCAGGAGCATGGATTTGTAAAGCAGAGATGTGCAATAAGTACATTTAGCGAAAACAAGAAGAAAAGAACAGTTGAGGCACTGGCAGCTCCCTGAATCTGAACTGACAGCATAGGGAGTTTTCAAAAACACTTTTTCAAGAAATATTAGACATTGTGCCTCAACTCCAGCTCCTTCCAAGAAATGGGTCCCAGCTCTGTCCTGGCAGGACATGACTCACTCTGACCACCCTCAGTGAAAGTCAGTTGTGTCTGTGTGGGAAGAAGAAAGCCCCTGGCACACATTATGGATGTTGCTTTCCTGGGCATCCTCTGGGTAACATACTTCCAGCCCAAGCTGCCACTCATTTTTGGCAAATGACTAATAATGACTTGCAAAACTTGCTACTGTGTTTTTCATCAGGGGTGCTCTGGGGATATGTTTCTGGCACATGAAGTCCTGTTACCATCATGACAAAAACAATTCTATGAGTAAAGAAAGCAGGCCAAAAGGATAGAAGGTTACTGTCAGGGTAAGGGCACAGGAGTTACTGAGATGAGTCATCCACAAAATAGCTTAAGAGAGTTGATTTCTAATCATGACATCATGAGTTATGCTGACTCCGTCATGATGAGTGATAAGACAAAAACTGATCTAGCTATGGCCTTGGGAGATGAAAATTGAGAGGAGGAATTAGCAGCAGGTAGAGGAAAAAAAAAAAAGAGAAATCAAATCAAATAAGAGGCAACAGAACAAAGAGTTTCAGTACATATTAACTCAACAGGTATTGGCCTAAATTACACTGTTTGAGTGGAGTAGCAGGAAAAACAACTCCACAAAAAAAGGGCAACAATTACCTTAGAGTGTGTCACTATCTAAAGCTGGGCACCTGTGAGGATTAGAGCTCAAAGGAGTCTTGGCAGCACAAATGACTCAGAAAAGCTGCCTGTACCTAGTCCCCAGACAGATACGGCATTTAAGGTTGCAGCCTTGGATCCTCAAGTCTTATTCTCCTCATATAGTACTTCTCATAAATCCACCTAACATCCCTGTAATACCAGAGGATTTTTATACTTCTCTGTAGTGCTCAGAATCTCACAGCTTTGGTTGTCAGAAATCTGTCCCTTTTTCTCCTAAATTTCCTTGTTGTAAACCTACACCTGGACATTAGGTGTCCTCTTGGCATAGGCCCCTCTTAAGGATGATGGTGAGCTATGATACCCTCTCAACTTCCCTTTTGCATGGATAACCAAGCCAGTGTCTCCCAGTTCCTTCACATCAAAAGGCCTTTCCTTTCCCTGGGGCTCTGGAGGCTGCTGAGTGTATTCCAGGAGGGAAACCTGATCTCCCAAATCTATTTCTGCCCTGGAATTAGGGGGCAGCTGGGTGCTGAGAAACCCACCTCTGAGAAAAGAGCTAAAAAACAAATAAACCCATGTCAGAGCTAAGGAAAGCTGGAAGTAATGAGATGATTTGTGTAAACTTTAAATTGAGCAAGTTTCATGCAGAAGACTCAAGTTACATAAAGTGGGAAGGAAGAAGCAATCTCAGGCACAACAGCAGCAGCTTCAAAGCAAGACAGAGATTTCTTCCTTGCTGCCCCTGTGCCACCCTCCACCACATGGAAAAGTCAGGCAAATGGATCCTTTCGGGTTTGCTGTACGCTAAAGAAAAAAAGGCTAAAATAGCTGAGCTTTCCCTGTCAACTGTGGTCTGTTGGGAACAGCAGAGCATTTGTGTGGGGCACAGCAGTGCAGGCAGGCAAGGAGCAGTCTGGCCACCCTTGGCACAGCTCGTCATCTAGGAGCTCAAATTGTACCTGTAGCCTGAGATTGAATATTAAAGGAAATTAGACTTTTGGGTTTTGCAGGATGTTTGCTGCCTGAGCACACGTGGAGGGCTGAGGCCCAGCACAGCCAGCCCCAGCCATGCTTCCCCCCACAGACCACCCACCACCTCCCGGCCTCGCTCACAGCCGGCTCTTGTTCTCCCTCAGGTGCCTTTGGGACAACCCATCACAGAGAGGGATGGAGAGCCATTTGAAAGCCAGACAAATATAAACAGTTGCAGGTTTAGAAAACAGGAGATAGAGATTTCTGTGATAGAACTGTCGCTCTGGAGAGTGAGACACAACTATAAAATCAAAATGATAATCCCGTCTGGCTCGGGGAGCATGGAAAATGCTCTGAGGGCAGGAGTTATGCAACATCACAAGATGTTTATCAGTGCTGGGGGTTTCACTTTTATTTTTTTTTAATTCTAAAATTGGAACTGAAAGCTGGAAAATGGGATGCTCAGGGTGAGAGAGAAAATAAGGACTCTTCATTTCCTGGGTCACCATTTCAAAAGCATGACAAAGAGACAGCAGTACCGGGAACGATTTAAAAGGATCCTGTGGTTTGCTTCCCCCTGACTACTTTCAAGTTGGATTCAGATGTGACAATAGCAAAGGAAAAAAAGAGATTAAACCTCTCCCACCCAACAGCTCCTTGATATTAAGACTTAACATAGAGCTCAGTCTGGGAACAAGGTGCTCAAGCGCGTCTCCACTACACTTGGCGACATGGCATATTGCTCCTGTCTCTGCACTCAGTAACACCTTCAAAAATGCCTTTCATAGGGGATTAAAACCAAATCCAAATGCTGCTGCCTGTCCAAATCCAGAGGAGATGACAGCTGACAGGTTTGGGTGAAGTCGGTAAAAGTTCACCAGAAACACTTGTGGGTGGTAGAGTGATGTAAGACTTTAGGTAGCTCTCAGCATTTTGAGGACAGACATCCATTAAATTTCCATGAAAAACCTGGCAATCTTCACACAAGCATTGCAACACTCGATTTCCCTACACCCCAGAGGATGCTGACCCAGGGGCTGTGCCCCCTCACACACACGGCTCCCCTGGATGCACAGATGCTGCTCTGAATGTCAAGAGCCAGAAGCCACTTGCTCCTGGGAGAAATGACTCAACACCCAAACCAGAGACACATTCCAGTGTGCAGGAAAACAACTGAAACCTTGAGTGGTCTTGCAACATCCAGTGAAGCAATCACCCACATCAGCTGCTTTTCAGCTCTGTTAAGCTGAAATCTGTCTGTAGAGCCCAAGAGTAACCAGGAGCAGAGTTTGTTCCTCTGTGGTTTATGGAGTACCCAAAGCCAGAGTAATGTGGCTGTAGGTGAACACCAGTACTCCTTTTCACCCCAGAAGCTCCATATAAGCAATGAGCTGTGAGCTGGGCATCCCTAAAAATGCAGAAACAACATGCTCAGACTGTGGTACAGGCAGAAACAGCCCAAACTTTGCTTTGTAGGGATGGAAACCTGTTGCCCTGGGAGGAGGAATCACATCCTTATCCTACATCCTCCACACTTGGAAGCAACAGGCTATGGGAGATTTGCATTTTTGGCACTTCAGCAGGTTAAATTTGGTTGGATTTTTCTTCCTTTCCTTTTGCAAGCCCAGAAAATGTTTCCGCTCTAGCGGAAACGTTAAAAAACAAACCCAAACAACTAAAATCAGCAAAAGCTGAGTATATGTTTTTAATGGCAAAGAAGGGAGCTTTCAAAGTGTTTAGAGCATAATTTTGCAACGATGGGGGCAGATTGGTTGCAGAACCATATGAAGCTCAGCCCAAACAGGTGTTTTACTGTTAACAGAGCCAAGTGAGGAAAGCATCTATCTGCTACATATGCAATTGTCTGTTTGAACTGAAAACACAAACTTTGGAGAAAACAGCAAAGTGCTTGACTTCCAAAATATTCAAGTTATTTCGAACATTTTACCAGTAGGAGGGAGCAAAGCAGGGACAAAACTACTCACGTAGTGCTTCCAAATGTACATATACTATTCACGGTTTTCATAGCTGAGTTGTTAACAACAAAGACAATTACATTCTTGCTACAGCTGATTAAACAGTTGATGCCACGGACCCCAGGCTTCTCAGACATGGTTGCTTGCTGTAAGCATAACCAGCAAAACAAAAACAAGGCTAAAGAACAGATTGTCATGGCTCAAGTTCAGGATAGCAACCCTAGCCAGAGTCATGCATAAAGATAGAACATGTCCTGTTTATACTAAAATTAATATAATTTAGCCAGAACTGAAGAGGTTTGGGAATGTGGAGCTGTAGTTAACTTTGTAACTGCACTAGGATCTGAGTTGTCCTTCTGCTATCAAAGAGCTACAGTCGCCCCATGCACAGGCATCCTGGAACCGTCTTTTGACTGGGGGTTAACATCCCAGTATTCAATCCATGTTTTCTTGGCTGTACCTAAAGTATCCCACTGTCCCAGCTGGGCAACATTAGATGATGTCCTAAGTATGCAAATAGCTCTCCATTTGGAAAAGCTCTGATGCCTGTTGAGCCTGTGCCATAAACACATCGCCCAAGAGTCCATTCCCCACCTACAGCTGCTCCCCTGGGGCATCATGAGCTATGTTCCATTGAATATCTTGACTTCCAGAGAAATAAGTCTCATTGAATTTTAATGATCTATCATCTCAGCAGGCATAGACTCATTCCTTGTTACATTCCACAAATTCCTGTCAAAATTATGTTACATTCAGCTTTGTTTTTCCTTTTTGGAAGCATTGCATGTTGTCTCCTTAACGTGCCTTTGCAAGAAACCATTACATTTGTATTGGCAATCCCTTTTTTCAAGATATTACTAAACCTCCAATCCTTTCCCTGGTGGGATGACACAAGTTGGATAAATAAGAAGAAAGCTGGCCTCTGACCACTTTTTTGCAAAAGACAAAAAAAATGTGTTTTACTATGTGGCATAACAGATAATATTTCCACACAGTTTGACAGCAACCCTTTCTGAGCAAAAAAAAACCCACCCCACTGCAAACCTTTCACAATTTAGCCCAAGTGGAGTGTTCTCACCAAAACAAAAAAATGCTCAAAGAGTTCTAGAAAGGAGTCCACAATTGATATTCAATATTCATCAATCACTTCGGTCTCTGTATCGTTTTTATTACAGTGAATCTCAGATCCAAACAGGGCTGACCTTTTTTTGTACCCCTCAGTGGTGCATGGACTATAAAAGACCCATTCCACCACATTCCTATATTGATAAAGGAGCTCCAGTCCTGAAAAGTTCCTAAACCACAAAACCAGGAGAAGCAGTGAGGAAGAGTTGTCACCACACAGAGCTGAAGACCTGGAGCATAAGAGCTGAAGCAACATCCCCTTGCAAGAAGCATGTGGCAGAATGGAGAGGACCATCACAAGCTGATTCCCTCCAAGGATCTTAACCCCGAGAGAAGAGACTGCCTTTTCTAGAAGTAGTAAAAAACTGATGTATTCCAATTACATTAAGGATGTAATACAAGCTTTTTTCCCAAGCTATCTCCACTCCCTTGGTGCAGTGGATCTGTTAGAGTGCGGAAAACACTGTGTAAGGCACAACAGGAAGACATACGAGAATCCTCTAACGTCAGTACAGAGCACAGAGCTCATAGTCCACCCAGGCCTGCTGCATGACACAAAGCTAAGACTCACAGCCAAAGCAGCTAACAGTCACCCATCACCCAGGGACATGATCTGCAGGGTCTGGTGTACTGGTGTTTCTCCAGAAATAAATGCCTCTGAAGCTGCAACACCTTTTTATATTTAGTCAATGGAAACCAACTGGAAAGATTCCCACTGCCTCCAAAGGGCCATACCTCAACATATAACGATATTAATGGAACAAGCTGCCCTGTTAAATCATCAGAAGTCATGGACAGACTCGTTCTTCATCCCTAAGCCCCTATTCCAGATGATACAGCTTCTCTATAAGGGAGGAATGAGAAGAGTTAATCCCAGGACTAAAGCCTGGGCTGCTGAAATGCAAATTTCACACTCTCCAAACAAACACCTCTGAACATGCTAAAAGGGAAAATCAGAGCAGGATCCCCAGAGCCAGACCAGAATGAGGCACCCTGATCCTGTGACGGCCTTCTAGCAGCCAAATCCTCAGAGGGATCTGGCCACACTGGGTAGTAAGGAATGTACAGTCACGTAAAAGCTGGCTTTGCTCATTAGAGGGTGAGGATGAAAGTGAAAAAAATAAGCATACTCTGGAAGGCTGGATTTTGCTGCCTGGAATACATCTCCATACACCCAGCCCAGCTCGGAGCTAGAGAGCCCTGCAGCTCTTGGAACCTTCTGCTGCAACTTTCCATCCAAAAACTCCACGTGGACTCACTTGTAAATGGCAAGAGATTAGAGAACTTCCCGTCATCATCACTTATCCATGAACAGTTTGGAAAAATCTTGCTTTCCACAGGAAAAAAAAAAAGGAGAATTGGATCTTGAGGGAAAGGGGGAAAAAATGAGATGTTTATAGTGTGCATTACCTAAAAAAATAATTCATATGATGAATCTTTATCTTAAAAGTCCTGGACTAAAAACAAATAAATGAATGTTATTTATGTATTGAACGTTCCTTTTAGGGTTAGGGGGTTTTTTTCTTCTCATAAAGAAAGGCAGTTTTCTTAGCATTGCCGTGAATACCAATGTCAAATTCCATTTTAATAGCGTTCAGTGGTGCATGAACATCCCAAAGGCAGAATTTTAAAAACACTAAAACCATTTCTTATAGAGTAACTAGACAACTTGAACAGTTTTTCTCTTCTTTTCCTGAAAATTTTACAAAAGCAGGACAAAATATGGTTTTACACAGGTAGTGCCTGAGCCAACTCCTGTTAACAGGAATCCTTTGATTTGCTTTATCTGAACCTTGGATCAGAACTATAAAAGCCTTTCTCTAACAGCAATTGGTCTTTGTGACCAAAATTATGGATCAGACTACAGGATGCCAAAGCATTTATTAAATGGCTAGTGATTTTCCAACCAGATGGAATGTTCTAGTTACCCTCAAGAGACCTTTAAGCTTCCACTTAAGGTGTGGGATGCCATTTGCAGCAACAGAGCAGCAGCAATGGGACTCAGTAGGTGCTCCTAAGAAAAGGCAGGACATCTGTCTTTTTTCGGAAAAGAAAGAAATGAATGGACTCCTGCTATGAAAAGGAAAAGCACTGTCTCCATTCCAGTCACCCTTTCAGAATCACAGGTTTCCTTTCACCAGGACAGCAACCTTATCTTTGCTGGGTCCTTCCCTAAATAGGTTACCCAATGCAATTCTGTTCCACAGCTATTACAGTTTGGATCTCTGCTGTGATATTTCTAGCCTTATCCTTACCAGTTTAGTTATCAAGGCAGGAATGTGCTTCCTCATTACACATCTCCTCACAGATATTTTTCCTTTCTTTTTTTCACCCCATGTGATACACCATGGGTGCAATACTAGCTCTGCTAATTTTAGCTGGCTTTAGTTACAGCTGGTTTTGGATTCATTTCTCAGCCTACAACAAAACACGAAGAAAATGACAAGATTAACTTAAGAAAAGCACCAACCCTAAACTCATGTTACCTGCTTTCTGCTCAGGCACACTTGCAGAGGGGGCTGGGGACAGCAGTTGGGTGTCATTTCTCCCTTGACTGGGGACAAACTGAGTAGTAAGACAGGGAGGAGGTTGTTTAAGCCAACAGTGCCCTAGGGACAACGAGTCTCAATCCAGCATGTGGGGAGCAATGTTGTCAGAACTAATTGAGCATGAAGGATAGGTGAAGTGTTGGTTGCCTACCTGGGAAGGACAGAAGCAGAGAGTGCTGAGAGAACACTCAGTTTCACTTATAGTACCTCTGAAGTATAATAGCATCTTTTCTTTAGGCGATATTCCTCAGACATTCCTTCTGTGGAGTTTCAGTACAAAAGCATACAATGCAAACTGGTTATTTTTGGGAAGAGGAAGGCTCTCTCTGGGATCCTTGGCCAGTATTAATGGGCTGATATCAGCTACCTCATTTCTTTGCCTAGATTCAGTCGATTCATTTAAATTACCCCTTTGAGTGAACAGGTGCAGACACAATTAGTGCCATTAAGCAGCTGTAAAACAAATGGGTAGCATGCTAAATTTCCCTCTTCAGATGCATACCAGAAAGATTACATTTATGTGGCTAAGCATGTGCTGAGGATCTATGGGAAACCATGTGTTACTGAGCCTTATCTCAAGGGAGACATGGATGTTAGCATGTGCCTTGGGATTTAGTCATTCCTTTGAGTCAAGAGTGTATTTTAATATTAAACATAAGTAATGGCAACGCAAGAGATTTATCAGTCTCTATCAGTGCTCTTTTGACTTTCTTAAAGCCTCAACATGTCAGTGGGGATTAAATTATTATTATAGATTATAATAATAACAGAGAAGGGAAGCACCAATGGCAATGACAAAAACAACCCAAACTATGTCAGACTTGTTAAAGGCAAGTCAAAAACAATTTAGGACCTAATTTGTTGAGAAGAGAACATGAACAGCATTTACACCTATGCCTCACCTGGCCTCAAGCTTAGCAAAGGACTAAGGCATAGGGCTAATTTTAAGCACAGAATTAATGTATGTGATTTAAGGATGCATTTTATGAGTTTGAAATTACATTTATGTAAGACCAGTGCTAACTCCAGGGGTATATTCCTGTATTTATGTAATTGCTTCAAATTCTTTATAATGCATATCCCTCCTCCTGCGCCATTCAGATACTTCAGTCTTTCCTCTGTGTCAGGAAGTCTCTCTTACAGTTTGTTAATCAGTTTATGATAACACAATCCTTGTGGTGCTTCCCTTGGCAGCATGCCTTGGACTGAAATTATTTAATGATCTGAGCATTAATTGAAGATTAAGGTTTGTGGTTGTGTGCTCTTGGGTCTCCACTGAATATAAATCCAATGGAGATGAAGACATTCATCTCCTTCTATGATCAAGAGTTGTATTACCAAGAAATTGTGAGATCCAGCAAGAAATAGTGAGATCCAGCAGGCTGATGTCATTGTGGTGCTGCTTTGTACAGATTCCACGTAGCATCTAGGTTTGCATAAACATTTTTCCAAGGAAATCAGTTTAGTCACAGTCCTTCTTTTCACATGTGCTCACAATAAGGCTGGTGCAGAGAGATGATAAAATGGCCCAAAGTCACTTATTGCCTGAGGTTACCCCTGAGGCAGAAGATGTCAGTTTGGCCTACAGCCTTCAAACTGGGCTGCAGGGCTGAGTGCCTGCATCCCCAGAAAAAAACATGGCCCTGAAGAAGGTCCTACTTATTTCCACTTTGCTGCTGTGACTCACCTGTGACGGTCCTCCAAGGAAGACCTGGCAGGATTTTACCATGAGCCCTAGTCACTCACCACAGGCTACATCAGCTTTCCCACAGAGTTATTAAAGAATTCTTAATTCTTTTACTACTTTTTTTTTGTTTCACAGTTTTTAAAGACTACAGCAGGTTTGCAAAAATCCATTCAATAAAGAAAAAAAAAAAACTAAAAATCAGCAGTAAAAGTGTTTTAGGAAGTGGAGGTGATGGCTGATTCTTTTCCATATACCAGGAAGACATGTGGTTCCAAAGAAAATCAAAATATAGATGAAAAAAAAAAAAAGGCTTCAAGAAAATTATAAAAAGAAAATAAATTAAAGTCCCAGTCTCCCTAATTAGTTAAACAAGGGCAATGAATGCCACCTGGACTGCAGCAGATATTGGACTGTTTGGATTTTCCAGAAAAGGAAAAGAAATTCACTTTTCTCTCCCCCTGTGTCCCCACTTTTCATCTGTCTTAATTTGTTCATGTTATTTTGTCAGACGTCTGCCCAGCTCCAAGTCAAATAACCTTCCTCCTCCTGCCTTCTGCAGGATAAAACAGATCCAAGCAAGGGAATACAGAGTGTGTATCTGAGTAATCTTGGCACATGGGATGTATAAACCCAAGCTTAAGTCTCACTCTCAGTTCTAGTTTGTAGGTCGTCCCTGTAAAAACCTGTCGAAATACTTTGAATAGCTGAAATTAGCCTTGTAAATACCCTGCTTCCTATGCCCCCCCCAAAAAACCAACTACAGAACCTACATTTCCACTGAAGTATTGAATCATTTTGTTATTGCCTTATACTGCTTCTGCCTTTCAAAGAGCAGGTGGCCTTAGTGCCAATTAGTTACATAAACAGACAAAAAGGAAGAGTTAGTCTGGCAGAGGAATAAGAGCTCATATATCTTCTTGCTGAGGTCCAGAATGAGTGTGTACATACACACAAAGCACACATACGGATTTTTCATCACATTGTGTTTTGCACAGGGACGGGGATTTACCAGCTCAAGTAGAAAGTAAAACAAAACCCCATTCAGGGGCAAAGCCTGTCAAAAAGACCAGATCAAATTCTGCCTTTTTCCCCAGGATGATTCTTGAGAATACAAGGGAAAAAAAAAAAAAAAAACAAACCCAATAATTTTAAAGTTAGTAAGAATCACAGGCATCTGGCAAGATCAAGCACAAGCTGAAGGCACAAACCCATTGTCATGTGCGAGATAATAAATAGAATAAATAGCTGTTGGAGGTGGGAGGGAACAAGTGGAGAATTAGTGTCTAAAGTAAAGCACCTAAAGCACCTGGCATGAGTTAGCCAGGTGGTAATTCTTTTACAGAAGTGAAGAAATTCATGCAGATTTGAGTTTTGGTTGTTTTGTTGGGTTTGGTTTTTTGCAGGGGGTGGGGAAGGGAAGGTGAAAGAGATAAGGAAAAAGAGGAGAAAAAAGTAGGAAAAACATCATAAAAAAATATCGCAGTAGCAAGGAGAGAAGGCAGCTGAAATAGTCAAGGATAACTAAAGAAGCACATGAAGCATGACCTTGAAAGGAGACTGATGAAGTGAGTTTTTTGGGTTGAACGTTAGCTGGAAAAGGGGGTTTGGACCATTGCCCAAGGAAACTGCCTCCTGCTATTTAATTCCTAATGAGTTCAGGGAACAAGGATTTTGCGCAGCCTTTGAAATAAACAGGATTGTGTTAAAGAAATACTTGAGACCATCATTAATTTCTACCTCTGGTGGAAATAAACCACGAGACCCCACATCCTGGCTAATCACCTGGGTCAAAAAAAGTAACATAATGTGAATTTCAGCACTATATATGAATTTGTAGGGCCAAATAATTCTACATGTTCATTTCATGCCTGTATTGGAGGTCCTCAGAAGAGAAGACTCATTGCTAATAAATCATTATGTTAATTATACACTGTAGGAATTCAGCCTTGCTTCTTCTGCCAATTTTTCCATCCTTTATAATTGTCCTTCCTGTTTATGCAATTCCATATGCACAGTGGCTACTAAAAGTCAGCTGTTCAAACTGTTTACTGTAAATATTTACACTGTGGCTATTAGTGAAATCTGTATCTCTGAATGGATGATGGATGGCAGAGGGTCTAATCCAAGAGAGCCCATGGGATAAAGAGGGGAAAGTCACATGTGGAGGCTGAGAATGCTGCTTCCTGCTCCCTTCAGGGCAGAAGAGAAAGTCTTGTACTTGAGTCTTTTGCCCTGAAAAACACAAGATTATTTGCTGATGTCTGTGGCACTGAGGTGCCAGAACATGTACAAATTATTACTGAAAGAGTCTAAAGATCCAGTGACAGGAAGAGGAGGGTTAATAGGTTACTGCAGCACATAATCTAATAAAGGTTGGATTGTATATGGACCAGACTAATGGAGCACTGAAGGCAGGAAAAACAGAGATGTTAAGATAAAAAAAAAAAAAAAAACAGTATTCATAATTTAATGGGAGCTGTAGAAATTAGGTCAACCTCTGCCTGATGCTAAGAAATCCCCACATGCTGCATTCCCTGACACCCAGGGGCTCCAGGCACTGTCCCTGACCAGGAGCAGAACCCCAGAGGAAGCACAGCAAAGAGCCAAAGGACACGGGGTGCAGGACACAGAGATGTCCCCACACCATGGCACTCAGGGCCAGCTGATACCCCATCCCACAATTGCAATGTCATTTCCAATTATTCACCCTGGCTGCTTTCTACATGCTCTGATTCTGCTTCTAGAGACACAACCCATTTGGGCTGCCCTTTTCTCCAGGGCATCCTGGAGCCTGGGCTGCCAGTGAGCAATGGGCATTCCATCACCTTCCAGGAAGGATGGATCTCAAACATGTTTGTTCTGCACATTTTTGTGTCCTCAATGTTCTTTCAGAAGCAACTGGTGTGTCAAAGCACATATTCTCATGAAAAAAGAGACACTAAAAACCAACAAAAATAAATCCTCTCCAAACAATGAGCCTGCAGAAATGAGCAGGTATTTGATGTTAACCAAATATTTGCTGGAGTAACAGCTTGAGGTTTGTTCAGTGTTAGTTTTTCCACCTGGTGCTGTCGGATTAACCTTCAAAGAAGAGTCACCTAATGCAAACATGCACATAGCTCTCTCAGCCAAGGCTGACATCCTAGTTGCACAAATGAGAAAATTGGGAAGGTGACATTCCCTGGAAACCTCCAAACAGACAGATCAATAGATATTAAGATAGACACCAGCCTCCTTCCAGATCCTAATCAGAGGATTATGGGTATTATTTACAAACCAGGAGAGAACATAATCTTAAAGCACGTGCTTAAGTTCCTTGTCTAAACCGCAGCATGTGTTTAGATGCTGTTTTGCAGGGATGGACTACCCTGATGATCCAGCTGATATACGTCATGGAGCATGTCCTATGGGGAAATAACTTGGCAGTTTACCCTGGATTTAATATAGCGCTTGTGCACACATGAAAAACACTGTGTGACTTATGCCTGCACAATGTGATGGTTTGGAGGATGTTTCATGTGCTATTAAACTCATTTGAGATTTTGAACTCTGCCTTCTCTGTTGTCATTTTAATTCCTAGACAAGTGAAATTAATCCACGGGGAAGTGCTTAGGCTAATAACACTGATGAGTACCTGTTCATGACGATCATCCTCAAGAACAGCATTTTCACCGAGCAATTGGCCCAGAGGCTGAGCAAAGCGGACTGAGGGATAGAGATAGGCATGTGCCTCATCTAAGAGTCAAGAGTAAAGGACAGGACTGTAGGGAGAAGGACATGGAAAAAGAGAGAAACCTTGTGGTCCACACAAGATGTCACTTGAGAATACAGTCCCAAATCCCACTGAGCAATTAAGATTATGAAAGAGTGTGAGGCAAAGAAGAGCTAACAACTATTTTAGGCAGTTATTTTGTGGGCATTTGTGGCTGTGGGAGAAGGCAACCCACAGGCTGTCCCCAGGGGTGGCACAGGGTTGACTTGGGCACCAGCTCATAAAGCTCAACATCTCCCCAACCACAGGAACCCCATTTTGATACCACTCAAACCCTGCTGACCTCTACCAGATGTACAGCAATGTTCATCTTCCACATACACACCAGCACACCTGCAAATGGAACTACAAAAAGCTCAGTTTTGGTGAAAACGCTGTTCTCCGCTGGCTACAAATCCATAAACCTCCCTTTTCCTCCTTGCTGCACAGGTGCCCCTCTCAAAGGGAAAACAAGTCCTTTCTTGAATACAGCCTTTCATTTTGCAGAAGTACCTTCCTTCCCACATCAAAATGAATCTCAGCACAGGTAGTTTTCCATTTGTAGCTCTACCTTCTGCGTGGGAAAGTTTATTTTTGGACAAGGGTATAAATGTTCAGCCCAATTAGCCACTGCTGCAAACGGTCTCTTAACAGCAGCCAGGTTGGGATTAGTCATTCCCAGGTGGGAAGTTTTGCTCCACAAAGCACCTGCCAAGCTCCACACAGCCCTTTGCTGCATTTCACTGGCAATGGATGGGATCTGATGGTACCTTCTTTGATTTTTCCCTATAAGGTATTTTATTTCTTCTGGCACTCCTAAAGCTCGGGCTTGGACATGTTTATGACAGAGTTTGATGTTAATGGGAGTTTTCCGTGCCCCACCATTGCATTCTTACTTCTCATTCCTCAACGTTACTCTGCTGTGATCTACTACTTGTATTTATCTTTTCCCCACCTTTTGGTTTTATGGCAGAATCATCACACAGAGCAAGAGATGGTATGATCAGAGCAGAAAGCAGTTTGTCATCTGTTTGGCAAAGAGCACAAAAATGGTCTCAAAACGGGGCAGGCAACTGAAGCTATCATCTATGTCTTATTGGTTCTCCCCCAGCTGCTGATGGAGCACATTTGTCTGCTGATGGAGGACTGTAAGGGGCAGAGGGAGTTCCCCTTTTCCTGTGCCTTGGAACAACCAAGCAAATTAAAATTCATTAACTTCAACTCAGTTGATGCAAAGCTTGTGTTGGAAAGTGTTTTCAGATCTGGCAAGGCTAAGTCAACCCTAGGTCACACCTAATGTTCAGACACAGGTTTGAGGGCAAGCGAGCTTCATAAGCTCACAGGGTCACACTAAAGCCACCCTTCTTCTCACAGAGTCTGGAGGAGAAACGGAGGGCAGCTTCACACAGCCTCCACTAAGCCCTTTGGCACGTGCCTCAGTTTCTTCCTCCCTCAAACAAAGGCAGCCACGGCTTACAATGGGTGCCATTGAAGAGATAACCACTCTCCACACCCCATTATTGACTTTAGAGTGGTATTTCCTCTACCAAGAATGAGCCTCACAACAAGGTATTTGTACCTGGCTGCAAGACAAGCTTGCTTTTGACCAGAGCCTGCTCCACATACCGCACAGAGGTGTTGGGAGGATTAATTACTTAGTGGCCACAGAGGACTTTGAAGATAAAACCTGCCAAGTAATTACTACGTGTTTTACTGATTTGGGCATGCACAGACAATTTTTTCTTAATGGCCTGTTGACTTTGTTGACTGGCAGTCCAGGACAAAGCTGCATTTCTTGTGAGGTTTCTTTTTTTAATATTATTTTTAATAGGCTTTTTAATTGCAGTATTTACTTTAGTCACCTATTAAATAGCTAATTACTTGTGATCCTGTTTAGATTTGTTTAGCACAGATAATTACATCTTTTCTCCCACAACCCACACTTACTGCATTACATGCTGGACTTGATCTATTTTTTTCCCCCTGTAAACTAGACTTTCTGACTGTAGTAACTTCTTTTCCTGGTCATGCTCCATAAGCTGGAATGAATCTCAGTAAAGGCTCTCTGGTTTGCCCATGACAAAAGGTGTATTTGATGTTGTGTTAATAGGATAGAGTAATCCTTTGTGTCATTAAAAGGTGTAAATGGGACACCAATACAACTGGGAGAGAGTCCAAGACAACAGGGTAGGGGAAGAAAACACACAAAATTCAGTGTTGTGCTGATTATGAAACGGAACCAGTAATATAATCTCAGGAGTTAATAAGGCTTTAATTTTAGGAGAAGAAGCAAACAGTCAAGCTGAGCAACTGGTGACACTTTTATCTTAGTTTTATGAAAAGCTTTATGCAGGGGGGCACAGGGGAGGGTGTTTCATCAAGAATGACCTGACTGGCTTCATGAGAGTCTGCCAAGAAAAGAGGAGCCCAGCCAACCACCCTTGCACCTTCTTCTTGGTTTGATGTCTTTCAAGGTATTTAAACTACCATTTCCACTTCCACAAACACCCAATTAAAGAGAAAGACCTCATTAAACAGAATTTGGCAGACCACTTCTATTTTACTTACTTGATGTTTAAGCTTCTCTGCAGCATACAGGCACTTGTGCAAGGGCCAAACATAACTCAGAAATTGCTACCACCAACAACCAGACAGGAAAGGTCTTCTTTCTTGTATGCCCTTAACTTCCTTTTATTGCTGTATGAGGATTTCTAAACTGAGAAGCTTAGATCAGATTACTTTTTTGCCAATCCTTACTCCCAACCTTGGAAAGGATACCTAGTCCTGCAGGCTGAACTGAAGACCTTCCTAAGAACAAAGAGTGAAAATTAGATCACTTCTTGCCAAGACAATCTTTGATTTACACTTATCTACTCATTTCTTCTCCATATGTTTTGCTTCCTGAAGACAAGCTGCTGAGGAGGCAGTTTCAGCCAGGGGTGAAAAGAAGGAGGTCAAGGTGAAGAGGTGAAAAGAACCTGCTATCTGCTAAATTATCCACAGTACTTGAGCCAGTCACCTCAGCTCTCACTTTCTGTTGTAAAACTCAAAGTCCCCACAGCATTTTGCTCCAGGAGCTCCAAAACAGGAGAAACATACCCAACCAAACTCTCTTAGCCACCTCAGCCTGTTGAGTAAAAAGAATTCAAACACCTTCCCAGATCTCCCTGGCCCAGGGGACTGGAGGCAAGACCTCGCTTGTTTGCTTTGCTGAGAGCGCTCCTGCCCTGTGTGTGATGGTGCCTCTGCTCAGCTTTTCTCCTGCAGCCTTTGCAGACTGTTGCTCTGTCTGCCTCAGAAGATGCCCTTCCCAGCTCATCTCCTCCAAGATATAAGCCAAAATAGAGTTAAGCAGATAGAAACATTGGATTTGACTCACTGCAATACCATCCAGAGTCTGGACAGCTCCAAGGACAGAAAGAGTTGATGCTTTCTAAACTACTCTATGGGGATCTCCGAGGCTCATTCAGCCCTTGCCTCTGCGTCTACTTTTCACAGCATTTATGGCAATGGCTGCATTGCAACAACTCTGGGGGTTTTTTTGCCCCAGGAATTCACAGAAGGTGCAGAACCTTGGAGGATGCTCACAGGAAGGAGTCAGGCTCCAAGGCAAAACACCTGCACTTCTGTCTGTCCTGCCATCTCCAACTGAGGTCAGGACACTAATTATTGCACACATTTAAAAAACAAAACAAAACAAAACTGTTTACAAGCACAGAAGTCCTTCCAGTCCTTCCAGAAGTCCTGCAGCAGAGTCTGTGTCACAAAGCTTTCAGGGCAGGCCAGCTTCAGGAGTATCATGTTTTTCCAGGCACAGTAACAGGAAAACAACTGCCTCATTGTTTAGAGCATCTCTAAATATTGCCAGTAAAGATCTGGTCAACTTTCCACAGTCCGTAGCTTTTGAGACTTTTTCCATCAGAGTGATTTATTTCATCAAAACAGCTCTCAGGCCACCAGCTGTTAAATCACTTGGGGAAAGGGCCAACTCAATTCTCATTATTCGTTACAGGTTTCCCTTAATAGAATCAAACTGGTTAATAAGTGCTAATACCGGTTATACAGCCCTCTGTACTTTGACCTAAATTCTCCTCTGGTTCCCAAGGGGCTGGAGACAGGGAAAACGCTGCAGTATTTCCTCAGCGCATGGACAGGCAGGATTAACTCATACAGCCATTCCTCATCCACTGTTTCAGGAGCATTTTGAGGTCTAGGCTCTGCTGTATAAGATACCGTGCAAAATTCTATCCCAAACCTCTGATCCCAAACTGCCTGTGGGTCATTAGCATCCAAGGATGGCTTTGTCTCAATCCCTCTTCTCCAGAATGACCTTTCTTTGCTGCACACAGCCAGCTCAGAAAGTCAAAGCTGGTTTAAATAGAAAGATAAGACGTGGCACAAACAGTTTTCTAAGCTTGGTGTTTGCACTGCCAGTTAGAGTACACAATAAGAACGAAAATATTATTGTGCAATTAACGGGGGAGGGGAGAGGCTGTTTTCTTTTTCCCCCCAGGAAAATACCCAGAAAAATCAGATTGGTGTAAACATCACAAGTGCCATTGGATCTTTGTCAGGTTCATTTGGCAGGGTCAGGTTCAAATGAAATGGTTCTTTTAGAGATATCTTCATTGCTACACAATCCAAGCTGTAATTTTAGGTATATGAACTGAGTGTGCTTCTGTAGGAGATACACAGAACTGTGACAAAAGCAAGTGTAAGGCAGAGTGAGGTCATTCAGGTAGTGGTTCTGGGCTGAAATGAGGTGAATTTACTCCTACTGATCCCAGTCCCAGCAAAAACACATGTTGTTGCCAAAGGAGTACTTCTCAAGTACAAATGGGTATCATTAGGCTTCAGAGTTCACACTGTGGGGTGTTGTACGGTTCACAGTTGTGAGCTGGTGCAATGGTGTGGGCTATCACCATGCTTCCTCCTCCCAGCTCAGAGAGGAGAAGCAGCAGTGCTCCCAGCACTGACCTCCCCATGGCTCAGCCTGCATTCTCCAGATGCGTTTTGGCAGCAAAGGAGAGGAAGGAAGGAATGTAGACTTCTCCAGTCACCAAGTTAATGGTTTTCAATGTGTAATTAGTGTCATTTTTGAAATCCCGTGTCTTGTCACCACTCTGAATGTGTTTAGCTTCTGTTTCCTCATTATTTTGGGATCTCAGTTTTCCACTAGATTAAGGAGATACTATTTTTCCCCCCAATAAAACCCTCTCTCCCATGTGAGTGTTCATAGATGATTTAAGAGATGATTTGCCTGAGGAAGAAAAATATCCACTATATAGTTTGGAAGTTTGACAAAAGCTGCAATCAAATCTCTGATTGGTATCTAGTCTTGGGTACCACAGTTCTTTAGGGACTGCTTATGCATAGTGACCATGAAATGAATTAAAGACTCATTTTTTTTTTTTTCTGTCTTGGCAACAGTAATTTGATGGTATTGCAGATGGCCCTGAAAAGCCCAGAGTCATACACCCCAAGGGAACTAATTCAAGAGATTAGTCAGCACATGCTCTCATTATCATTATTGGGCACAACAGCTACTTTACCTTGAAAAGTCAAGTTAACTTTCAGTTAGCTGTTAGGGAGGAACACTCTCCTCTCTCCACTTTCTCTATCCTATTTCTGTTGATGGAATACGAACACATGACTTGGCACCTTTGCCACTAACTGAAAGACAGTTTTAAACACTTCTGCATTGGTATGGCAGGGTACCGAGGTAGTTTCCAGGGTCCCCATGCTTGTATCCACCTCCACCATGGGTAGAAGGTGCAGCAGGGATGGGCTTCAGGCACACCATGGTTTTCCAGACAGGTAAAATAAAGAAATGCATTCAGCTTCGGATCTGCATTTACAGAGTTACACATTACACGTTTCTGCTCTCTTCCCCTATTTTTTTATTTGCAAGCCAGAGCAATTGCAAAGTTCTGAGGAGGGATGGACTTTTTTTTTCTCCTGTCTTGAGATAGACAGAAAGACTTAGGAAATGCCACAGAAATAAACTCTGCTAAGAAAATGCAAGAATTGAACAGTTCAGCTTTCAAGAGTCAGATAATGGCAAACAGAAGGTTGAACTTTTCCCCTCATGTGCATATGCATCATGATTCATTGCATACTCCTCTTATGTTATTCTTCAGCTATTGCAGTATGCCATAATTTGTCTCAAGAGGCAAACAGTAGTTTGCAGAACTGCATATTTGCCTCTGAGCAGCAGGGTAAGGCTGAGCTCACAGCACACCCCCTCTGTTATGCCCAGTGCACTGCAAATAACAGCAAGTTTGCTGGTGTCAGGGAGAAGCAAGAGCTGGGCTGCTCCATAAAGGAAAATGCAGGAAAACCAAAGACTCAGTAGCAGGGCAAGAGGCAGGCACATAGCTGGGGCTGGGCTGTGCTCAGCTGAGGACTAAATGCTGTAGGTGAGGCTGGTCAGGTAAACCAAGGTCTGCCAGTGCCCTCAGGGCCTCAAGCTGGTGCCTGGATTTGACAGATTGATGATCACTTGTCTTGTAGCTACAGGGGTGTCAAGCCCTGAAGTCAGTCCTTGAGGTAAGTCCTTGAGGTGAAAGTATGGTGGCCTGCCCCATGGCTAAGCTGAAAGCTGCAGGATTTGACCTCATGAGATGAGAAGTGGTAGATCTGAGTCACTTCTGGCAGCAACCTGTGAGGAGCTCACTGTCCCAACCCATGGCTCAGAAAGAGTTCTGCTAAAACAGGAGAGCCTGAATTCATGTGTCCACATCACTGCTTTTCCCCAGCCAGTTTGGGCTGGTGAAGCCTGGTAAACTGGTACTGCAAATATCTCTAAAAAAGGTCCCTCAGCAGACTTCTGAAAGAAGCTCAACTGTTTCCGCTGAAGCCAGCTGTAACCCCTGATCTGACTCTGCTGCCCAGGAATCCTTCCCCCATGCCCCAAGCTGAGTAATCAGCTATTGCCATGCAGAAGAGCCCCGGGAGAGCAGCAGCAATCAGCACTGGGACTGGCAGTTCTGGGAAGCGCAGACCTCCGCTTGCAGAAGTATCTCACTGCGGGAGTAATACCGCTCCAATCTTGCAAGTAATAAAAAGTAATGGGAAACAGATGCTGCTGTACCTTAGATTAGAATCTATGTTTAGATTTCCAAGATAATTTTTATCTCTGATACTTTGGCTAATGTAAGGTTGATATGATAAATGGATTTTCTACGGAGTTTGAAAACAGCGCGCCTACCTCAAAACTCAACCTGATACACAGCTGTCTCGGGCAGGGAGACAGAGAAAAGAAACAGAACTGGCCTGAAGGAGGATCAGGATGGAGGATGTGTTACATGTATGAGGTCAAATGACCCTGGACTGGTGCTGGAGAAGGAGGAGGAGTCACATCTCCCCTCCTGCCCGCCCTAAGCCAGGTAGGAAGGACTATCCCATGGGGCTCTGCCCTCTGCAGAGCCTCCCCTCCATCTCTCCTGCAGCCGTGCAGCCTTCCCAGCACAGGACATGGCCTTGGAAAGACGCTCAGAGAGCTTTCACTTCTGCAGAGAACCAAAACCAAGGTCTTTAAACTCTAAAGAGAATGAGCTCAAATACTCAGTACATAGACTTAACCAGTCACTAACAGAGAGAGTAGGGTACCACACTCCAGAACTGTATTTCCACTGGCTAGCAGTGCTAGGATGGGAAATAGACCTCCCTGTACACCTACATCCTCCCTATCTTACCTCAACCCTGTTTTCTGAAACCTCCTTTTTTTACCATAAGTGATCTGACATCCTTCAGTACACTCTCTCCCCCTTTCCTTGTCCCCGGTAACATCAGGCACACTTTGCTTTCACTGGAACACTGGTGATATCTCCAGTTATTTATCAGTCTTTTACCACTCTGGGGTGCTCAGCTGGGGAGGTGCATCTCAGGCTCCTCAAACATCTGGCATCGGCTTTGGCCTCCTGGGCCATTGCATGGATGGACACCACTTTGGGCTGCTCACTCAGCCACCCTGGCCAAGCCTCGCTGGCCAAGTGCTGCCGGCAGCTTTTCTTCACATTTCTCTCCTCTCCTCTCCTCTCCTCTCCTCTCCTCTCCTCCCCTCTCCTCTCCTCTCCTCTCCTCTCCTCTCCTCTCCTCCCCTCTCCTCTCCTCTCCTCTCCTCTCCTCTCTCCTCCTTTTTTATCAGCGTACTTCTGGTCCATGCCAGATGTATGAGGAGCCTGAGATGCACCTCCAGGCCAGGCACCTCAGAGTTGTCAAAGACCACTCTGGGGTACTGGGCCAGGGAGGCAGGAAGGGGGCCCAAAAGCCCTGAGGATGGTCAGAAGATGTGATGTAACCTCTGGGGAAAGGAGGCTGAGAAAAAGAGGAAAATTTCCCCCCCAAAAAAAGACATTTTGGAAGATCTGTTCCTACTTCCCCAGCTAAGCACTTTGGACACCACTTTGGGCTGCTCATTAGCCTACCCCAGCCAAGCCTCACTAGCCAACATCTACCAGCAGCTTGGCTTCACATTTCTCCTTTTCTCCCTTCTTTTTGCTTTTTTTTTTTTACTTTTAAATTTATTTTCTTTTTTTCCTAGTTTTTATTGTTTCTCTTCTCTTCACCTTCTTCCTCTAGTCCTTCTCCTTCTACTTCATCTTCTTATTCCTCACATTTTTCTTCTTCTTTTCCCACCTCTTTTTCTCATTCCTATTGAAGCTATGGCCATAAATGGTGGATACAGCATTTTTCTTGGTTTGCATCCAACAGAGCCAATGGCAAAAAAAATGGGGAGAATAAAGATGTTATTTTTTTCTAAATTATTTTTGTTTTTATTATTTTCCAACCTGAAAACTCTTGGCAAAGTAAAACGCATCAGTTCCTTCTCACATTGTAAGTGGAGATTATGTAATATTTACAGTGATATTAATGCAATCAATCAGCGTCAGCAAGTGGAGATGTTGGAGCCAGCTACATACATGAGAGCAAAGTGGGGAAAAGGAAAGCACAAAGGGGTCCCTGTGATGGCCAGGGAGGGATGCCAAATACTTTCACTACTTTCCAAACTAATATGTTAGAAAATAACACAATCAGCTTTGGCCCAGTTCATTAAAAATAATTAACTTGACTGCTCAGTGACTTCCCCGCAGACTTGAGATGCCCACAAGCGCCCAGGCATTCGCATAAACACCTTTCCTCCTCCAGCTTGAAGGGGAAGACTATGCCCAGCCCTGCTCCAGCTCAGTCCCAAATGATGTCAAAGGAGCCCTTGTTGGATCTTGGGTTACTGGGAATGGTGAAGGCGTCATGGATTGAGAGCCTGCACTGAACAGAAGGGCTTTGCCCCTGACCCACTCGCTTGCAAGAAAATGCCAGCAGCTGAAAAGAGGCCATTCTTCCCAAGGTGTGGGCTTTGCAGCCACCAGGCAAATGACTCTGCAACCCTGAAAGCTGCACAAATAGCTACTTCTGCTGCTTTGTTTGCTTTTTCTTTTTTAGGTGGAAATATTAAGGTCCGGAGGGGATCATTGCCAGAGCTTGATTTCTGTATTGCCATTGGAGAACTTTTTGGCAGCAGGAAGAAGGCATTGTTTTGCTGTACAAGGGTGGGAAGTGAGATCTGCAGATGATTCAAGAAAGGCTTCAAACCCAGCCCACACAGCTGCCAACCAGGCAGACTGAGAAGGGTTCAGCAGTTGCCTTGCAAGGAGCTTGGGACCACGCCGAGGAGCAACAGCTGGGAATGTGCTCTGCTCCCTGTCTACCACGGTGGAAATACTGCAGGCATTGCTAAACTGGATCTCAGAATAAGCCTTTCCTAAATAACTGCTATTGATGTTTGGACTCTAGCCTACCATTTGGCAATTTTGGATTCGACATCTTGATGTGGACTATCTCAAGCTCTGATGATGCCGGGACCAGGGAGCTTTGCTGCCCTGGCTCATGGGTCACGCACCAGGAGAAACGGGCAAACCAGTTCAGAAGAAAGAGTCAGGGCAATTGTTTGTAAAACCATGAATCCTACCTTCAAAAGAGGCCACAAGGGATCAATTACCTTGTTTTCTTACTTTTAAAATGTTTATGTAACTGTTGAGACACTGGGCGGATGGTTCTCACAAATCAGCAGACCACCTGCTCACGGATTTCTGCTGGACCATTGAATAGTTTCGTACCCATATCTGGCTAATCCAAGACAGTCTAGACTGTCTGGTTAGGTCACTGCCTGTTGATGTGCTTGTCAGCTTCCGGAATTTATCCTTGCCTGCTACCTAAAGGATAAACCCTACATATCTTCAGAAATACACACAGCATTTGAGAAACCCAGGCAAGGATTAATATCATTAACAAAAACTCAAATGATGGCTTACAGCATTATCTTCTGAGGACTTTTTCAACCAAGAATTCAGTTTAACTTCTGGAGTAAGAAATTCCAGGTATGCTTCATTCAGAGAGAGGAAATCCAATGTATTTTTAAATTTATCAGTGTATTCAAAGAGCAGGAGGGACACAGTATTTTTCCCATGTTCATCTCTGTTATTTTACCTCAAAACACAAAACCAGAAGCATACTTTGGTCACAGTCAAAGGAGATATACCCTAGGCAGATTTTTTTTTGTACTCTGTGAACCTCTTGTCAGAGTCTATCCCAAAGAAGTTCTCACACCTTCACAAAGGTTTATTGACACCAACTATGTTTGAAAGGAGACAGCTGAGTGTCGGAGCATCAGAGCTCCTGACCCTGATGCACATGGAGATAAAGCTAGAGTAGATGACTCCTTCAGGCCTGAGTTTGGAAAGAGCTATTGGCCCAACCACAATTGAGAAATGCCTGTTCTCTGGAGTACGAGGAGCATGTGGGCAGCAGCAAATTTTCCAAAAGCAGACCTCCCCAAACAGTTAGTTTGGCAGTAAGAGCCAGTTATCTTTGAACAGCCAGTCAACATGTGATCATTTTGGGCTTATTCCCATTTAGGAGTATGACTCTTGGGAAAAGCTTGAGATTAGATTCTGACCTGGTCAGAGAGTGCAAAACTCTTTCTGATGCCAAGTTTTGTGCATTTCTGATTCCTGAGCCACATTCTCTCTTCTTCTCTGACCCAGGGTGTCTATTTTGGGCTGAATTCCTAGTGACATGAGCAGGAATTACTAGAACAAGACCCTTGAGAACAGATGGAAGACCAAAACTGTTTTGACCACTGAGCAATCACAACCACAAACCGCTTCCATCAGCTCCAACCTTTTCCTTCAGGTTTCCTTGTAGATACTTGGAAGCTTTCTCCTGGGTGAAGTTCAGTGCTCTCTGGGAAAAAGGGGTCTCTTATTGCTGCAGGAACCTGTCCCTTTTACCACCAAAGTACCCATCAGATGCCCTAGAAACCTTTATCACTAGGGGCAAAGGAAAAAGAACGTTTGCCCCAGACAACTTTAATCATGTATAAGCAACTAGATTAAGTGGCTAATCTTCCTTCATTCCCTTTATAATCTCTGTAGAGAGAACTAGTGAGTAAGTCAGAGCAGGAATAAACCTCACACAGGGAAAAGTCTGACAGAGTAACCTTTCCCTCTCCCCTATATAGTGAGCCTGTTGAGCAGTCTAAGCCAGACAGCTTAGTCAGACACCTTAAGCAGATGGGATGAATATTTCTGTGGCACTCTACCCTTTGTGTCACCTTTGCTTCAAAATCTGGACAACACCTCTCTCAACACTAAACCAATCAAGTGACCTAAAACTCTTGTTCCAGGAGGCAGAAGGGAGAGAAGCAGTTGCTTTCTCTGGTCTATGGTGATACTCACAGCTTTCACTGTGTCATACTGAGGCAAAATTATGCAATGTCCTGACTGAACATTTCTGCACACTTCTGATGCTTTAGCAATCTGGTCTCTCAGCTAGAGGCTGGAGCCAAGGCACATTAAGAAACAAGCCTGAGAGCTGAACATGTGCTATCAGCAAAGGCTTATTTTATTGTTGCCACTTATTATTTCCTAACAGGAGAAGGTACACGGGGCTGCCTTGAGACAGGAATGTTGTAGGGCAAAGCACTGAATTGCTTTACACCTTTGGGTCACTTGTCTGTAGCACAAAGGTGTCCAGTTTTAACCTTCCCAGTTAGAGCTAATGTAAGAAGCATTAAGCAGAGCCAATGGCCCTCAGATGACAGCAATCACCCCAACACCATGATGCAGGCTCATATGGAATAAGAACAACTAAGCTGCAGACGAGTTCAAGATGAAAAATGGCTTAGGGTGAGCTGTTCACTCCAGTCCAGGAGAGCCATGGGCTTGGCCAGCAGTTCGTTACTAACACTGAGTCCGTCCTGCTCAGTTATAAACACAGAGCAAGCACTTGGCTGCTGCTCTTGTCTGCATTTCCATTTGTGCTGATAATACACATTTTTAAAGGCGATGTTAATTACCACGCTAGATTTATTAGCATGAATATCATCCATCCTTTCCTTCCCACTTCCCCCCCCCACTTCAGCTCAATTCATCTTTATTTTTTATGAGAGGGCAAGTTAAGGACCACACCTCTTCTGCTTCCTGGGCACAGCCCTATAACCATCAGCTTCACAATCACTCATCGATTGAAGAGGATGAGATCAGAAGAGTTGAGAGTAAATGGCAGTACCAAGCTTTGAGAGGCCAACTGTATTATTTTATCTTATAAACCCTCAGCAACTGGAGGTACCAGTAAAATTGCATCTAGTTTGCAGCAGGGTAATGAGAACAAAGAGGTTTTGGAGCAGAATCCAAACCACATCCTCCTATCAAAACCTCACCAAGTACGCCAAAATAGCTGAGCGTGCCGCTCAAAGCTACACAGAGCTGTGAGGATAACTGCAGCTCTTCAGTGCCAGGCTCCAAGCTAAAGCAAGCTTTACAGGAGGAAGGTTACAGGCCTCTAACGGGATGTAAAGTGTGTTTCTGGGCGCAGCAGAAAGTGCGTGTGCCTGCTGTCTGTGCAGATCCTCACAAACTGCATCTCCAAATGTAAGCATTGGTGGTGCCAAACAATTACAGTGTTTATAGAAACTGATGGTCTACATCTGTTTAAAATACTTCCCAGTGTTTAGACTGACAGAACAGAAAACATTCTGCAAAGAGTAAGCAAAAAGTGGATGTTTGATATGTATTTTTTTTAAGTGAGAACTCACACTAAATTGATTAACTACCCAAACTCATTAGCACTGGAAGCACTATGGAGTGAATGCATGCCATAAACCTGCCCTCAGGGGCCTCAACTAACCAGGGCAAAATGGAGCCACCTCCAGACAGCCAGGTGCTATTTCAGCAACAGCCAGATCCCAGGACACACTGGGCTTTGGCAAACCATCCTCCCTCAGCCACAACAGCTCTATTTGGCCATACTCAAATTCTCATCCAAGTAGGCACAGACTTGCTTGCATGGCCATCCTTAGCTTGCTCTTTCTTGAACAGGGACTGCTGTGCTGTAGTGCTTTGTCACCTGACTAATCAAAGAAGCCTTCCTTCATTAGTAGCTTGAAATCTTGCAATAAATCTCTCCATAGGGCCCACTCTAGGGTGACAGTGTTTCAGAACAAAGAGCCTCATTCATCAGGAAAGCCTCTGGAGTTCATTTTCTGATTTTTAATGCTAGCCTTAGAGGGAGGGCAAAGCACAAGGATACCCCAGAAAGGACACCTTGTTCTGGACAAGTCCCATTGAGCACAGCTGTTGTGTGGCAAGAGGAAAGGCCCTCTCTTACCTGTTATACTGTAATTAAAAGTATGGTAGGAAAAAAAGAATCCAGCTCTGGAGCTTTTGCATAGTTAATTGCCAGGATTACTATGGTATCTTTAGTATTAGCTTACTAAAAGGCATCCAGTTCCCATTCTTTTCCTTCCACCCAGTTACTTGTATTTTTAAGACCACTTATGTCACACATACATGCCAAACCCAGCATGAAACAGCAGCCACATCAAACACAACATCACAAATAAGCAGTTTCCATCTCTTCCAAGCCCTCATTCCTTCTCTGCTGATGTGCTGTAAATTAATATGCAAATTATGTAAATTAGAAGCACATGCAGAGTGGAAGTCCTTCTGCCTGGCACTGGCAGCAGGCCCTGCATAAGCACTGCAGGCTTCAGAGCATTATCTTGAGCACAGAATTCCCTGGGTGAAGCATCACATCTGTCAGAGCAACTCAGCGAACCAACACAGGACAGGAACACAGGGAGGACACCTCAGAGCAGCTCTCGCTGTGGATGAGCAAGAGGCAAGGAGAGCCATTGCTTTTCCTGCTCACTTCCCCAGTATCGAGCAGATCACTGACAGCTCTGCTTGGGGCAGCCAGACTCATGCAGGAAGCTGAAGCAGAACCACATCTCCCATCAGGTAGCTCTCTGAGGCACTGAGATGCTGTTGGTGCTGCACTTTGCAGCAAAACTACTGCAAAAGCCCTGCACGTGCCCAGCTCCACAGCACTGATGCTTTGTCCTGCTCACCTCAGGCTTGTGCTTGCACCCTCAGGAGAGTATCTTGTCCTCTGGGCAGTGACACAGGCTGCATGGGGCTCTGTGTGTTGTTCCAGCACTGCTGCCTCTCCCCTAGTCCCAGGACAGAGCTGTATAAAACATGCAGACATTTTCATCACTTAACCTATGGCTGCCCTGAGGGAATCTGCATAAGATTACCAAGTGCTCTTTAAATCAGTCCCAGAACAACCTTTTCCAGCCACTGCCAAACAAAAGCTTTTCCAGCAGAGTTGCATTCTTTTTCTCTGTAAAAAAAAACAAAACAACAAACCACCAACACCCTTTTTCAGAGCAGCTCAGCTGTCACACTTGGGCACTAGCTGGTGGAAACACACACAAATACCTGTGACCCCACTGAAAGGAATGCAAAAAACTGCTGTTGATTTCAAGGACAGTGAAAGAGTGGTTTACACACATTTTCCTCAGGAAGAAAAAAACCACACCTGTTAGAACCCAACTTTAGTCCACACTGAAGCAAAGCTTGACTACTCTCCCATCTCCTTTGGGTGACATAGAAATCTTGCAGCAGCATGCTGCTGCTCCACCACAATGTGAGAGCTGCAAGAATACAGGCTCCACTAGGCTGAGCCTTCAACCTGCTCCTCTCCTGAGGCCAAGCTTGCCTATTACTGTTGATGGGCGGAGCCTGGTTTTGTACAGCACCCAACAAGTAAGTGCCTGTACCAAGCAAACCTGACAAGCAAATTTTCAGGAGGTGGAGTGTTTTCAGACCTTATTTCTCCTATCAAAATAATTCAGAAACTGAGTGGGCTTTATAGGGCTGAGGCTACCTTATGCTTCCATTTATTTTGATGAGGAGCAGAAGATTCTGTGCACAGTTTTGCATCCATTATCACCAGTCCAGAGACCGCCCAGGTTTGTGGGGAATGATGACTCTGCACTTCCCAATAAACTAATCCCTTTTAGAAACCTGTTTGCTCCATCTTCCCTCTGATTCCTTCCTCCATAATTGCAGCTCCCCCCTAGGCAAGTGAATCAGAAATGCCAATGCCACATGAGAAGAGGTGTCCCTGCCAGGTGAGTGCTATGAATGGACAGCACTTTATGGCTTCTCTCAGAGTGATATCTGCTTATACCAGCCAGAGGCTGTTCTTTCCACCAGGATGGATAAGTGGATTTTAGGTGAAGCCAACCTAACTGCTGCCAGCTCTCAGTCCAGCTATGCAGGCATTTTCAGATATCTGACACGATCCCACATACTGGGGCTTTTAAAGTTTCCCTTCATACCAGCTGAAACTGATTGCCTGAGGCTCATGAGGATGCCAAGTGTGACTGTACATAAGAGCAAGTCCAAGACACCACTGTCCATGACATCTCTAGCTGATGCTGAAGGATCTCAGCAGCATAGGAGACTAGCTCCATGTGAAGAGATAAGACATTGCCATCTGTGTGAGGAGACACAGCAGGCTCAAGGCTCTGAAATAACATGTTGCACCTACACAGCCAGTTGTTGGATCTGCTATATGTTGATATTTCTATACAAATAGATTTGGAGGCTGCTCACAACAGCATTTGGCTGGAGCAAATCCCAGCTGCCAGCCCACCGGGATCAGGGGAATCAAACCCCTACTAATAAAGAGCCATTTCTCACCCTTCCAAATCCACACTCCAAACAGTAGGGTGCAAGAAGGAGGATTTCTCATGACCTGGACTGCTCCAGCACGAAATAGCACATTTAGCACTTGTTTTGTGACTTTATTTTCACCACATTTCCTCCGTGTCTCCCCAGCTCTGTTGATGAACTCCAGCAGCATACTATCTCTGTAAGAAAATACCTTGATCTTCAAGAGCAGAGCTATACACTTCTGCCAAAGGAACCCTATCCTGGGGTGCCTGCACACACCTTCTGCTTGGCTCGTCCCTAGCAGCATGGTCACAACCATGTCTCTCCAGCTTAGCTCTACAAATCACAGTGGCACTAGATTAAGCCTTTAACTGTTATTTCTTGAGGTTTGCTCATCACAAATGTTGACGATAAAGATCAGCTTTAAGTAACAGACCAGAAAAACAATCCCCTTCCATATATTCAATAAAATCCTGTTGCTAATGTTAATGGGTTCAGACTGCAATAGAGGGCATGTTCATTTTGCAATTGACTTACTTTCTCTGTGTCCTTGATTCCATTTTCCTGGCAAACTGTGATTGCTAACAAATTGCAATAAGTTTGAGTTTACATTATGACTCACAGAAGATTCTTTTGGGCAGTAATGACGTTCCCAGAGCAGAGGGTGTCTCCAGTGAAATATCTGGCACATGGAAGCAATTCAGTATTTGCAGATTCAGATGAAACCCACATATTACTGATGAAGAAACCATGTTTTGATAAGATAATAGGCAGCGATGCAAGCCGATAGATACGTTTCTTAAAAGGAAGAAAATATAAAGCTCCTAATGTCTACTAGGAAGCCAGGCTTCACACAGAGCTTATTGAAGCCAACAGATTGAGCCCTCCAGGCTTCACCAGGACTGAAGATCAAGTCTTCGCCCTTCCTCAGAACAGGAACCCGTTCTGGGTCAGCTCACTCTGTCCCAGAACCCTTTATCCTGCAATAATATTCCAGCCTCCTGCTTATTATATGTTGAAATCTGTTTATTTCCTCTAATATTTAACTCTCCTTCAGTGTCTCATTTTGAAACCCCCCAGGGCAGGCAAAGTGGGAATTTTAATTTTATTGCTCTATCAGTCAAACTTTTCTCTTTTTAAAAAACTCAGCAGGCTGTTTACACAGAGCAGCCTTCCTGCCTGATACCCTCTGGTTTGTCTTTTGCTTTTCAGGCATTTTCTAGCTGCTGTGTTTGCGCTCCACCTTGTCATGTAAATCCAATTTAATTTGCACAGTTCTGCTTGACTGGGGCTGTTTTCTAATAAATTCAGGCTCCATGAAAAATTCCAACCAGGTGATACACTCAGAGGCAGCAGCTCCAAATGTGACAAGGATTTTCAAAACACACTCTAAGAGGAGGCAGGTGGTTTTCAAGCCTGATTGGCCTTTTAATATTGACTTTTAATTACCAACAGCTAAACATATTTTTTTCATATGATCCATCACTGCCTCAAAATCCATTTTGTCCTGGGTTTATTGACAGACTTGGAAAACTTACTATGTTTACTTTGTTTTTTGAGAAAAGTTTTGTTTTCTTGCATTAATTTCAAACCAAGACTGTGCTCATACTGCAAACTAATTCTGCTCTTCCCTACATTATGGATTTCTTCATTAGAGAGTCATCTTCAGAAACCTCTCGTGCAGAGATGACAGCATACAGCAAGCAAGGATAAAGGATACATTTCATTTTATGGTTTTACAACTTCTGCTTCTCATTGAGTGACATTTTGTGAGTGCTCAATAGACTAAAGAGCAAAAATCCTCTTTGTAAACAGGGAATGGTTGAGTCTTAAGGCCCAGTACAACACCTTGAGTTAGCATCAAACAGCATCCAGACTGGATGGTAATAGCAATAAGCTATCACTGTGCTCTGTCTGGCCTAACGCAGGCCAGGAAAATAGAGTCCAGAAATCCCCTCCTGCTAAAGCAGAGTCAGAAGGCTTCAGAGCAGTACCTACAAACAGCAAAAAAGGCTCTTTGCTTCACACCTCACATTTCAGCAGAGGCTGGTGCCTCCCCACAAACCCCACATTCAGCTGCTGCGGGAGCACTGAGCGCGGGTTAAGCGATGCACATGGCTGGCGACCACCAAGCTACCACTGCTTCGCCTCCCCTCTGAACTGGGTTTGATCCCTGTGAAATCCCTCCAAAAACAGCAGCATTACATACCTCAGTTACAAGAGGCCAGCTTGAGGTTTAGATGGCATTTAATCTACTCTCCTGTGCAAAAAAACCCCAACCCTCAGAAACTTAAAAAGATCCACAAAACAAGAGAGCCCCAGCTTTTGTGCCACTTGCCTAATGAAACCAAAGTACTCCTCTAACAGCTTTGTAAATAAATACAGAGAACCACGACAGTTCCAGTGATTTATTGGCACTTAACATTATGAGGGTGACAAAAGGCATTGCAATAGTTAAGCACCACGGTCATGGCCATTAGAAACTCTTTTTTTTTTTTTTTTTAAATAAAAAGGGGGTTTATTACAGAGCTGTAAAAGTAAGCTCTAGGCTAGAAGTTGGCATGTGAGTTCTCTCTACCTTTGAAGCATTTATTGACATTAGAAATATGGAAGGGGGAAAAAAAATCAATTTGGAAACTATGGTTTTACCAGCCTTTGAATTGCCAGTGAGAAAAAGCCAAGCAGATAAGAAAGGACTAACAAGCAGTACAGTTAGGACTAACAGTGTTCAGCAAATCATTTGCTAGGCAGATCCTTTCAGTTCACCTTTTTCTGTCCATAAGTGACTCACAAAGCAGTGGTTTCTGCGAAGTTTCTTCGGCTTTCAAAATATTTGCCCAGCCATTTCCATGCAGTTATTGGTGTATAATTTACAGCTTTTCACAGCAGGGAAGGCAAGTTGCCCTGGGGTACAGCATGCCATTGAGTGCCGCTGGGAAAGCTGCAGCTTTCTGCCTGGCTCCTTGCTTTCACCAGGGAGGGGAGGAATTTGTATCCAAGCCTCTCAGCCCTGCCAGGTTACACATTGGCACGAGCAAGGGGTAAATCCCACCTGGCCTGATTCTCCAGCTCACTTCAGAAGTCTGGTCCAGGCAGGAAGGGGCTGCTTTTCCTTTCCTGCAAGTACTAGCCAAACACAGGTATGTCCCAGACTTCAAAGCCTGAAGGGGCAATTGTGAGCTTCTACAAGAGAGGCCATTCCTCTATTTTTTGTTAAATACATTTGGCTAAATGTCACGACAGCATTGCTCCTGTTTGGATACCTTCACTGCATCTTCACATCATGAAGAAGGCACACTGGAGCATCCCTCAGCAGACCCATGCTCAGTGGTACCTTTAAAACTGTTTATAGATAAGGGTTGCCTGGAAAACACTTGGGAATGGGTTTCTCACCAAGGAAGACGGTAAGGGAACATTAACTCCTCCATCAGCACCACCCAGGGTTATACCTCTGCTCAGTATCCCATTTTCACAGAATCCCAGAGTGGTGGGGGTGGGAAGGGACCTCTAGAGCTCATCCAGCCCAACCCCCAACCCCCCTCCCCTCCATCAGGGAGCACAGGAACGTGTCAAGGCAGGTTTGGAAACCTCTGGGGAAGGAGCCTCCACACCCTCCCTGGGCAGTCTGGGCCAGGGCTCCCTAACCCACACCCCAAAGAAGTTTTCCCTTGTGTCTAAGAGGAACTTCCCAGGTTTCAGCCATTTTCATGGCTTGTGTGTGCCCACCTGCACTTGGTGCATCACTGAGCGCTGGACAATAGAAGCCCAGTTCAGACAGACAAGAAGCTTTCTTCATTAGATATCTCACTTCTCCAGCACAAACCTCCACAGTGAAACCTACTTGTATGGGAGAAAAGATCTGGAAAAAATCAGCTTGGAACATCTGAAATCAAACCAGTAAGAATTGGTGAGGATCAACCACACCTTAGGCAGGCAGCACAGGAGAGGAGACACTGATTTACACCAGCTGGCAGCCTGGCCTTACACCCTGAGAAGCTGATGCTATTTTTGCTTGCCCCTTTCACAGCCACATTCACCACTGAAATCCTCCTACATGCTGAATTATGGACTAGATGGATGAGTCCAGCTTGAAGCAGATGTTTCTCTAATTTGCCTCCCCATGTTTTTAAACATTTCACATGTAGGAAAGTGAAAAAAAGCAAGACGATTAAACATGGACTTCCAAAGTCTAATTAACATCCCCACACTGGCAAGCTGGGTGTGTTTTATCTTTAAAACAGTGATACCAACTTCCTTTGTAACACACACGAGTCCCAGGGGGGAGCGATCAGAAATAACATATTGATGTTGTTAAAAGTCATTTATTATTACTGTTACAAAGCTTGGGTGAATCAACTCTGCAAGACCAACACAACCTCTATGAATCAGTTAAACTCTATTTTCAACTCATGACTAAGACTTTGACGGGACGGAGTATAAAAACCTACATATGGGTGAGATGCAAGTAAAGAATTTTGACAAGGGCATTTGATTGACCCAGAAAAATCCATGCATCAAACTGTCATCATCACCCAATGTGCACGCCTCAGATTTTCCAGTTCAGCAAGGTTATAGAACATTAGAGCTTTTTTTATGTATTTAAAAGTGAGAGTTAAAATATAATTATAATATAAAAATGTTGTAAAATAAAAAGCTTAGATTTTATAAGCTCACCACACTGGAAAATTTGAAGCACAACAATCTTCTCAATAGCGGTCCCCATATTACAGTTCCAAGTTCCTCACACCTTGTAATATAATTAAGCATCCTCCTGCATGCTTTGTCACACTTCAGTTTTTGCAGACTGCCGTCAGAAACGGCTACTCAGGCTCCACACTCTCCAACCATCCCAACACTTGGTGGTTTGGAAACAGATTGCTCTGAGAGTAAGTATGAGAAATGAGCCCTAGGGGTAGCTTTGGCTCTATAAAACTAACTGCATACAGAGAAAGAGAGGGAAGGGACAAAAAATATTTTCTTCCCAGATGCAAATGTGCAGGCAGGTGCCAAAAGCTTCTAAGTATATAACTTTATTTGGCCTGGTGACAAAATAAACGCCTGTGTAGGAAGATACAGTAGTTCTAAGCAATAGGTTAGGGGTTTCAGCTTCAGCAAGGCCTAAATAAGGTCTTTATCAGAGGGAACAACATTAATATATATATATATATTCTTTAATAAAATGTTAGCCCTGAGGTCATATGCCTGAACTGTTTTGTTTTTCTTATGTTGTAACAGCGCTTTCAGATGTTCATATCCTGCAGCTGCAGTTCCCACATAACCATGGTCCATGTTGCCAGTCCTGTGGAAAGGGGATATTAGCACCTCGTGGCCACTTGTTGCCAATTGGCTATTCTTTGTCTCAAAGGTTTGCACATCTTTGAACATCTGAGCTGAAGAGGTTAGTGAAGTCAACAAAAGCAAATGCACCTCTCGGCAATTACAGGAAATTCTAGACATGGTAGGGTTTCCTTGGTTTTAGTTGACAGATTGACAGATTGCAAGAGGTGTGTATGTCAACTTAAAAGCCTAAGGCTTGACTAAAGGAGACTTGAGGATTTTTGAAGCATGAATTCCATCATTCTGCACCATAAGAACACTCCATCCTCCTTATTTGTTGTCAACTTCTTCATGGCTCTGTGGGCAACAATTGCAGTTGCCTCTCTGGGACTCATTGTTTAGTCATAATGAGATCAAGGCTCAAATTCTCTGGGATTGTATGGGTCATGATATGTACCTATAAACCAAAGGACGAAGTGGAGAAAACGACAAAAAGGTTCTATTGTCCTGGCCAGATAAGGAAGAGATTAAATGGATCTGACTGGGGTTAGACACCACATCCCAGTCCTAGTTCCCAGCTAAAACCCTGTATGTGTGATGACACCAGGCCAGTGCTCCATAGGGTTTGGTTTTCTTTGTAAGGATATCCAGGAAGGTGGTCAAATAAGAGCTACAAGAGGCTCCATTATGTCCAGACTTCTGGATAATATCCTGTGCATTGGCTATGTCCCTTCTTGATTCAGCCCCAACTGATCTGGAGACAGAAGGGCCAGAAGGACCACTCCTGTTGCATCTCTTGGGACAACTCAGAGAGTGGACACAACACTGCTAACCCAGCTGCAAGTAAGTGGTCAAAACCAGGTGTACCATGACAATTTAAGATGGATAAATGTAATCTGCAGCACATCCAGAGCTGACTCTGAAGTGTTAAGGAGATCCTTAAGGAATAATACTCAGATTTTGGAAGAGTCGATGGAAAGTTCCAGTTCATCCCAAAACATACAGTGGAAAGAGTTGGACTCAGAGAGAATGACTACAGCCAGGGCAGCAAGAGAAACAGCAGCAAGTCCCAGTGCTGGCAGTGCTAGAGAAGTTGAGAGCTGACTCAGAAAGTGAAGTATCTTTCCTGCTGCCGATGCTAATGTCCTCGTCTGGCCTTTGTTAGTGCATTTTACTGGTGCACTGAAAGCCAAGTCCCCAGCCATGGGTCAAGCCAAAGAGAATAGTCTTGAACGTAGGGTGACTGGCAACAGAAAAAATGTCTCCAGATGCTTACTGTGGGCCAGAGGTGAGCTGATCTGTGATTATTATTGCAGGCTGAGAGGCAGAGTGTGTTTAGCAGCTGCTGTTTCCATCTGCTTGCATGGGTTGAATGGGGGAAAACAGAGTGAATTCATCCAGGCCACTGTCTCTAGCCACCCATGGGCCTGGTGAGGATGGTTACCCTCTAAATAGATAAACTTCACAGAGGGACAGTTTTTCCTGGTTCTTTGTCCCTTTGTGTGAGAGGTCTTCATTCATAGATGAAGGATTTCTCACAAGGACATTACAGCACCAAGAATCAAATTTCTTTCCCTTTGCTTATTCTGTTTCACCCAAACCGTCACATGGAGTTTCTTAGCAATTTGTTCAAAAAACTGGACAAAGAGACACTGAACTCCTTTCCAGGCTGGACTGCACTTGAATATGCTTGTCTGCACATTTCAGGTGTCACCACAAAACAATTAGCCACTAATAATCAAAGTTTTATTCTAGTTAAAGTTACAAAATAGATTACATTTGTCATCTCATGAAGATCCCACCAACTTCCTTGGCCCACCAGGACACTAAGGAAGACAAAGCCTCCTCACATCAACATCAATACATATAACACCATTGGCATGAGATTGCAGGAGCTGTTCTTGCAATTTGTGAGAGTTTAATCCAGGCACTGGCCAGAAGATTAGCTTCTCTTTTCATTTTGCCCTTTTGTATACATAAATAGGATTTAGTGTCATGGTTTGACATGACAGCCATTTCTTTGAAGGGGGGAGGGACTGTAAAGATGGATCCTGTAAGTAGTTGCTCGAAACTCTCCCCAGCTCTGAGCCAGATCCACTTCTGGGGCTGAGCCAATTAGACACCTCCACGATCACTTTTTAAGAAGAAGCCGGAAGAGGAGGTTTCTTCCTCCATCTTCTTCCTGCTTCTTCCTTCTTCTGTCCCTTCTTCTTCTTCTGGTTGGTGGTGGTGCAAGGAGTAGGAACAGTGAGAGAAACAACCATGCAGACTCCAAGGTCAGTGATGAAAGAGAGATGTGCTGGAGCAGAGACTCTCCTGCATTCTGTGGAGAGAACTAGTGAAACTGAGATTTATTTTCATTCCTTTAAAGATTCTGCATCAGCAGCAGATATTCATTTTGATAATGACCCCCGTATCAGGGGCAGAGACTCATTTTGCTACAGCTGGCCCCAGACCTGGGGCAGTGATTCACTTCACTACAGACCCTGAGCCAGGGGCAGTAACTACGGCCCGAGCAGGCCATGTCCCAAAGAAAGAAACGCTATGTCCACAGCTGTAACGGGGAAGGAACCCATGACAACTACTTTCCTCTCTAAGTCGAGTACTGGAGTTTGTTTTGCCCAGCACCATAATTGGCAGTGAGCCCTCCCTGCTCTTGTCTCAATCCACAACAACCTCGCTTATCTTTTTACTCCCATTTCACCGGGGCCTCCGCCATTCTAATGAGCGAATGGGGTGAATGGGGGCACCGAGCGAGAGACTGTCGTGGTGCTGCTGTGCTAGCTGGGCCAAACCACGACAGTTAGCAAGAGGAATTTCAGACAACCTATTACAAAAGGGGCACTGTGTTTTGGGCCATGTCCCACAGTACTACCCTTCTCATCAAGTCAGGCAATCAACTGAAGCAGGACCAGAGCTGATTTTAGAGCCATGAGTCCAAATTGCCTTACCATGACAACCAGTCATAAAAGGGAAAATAAAGTCAGCCTGTGTCCAGGAAGCACACCCAAGTCCCACTGTGTGGGCATCACCGTGGGCTTACTCCAAAGAGATGTGGTGCTGATGCTGTTTATGAAATGAGCACTGACTTTCCCCTACCCTCACTGTTCCATTTTAGTATTTTTATTTATGCTTTCCTGCCTGATGATCAAAGTCTGCTGAATTTCGTCGTCATTTTTCAAGCAGGAAATGACACTGGTCAACACCCAGACATTAATTTGACATAGGGTAGTAAAATCATTTGATTCTGCCAGCAGAACTTTATAGGAATTAACCAGCCTTGGGATTTATAGGCAACATATTACTTTCACTGTAAAGGCTGGTATGAAAAAAGCAAAAAAAAAAAAAAAAAAAAGGAGCTTGTCATTTCTTATTGTAAAGGGATTATTTTGACTATGAAAACAAAGTCACTTAGGAAACCTTTGCTTTTCTGTACCATCATCCCCCGCCCACCAATTTTACTCTAATTTTTCAAAAATGGCACAGAAAAGTATTTTAGGAGAAGCAGATGTTGTAAGAGGCATAGAGAGATGGATGGATTTTTAGTAGTGTGTGAACTTTGCTCCCAAAGAAAGAACAATCACAGATGCTACAGCCAAAGATATGGTGGCCACAGTTCAAGTCTCAAAGGACTTATTATTGTCTAGTTATGTGATGAAACCTAAGGTGGTCACAGAGGTCCTTGGGCTTGATGAACATCTTCAGCCAGGCCAGGGGAGAAGGAAGGACTGAAAAGGCTGTAGCCTGCTTGTCATAGTCATATCCCCCAATCCAGCCCCACTCTTAGCATGACCACCAAAGGGCAGTAAAGGACTTGCAGACTCACTCTGCATTGTACCCTCCTGCTCCTGTTCTGCACAGCTTAACTAACACACATCACCTTGCTTCAGTTCAGTGAGCTGTTTGCCAGCACTGTGACTCTCTCCCCAAGCAGAAATTTGCAGGTCGCACTCTGAGTCGTAGGCGTGTTAGAACAGCAGACACAGTGGTGTGTGCAGATGGGGAGCATTCACGGGGAAACTCCGCCAACTATTAACCATGACCATTTGCCCTCACAGGAGGCTGTGGCCCTGGAGGGCTGCAGAGGAGGACTGTCCTGGCCCCCATGGTGAAGTTTTGCCTCCAGCTAGGGGGAGAATGGAGGGTGGGAGGAAGCATGTGGACATCCTTACCAGACTGTGGTCAGTAACACCACAGCACGCAGCACACCTCAGTTTTACCATCCTCTTGGAACAAGCCAACTGACTCAAGCCTGTGCTTGCAGCCCTCACCAGCATCATCCCACACAGAGGCTGGTTCCTTACACCACCACCTTGTTCAAACACTCGGCCTTCACATTTTCCCAGCATTATTTTAAAAGCTGCACGGAGGGCAGGGAGATCTTCCCAGCACCTCCAGGCAGATCGGTCACCAAGAAGTGATCAGAGTACTAATGAGCAGCTGATGAAAGAAGATCTATAGCTAGGGCTGGGATGAGTCTCTATAAAAGGACAGGAGATCCCAGAACAGTCATCTTGTTTCCTTTGGATCATGCCCCACTGTGACATGCATCCAGCTGTAGGCCACCTTCAGCAGAAGCAACACCACAACCAACACATCCAAATTTGATTTCTACAACACCTGAACTAATAAGATGAGAAACAACATTTATTATGGGCATAGCTGTGCATTAACAGGCTCAGATGGCTTATGGGTCACATCCTTTTGCCTTGGAGCAAGGTGGAGCTGGTCCCTATCTGCAGACAGTGATGAAAGTCTATTGCTGTTCTTGTGTCGGTGTTGCCTCTGCAACACCTCACAACCTCAGCCAAAATTCCTGCATGAACCAACTCACAGTGAGAGAGCCTCTGCATGAAGAAGATTTATATGCTTGACAGCAGGAGATTTTAGGGGAGCAGATGTAGGGAGAGAGGGTCATGCAAGGTCACATTGGAAATATGTGGTAGAAGCAAGAACTTAGCCCAGTTGAACAAAATTTTTGCTCAATGGCAAAACCATGAGACCATCCTTCCTCATTAAGAGTTTTACCATATCCTGACAAGCCTGGTAAGGAACTAGACGACATCTGTGTGCTCTTGCCTGACTGAAGACTTCATGATTTGGCTGGATGCCATGAAAAAAAAAAAAAAGATGTCCAAAAGTTATGAAAATAAAGGTATTTATCTTCATTGTTAGAAACAGAGACTGGGCCTTTTATTTCCCTCTCTTGGAGAATTAAGCTCACAGATTTACAAAGAACTGGTTGATTACCAAAATAAATACATGGCCATGCCAATTTATAGGACACAAATGTAGGAAAGCCATCCAACCAAATCAGGCAAAGTGTAATTCATGTGAGAGCACTCAGCATGTGCAAAGGGCACAGTGCATGTGGAACAAAGTACATAGGCAAAACATGCTAGAAAGCTCTATCTGCGGGAACAATTCCCAGCGCAGCATACAATGAAGCTATAAAATAAATGGCTTGGCTCTCCACTGGAAGCAAAGCCCAACTGTTCTCAATGAGAAGGAGGATCATGTATCTTTATAATGAGAATTCAGTAATTTTTAAATGTTGGCTTTGCTCATATCACCACCAAATCTGTCTGCAGAGCTGACAGGCTGCAGACTTCATTTGGATTTCTAACTGTGATTATACATGGCAGTGATGGATACCACAGGGTTTTCAGGGGCTTAGGGTTTAGGGCTGGATTTTGTTTTTCAGTTGTTTGGGACTTGGGACTGAGGGGGCTGTTGGGGTATTTTTAGTGTCACTGTCCAACGAGGCTTAAAGAGCTCTTTCCTCATTTCAATAGTTGTGACAATGCTCAGAGATGAAAGCAGACCCTGAACAAGTTGTTCTTTATATTGGCCAAGCTGCCCATCTGCAATGAAACCCAAGAGCAGTTTCTGCTTTCAGTGCCCAGTGAGATGGTACAGAACATGTTTACTGAGGCTGAACACACCATCACCCTGAGAGGTGCAAGCACCACCCTTCAAAACAAAGGTGATCCTCAGAGCACTAAAACAACTTCTTGATGAATGCAAAACCAACCCTACAACGACCATGTCAACATTCAAGAGTTAAGGGAACTTTCCTGTCTATTGTTTCTTACAAGGCAGAATTACTTTCTATAACCAGTAGCACACAGAGGAGTGATGCAATTCACAATCAATCAGATCAATTCCTTTCACAGCCCAACCTGAAGAAACAGTTGTCCATTTGACAATGAGGTAGCTTTCATGCAAGGCTTAAACTCAGTCCTGTCATCCACCTCAGATTACAAGGCTATGGATAGGCATAGTGCTTGCATCATGGAGGGGTGCAAAGCAAGAGACACTGTAGCAGCACAGTGCAGAGATGTTTCAAGGCATTACAAGTGGCCACAGTTAGGGTGTTTGTAAATTTAAAAGTCAGTTTCTCCAAATCTACTATTGAGATTAAACAGCAAAAATTTTCTGATTACTACTGGGGAAACCAAGCAAATGATATGGTCTCTAGGGACCTCAGCCTGATCTCCAATGGGAAAACCAAGTGGCCTAATTTTGACTTCTACAAGATTGTTCTCCACATATCCTGGAGAGAATGTCCCTGCATTTGTGACAGGAGACATTTGGAAAGCAGCAACCCACACCTTAGCCTCATTTAAGGCACTGGCAGGCAGACTGAAGTTCAGGCATGTGTGAAAAAGAGGTAGTTGACCTTACTCTTGCTCCATCAGAGGGGAGTTAAATGCATCCAAATCTGAGATCTGATGACACAAATGGAGTTCACAGCATGTTCTTTGCAAGTGGACACAAAGCCTCTCAGAACTGATTCAGGTCAGTTGCAAAGAGCAAATGCACTCGCCTGAGCTGATCTGGCACAGGGCAGGGCTGGGTCTCTGGGGAGCGGATCCATCCCATACTTCACAGCACTGAGCAGTCCAAGGTGGACGAGCTCTGCATAGGAGCTGGAAAACATCTTGGGCTCCACAATACCATGGCCTTCAGAGCAGCAGTACTTGGCCAGGTGATGCAAAAGCAGCTCAAGAATATCTAGACCTCACCACAGTCCTCACAGTGATGGGAACACGCCAAGATGCTTCTCCTTCTTCTCACAGGAGTGGGAGGTTGGGTGCAACGCCTCTGGGACTCTCATCCCAGCAGTAAATATCATCCTGCCACTACAACCACAGAAAATGTAAAGGCAATAAGGGCAAGTCCACATTCCAAAACAGAATAAGGCACAAGTGCCTTGAAGTTCATCATCAGTGCTGTTGCAGCACAGCTATATTGCTCCTGATAGCCCAGCTCAGTGCTGCTGTGGCACAGACCAGCTGCAAGGTTTTTTTATAAAGGAAAGTGCTCAAAGCCAAGCAGGGCTCTGTCTGTCCTCAAGCAGCATGCCAATCCCTTCACCCCAGCACTTCTCCTTCAGCTTTAGCCATCTGTGCACAGCCCTTGGAGGCCAAAATGAGAGGAGGCTTCTCAGTTGTAGTTTTTGGAGCAGACCAAAACCTCTGTACATTGTGAGCTGTGAAATATATGAACTCCCAGGATTTACACGAGCCTCACTCTTCTGTGCAATATCGTATGGCTTTTGGATTTGTCTGCCCTGTCCACTTCTCCCATGTGTTTCCAGTAATTGCTTGCACATGGAGGGCTTACTCTTGTTTACCCTTTGAAGGGACCTGCTGTTGTTCCCCCTTCTTAGAAGAGGCCATGGACATACACATCATTGTTATTGGTGTATTTTACTGCCCCTACTTCTTTACAGCACACACTGCCACTCTCCTTAGCCTTCCTTTTCAGTCTGCTGTTTGCCATTGCCTGTTAAGTCTCCGCATTCCCCATCTTTCTCAGTCAAAATAGGGGCCCCTAATTAAAAGAACGCCTTATAAATCTCTCCACATCCAAATAAGATCCAGAGCCCGACTAGGGAGACAGATCTGGAGACAGTGGGTAGGTCTGGCATTCCTCATGTTGCACACAGGCTTCCTTCAGCATCACTCTGCTTGGCACAGAAGCTTGGGTCTTGGCACCGACAGTGTGTGTGCTGCCAGGGGCCAGACCCCAGCTCATGTGCCCACTGATTACAGAAAGCAGCTAGGAGATAGATGGGCTAGAGACCACCCACTTGGACCTCAGACCTTGGTTATGCAGAGCAAAGGCCCAAAACAGGATGCTGACCCTGCAGAAAAGGCAGCCACTTCATCTCATCTAGGGCTTGCTTGCAGGACCTAACGGTGCGCACTGGCAGGAGACAGTGTGTTGCAGTCTTTCCCCCAAAAAGCTGGGGGATTCAGTGCACTCTTAGAGATGACCAGCAGAATTTTGGGTCAGGAGGTGAGCTGCATTCAGAGGTTCTTGTTTCTCTGTTCAGGGCATGTCCTACCCTCAAAACCCCCCAGAATAATCCAAAAGCCAGGATGGAGGTTCCTGCTACAAAGCCCTGTCTAGGTATGGCTTTGTGCTCAGTTTCATACTGACTGGTGCAAGGCAGCTCCCAGCTCAGCACACCCAGCCCATACCCAGCAGAGCACTCAAACCCCATGGAAGCATCCAAGAGGCTTGCACTGGTTTAGGGCTCCTGGGTTGCTCTCTGCTCTTGCCATATATGCTGTGTATGTACAGGGAACACAGGTCTTAGTCCAGAAGCAGCATCACCCTGTTGAGACAGCAGCCTGTGACTGATTGGCATCGCATTGGCCAAATTAAGTTTCTAAAGCAGAAGACCTGAATTTGGTCCCCAAAACTCACTGAAAGCCTGTGCCTTGTGTAAAAGTAGCACTGGAGGCACTATAACTCAGAAAGCACAAAGGATAATAGCAGCCTGAGAGGAAAAAACCCACCCCCCTCAAATCACCACATTACTTTTGTCTGTGCTTGCCCACAGTCCTGACTTTTGATCAATACTGTGCTGGCCCAGGGACTTAAGCTCAGCCTCCAGTGGTATCTCTGCATTACACTCACACACAATAATTTCCTCTGTGCACATATTGCTGGAAACACAGCCAGTGCCAGAATTCCCCGATACCAAATCCCTCCTTGGGCCAGTGCCCAGTACTCTGAAAAGGCCGTCAAAATCTGGAAACAGTGATTCTGCACATCTGTGAGACCCTCAGAATTACAGGATGGAGAGAGAACTACCTACAGGATTACTTATGTTGATAATTAAATCTCAACTAGCAGGACGCTAGATGTACTCACCTTCGCTAACACCATAATGCCTCAACTACCACATGACCTGTACACCACGCTGCTGCTCTAAACAGCCCTTAGGGTAGAAGTAGATGGAAATTTTGCTTACACTTGTAATAGAAGTGCAACTGGGGAGGCTCAGCAGGTAGAATAAATCTAAAGAAAACATCTCTAATTGTCAAGGGACTGGTTTGGAATCTCTTATTCACGCAGAGTAGTAATAAAGCAGATCATTGCACCAGTTATCAGCATGGCTCCGGTTCTGGATCTGGACTTTAACCACAACCCAGACCTCCAAGACCAAACCAGGGTCACGTAAAGCTTCTCCAGGCTTCCCACCAACTTGGGAAACCCATTTACCCAAACAGGCTTCACAAGCTATAGCATTTCTACTGCATCCAGCGAGATACTTTCATACTTCTAACATACTGGCTTTCTGGATGCCTGGTAGAAAGAAGCACAGAACAGTTTGTGGTTGTAGCTAGGTTGGAAACATTCCTTATTCGTTACTCTGGCATAATTTATACCACGACATACCAGATACCTTGCTACAAACCATGTGACACTAGATCTTTAACGCATTTTCTTTAAGTTATTTAGGTTTTTGCTAATGAAGTCCCCATTTCCTGGCAGTGGGGTCAGCTTTAGCAGAACAAGAGAAAGAGCAGGAAGGACTGTAAGCCCTCTCTGCTTTTCCCCCACCCTCAGCATTGCACCAGCATCACCCAGCCCATGTCATGGCAGCATGTCTTTCTCAACACTGTACCCTACACTGCGGCTTTAGGCTGGCCTGGCCAGATTCCTGCAGACACCCACATACATACACACATCACTTCACATGCATGACAAGCCCTGCTGAAGTCAGGGAGCTTGATAGGGCACCTGATGCTGTTTGCTGCTCTGGAATTTAAGGGATAGGTGACAGGAGTTTTATCAAGTCATCCAAAAGTCAGAGATGTCAGAATCAAGGAGAACTTCAGCTGCTGTATTTGTGTACTAACACTTCCTGCTTGGCTCAAGGACTATGGAAATTCAGAGAAGTGTTATTTAATTCATGTATGTTTTACTATTCCATATATATTCCTTACATATAAAATTCACCCCTTGAGAGCCAAAAATGAGGGACTTCAATCACCCCAGCTACCCCAGAAGCATGGAGAAATGTTTCCCCATGGTGATTCTGAACAGAAAAGACATCCAACTCAACAAACCACTGTTGATCCAGATTGTAAAGTACCAGAAGCCACCTGTCCACACGACAAGAGCCATCCTGCTGGATGTGATATACTCACTACAGACAGACAACAATTTGCACACTCGCGACCGTAACATGAAACGCAGGGTAATGAGGCTTTCTGGCACTTATCTCTTTGATCTGAGACCTAAGCTCATTCCAGTTATTTTCTAAGTCATCACAGATAACTACTGTTGTGCATTTTCAATGACCCAAATCAAAAGCTTTTCCAAAATCAGAAGCTGACAGGGCCGTGGTGCAGTAGCCTTCAGGAATACATTTAGGAAGGGAGGGGGGGTGCACAGACTTTTGCCCTTTAGCTACTGAATAAACCCATTATGTGGACACTCACTATTGAAATGTTGAGAGATCAGGGTTCAAAACAAGGTTTTTGTTTTGCTGTAAATCCTATTTATGGTTTAGGGTACAGCTGATATGCCGTTAGCTTTTATTTCATTGATAATTCTCTGATTGTAGTTGAAACCTTGCAACTTAATGAGCTGATGTTATTACTCATACTGTGTGGCCATCTGGAACCAGTTTAGTCAGAGAGCCCAAAGCACCAAAAGCCACCTGTAATGCATTAAGCCTCAGCCCAGTACCAGCTCCGTGGATTTGAAAAGCCAGGCCTGCATAAATACTAACCTGTGAGAATGTAATTGGAGAAGTGATATTTAAGAACTTATAGTTTGCCAAAAATGCTCATTCTCAGGGGAATGTATGCAGAGGCTTAAAGTTTAAAGCCAAGTGGTTTTTAGTTTCAACATTGTGAATCAAGAAAAATCATTGCACATGGATGTCGTTGGACTGTCCAAACCACTGGGTCTATCCAAACAGGCCAAACAATGCCAGGGCTTTTCAAAACCAAGGCTCCCTCCTAGCACCTGAGGCTCACATTGCATATGTTGCTAATTACCGAGGTACCATCTCCAGACATCGCTCCAAAGGGGCTGAAGAACTAAAGGGTAAATGCTTCATAAACCTTCACAGCCACAAAGAACATGCAACTGCCACAAGTTAAAAACCGATAACCACTACAGAGCTCTCGTGTATACAACATGTATACCCAACACTTTGGAAAGGCACAAAACAGCATCTAAATATCCCAACAAAACACTCTACAGAATACTATGATCAGATATGAGCTGCCTCTAGGCCACCTTGCAGTGCATTCATGCAAAACAGTCCTCTGAGGACTGTAGACTGCAGCAGTGTAAATGCCAGAGCACACAGAAGCCAGAACTCAAAGCCATCAAGAAGTATATTCTGTGTTCAGCAATAGTTATGACATGGTCCAGAAGGACAGCCAGAATGGAGAATTTTCCTTTAAGTGACTATTTTCTTTAGAAAAAAAAGTGTAAGAATTGTTGAAACTTGGAAAATAAAGTGTCCCACTTGCTTTTCCCAGGCTGTACTTGTATAATGCACAGACATTGCTTCAGGAACACTCCGTAGATGAGTGGAAGAACAGAGAGGACTAAATGCTCTTACCTTTGATGGCCTCCCTTATATCCACATGGTCAAGTAATTTTCCATTGAGCTCCAAGTCCTCCCCAGTCTACAGTTAGGCCTGGAGGACAGTAAAACATACTGAGCTCAAACTTTCTCCCTAGGGAAGTCTGCTTTAACAAGAGGCCACTTTTTCAAAAGTACTTAGTCCCACTGACTTCCACCTGAAGCTTTTCAAAAACAAGGGTGGGGCTCCAAAGTTATCCAGAACATGTAATTTATGAAGTCTCCTTTACCTGAGGTGTTTGGAAACCTTTTCTAAAGCAGAACTGAAATGGTTGACTTTTTCTATACAAGCAGTTACCATTTCATCATGACTGCCCAGTAACACGGTGACTAATGCAGCCCACATCTGAATAAGGTGGGAGGAGAGCACATCATAGCAAAAGACATGTGTGTTGCAACAGACAGTGCCCATGGGGAATCCTCTTCTCTCTCCAATAAATAGAGGCTTGTTTGAAAACACAATTGGATGTCTGAGCATTTTGTCTGAGAGGAGAGCCTTAAAAGTTTCGTGAGGCCCAAGTAAGCATGTAAATATGGTATTTGTGTGAAAATCACATTTTGTTCAACATCATCTGCATTTGACCCACTCCAGATACATTGCAAGGGCTCAATATGACCAGCCTCATCCTAAGCCCAACTATCACATCTGTCTTGCCTGGAATTAGTTTGTGGTTTATTATTTTTTTAATGCACTTTGGTGACAGGCAAGAATCCACTTCAGATGAAGGCTGGAAGTACCTTCTTTTTCCTGCGTAATCTTGAAGTGCTTTGAAATTCACAGTCATAAAAAAAAGGGCCAAGGAGAATTTCTTCTGATCTGGTTTTGATATAAAGTGATGCGATGCAATATAAAAGCGCCTACAGAAAGCCCACGATAACGGCGAAAACGTGAAGAGGTTTGATTTTAAACCCCAAAGTGTGGTGGATATATTAAGCAGGAGTTGAGGAGAGGTCATGCATTCCTCACACGTAGACACTTTCCAATCCCATCTCTGCCTGGAAAATGCCCCAATCTTCCCTCTCCCCATCCTCACGGCCAGGTAGGGGCTGCAGCACATCACAGAATCACAGAATCTTAAGGACTGGAAGGGACCTTGAAAGCTCGTCCAGTTCAAACTCCCTGCCAGAGCAGGACCACCTAGAGTAGGTCACACAGGAACTCGTCCAGGTGGGTTTGAATGTCTCCCATGCCCATGCAGAAGAGGGTTGTCTCCAGCCATGTTGACCAAAGACCCTGAGACCCACCACAGGGAACAGAACCAAATCCCCAAAGAAGGGCTCAGTTTCCATGCAGCTACATTTATTTTCTTTTTTCTGGGTCTGAATTTATAATGATACGGATCTTTCTGGCTCTCAGACATAAAGCCTTCTTTGTGGGACAGCAGATACTTATTTCTTCATGATCCTTAGATTTCTCTCCTTTTTTTTCAAATTTCAGCAGATTGTTCAATATTTTGTGGTGGGGTTTTGAGTAATTCAGTGCATAAAATTGCCTAAGGAATTTTTCTTTGTAATAAGTCTTTGTGGGTTGATTTCCTGCAAACATATTTGAGTGAGAGCCCCATCAAGAACTCTGGTGTCTCTTAAGTCGTGTAAAGATTAGGATGGAGGATAAGAACCCACAGAAATGTTGAAAGTTTCACAAAAGGATTTAGAAAAGTTACTGAAAATTCCCCAGTATTTTCTGGGAAATCAATTTTTTTAAAAGTATACGTTCTGCCTTTTCCCTGAAATGTATTTGTGCCTTGGACTGTAAGAGAAATTTGTCTTGCCAAAATTTTATTAGTCTGAGCATTCATAACCCTGTTTATGTGAAAGCAACAGGAAGAAGTACCATCCCATCCCCTAATACTGCTGCATGTTCTTGGAAACCTTGGGCTTCAACCTTACCTTTGAGCCTCCAGAGAAGTCCTGCTTCTTCCTTGATTTTTGTTTCAAGACATTTTCTGCCTCTGAAGCTATTTCTTTTCTGTTGACACCTTATCTGGAGGGACATCCCACTCATGCCTCTATGCTGTTTCCCTGACCATGGCAGCATCCTCCCAACCTCCTCTGTTGTATTTGATTTATAAGATCTCTGAGGCTGGGAAGTAAAGATTTTTATTCCAAATTTCTTTCACACTTAATCAGCCTCAGGAAAAAAAAAAAAAAGAAAAAGAATAAAAAGGAAGCAGGACTCTTGGGAAGCTCAGTTTGGAAAGCACAGTCACAACACCTTTGAAAGCCTCTCTCTCTCTGATAAATTTGACTGTACAGTGGCACCAGCTCACTGCTGGTGACAGGTCCTGTTCCAGTGACAGCAGAGACAGAGCTCATTGCAGTGGTCCCTGAGCAGGTACCTGGCTTCCTTCAGGACAGGGGTGCCTAAGCACAGCCTACAGCAGATGTGTTGCTGTTGCAGCCAGGAGCCACCCTTGGAACAGGATCCAAGGGAAGGTGCTGTCTGCTTTGCTCTGTTCTCTCATACAAGTCTCCTGGATTTTGTTCTAGGAATGAAGAAAATGTTTTGTTTCTTTGTTTGCATTTTCTTCATTCAAAGTTAGGATTTCTAAGAGCTCAGAAGTGTGGGCACACAGACGCTGCTCTGCAGTCAGCCCCAGCATTTAGCTGTTGGAATAAAATTCAACCTACACTCAATGCCTACAAGGAAAGAAAAATAAGGAAACCCATCTAGATTAACTGGCTCATTCAGTGTCCCACAAGTTTTCATTCACAGCTTTTGCTGCCAGCATTGTACCATTACAAATTGAATGGTTCAAAGCTTTCTTTCTCCAGAGGCTTTTCCCTTCACATGAAATACATGTTATTGCAATACATCCCCATGGCACCTTGCCAGCCAGCATCGGCCATTTGCACACACCAGAGCGAGAACCTCACTTGTGCTTAATCAAAAGAAAGGGGGAAAAAGTTCATTCATGGACCACACAGTGTTAAGTAGAGGTAAAAGGGCTATATCTGTCCTTGACTCCTGCTCAGGATCACCTCCAAAACTCAGCAGCATCTGGACCCGAAGCCTTAGCTCCAATCTGTCCCATGCACTGCTGCCATTTCTCATTTCCCAGCTGTCAAAAACCACAACAGCCCCCCACTCTGCACACAAGTGCCTCTTCCAGTGGCAAAACTAAACTTCTGGGCTCATGTCTCTACAGAGAGACCAAACCTGGCTCAGCTTTTCCCAGCAGCTGCCTGCTCCTGTTACGTGGTTTGCACCTTGCTCCCTTCCTTTGAGTAGTGCATTAAAACCTACAAAACAAAAGCACCATGATATTATAAACAACATGGGTGAAGAAAAAACCCAACAAACAAATCAAAGCAGAGAGCTCTCATGACACAGCTCATTTGTGGCTTGCCTACTCATTTTTGCCCCACATTACATGTTTAGACATTAAATCATCATATCCAACCCCCATCATTCTGTGATTCCATATGTGCATCTCTTTGCATATACTGAAATCTGCTTGCGCAGGTCAGCACTGGAGAGAAACCCCTTATTCAGGACAGATTAGGGCTGAGCAGAGAAGGGATTTCCATCCTCCTTATCTGAGCAGGTAAAATGCTGACATAAAGTGATGGGAAATGCTTCCTAACTGTAACAAAAAACAACCCCTGAAGATTTACCCCATTCCTGCTCTGGGCTGTACTGCTGCTAGGCACCATCATTCATCTATCAGCAGCCTCCACTCCCACTTGAAAAAAACAACCTAATCATTTTGAAAAAGAGCATTCCACACACACAAACACATGTTTCTCTGTAAATATTTAGAGAACATGTGAATTCTCAAGAGAATAGGGCGAAGCGTTAAGAGCGTCAGCAATGGCTCTTGTTGCTTTCCAAACCCTAAACACTAACACTGATGGTCTTCCTCCACCTCTCTTTTGCAAAGGACTGCTTCTTCTTGCAGTAGCCTCCGTGCACTCCTGTGGCACTGGGATTCTTAACAGTACATGCTTGACACCTTGCACTCTGATTGACACTTTATAGGACTTTTAAAACAGCAGGTATGCAAGATGCAGCCCCGGGTCAGTCAGTGAGGATGAGAGGCTCCATCCAGTCAAATCAAACAAAACAAAATGGAACAACAAAAAAACTCCTTTTCATGGCTTGCAGCTAGTGCTGAAAGGGCTGGAGCACTGGAGCCCTCCCTAACCTTGGGGATGCCGGGGTCTTCTGCAGGCGGCGGATGGGAGGGGAGTGGGCAGCCCGCCTCTGTCTCCATAGAAGTGCTTATCAAGTGGAAGGAAGTTATAATAAAATTTACTGCAGTTCCACAAAGTACCACTGTTTGTGTGTTATTAATCACTTACACGGGTCCCCGTCAGGGGAAATGGCAGCCCCGACAGTGATTTATACGCTATTTAGATAACCTGAGGAGAGCACATCAGGAGCTGTGGGCTGGGGCTGCTGCCCAGCGCAGGCTGCCCCCTCCTCCAATGCCACCAGCCCCCTAGGCCCTCCCTTTTGCCTTCAAAGCCACTGCACGTTTTATAAGGGCCACCACCAACGCAGCAACTTTCCAAAGGCATCCCAACCAGCAGCTTTTCCCAACCCAGCAAGATCAAACAGTCCCTCCTGCCTGCACACAAAAAAGCTGGCTGGGAGACAAAGTGGCCATCCCTCGCCCCACGGCCTCGAGGGACAGCAATGCTGCTGTGCCCCACTCAGTGCTGAGTCCTTGCGGGACAGTGCCCAGCACAGGTCTTATCCCCTGGATACCCCAGCATAGTAAAATCCCATCAGGACGTTCATTTTGCAGTGGTTAAATGGGTAATGAAGGGATGTCAGTGTCTCTTTCAGAACAAAAGAGATTTGCATAACTTAAGTTCTGAAAAAAAAAAAAAAAAAACACTTTTGGTTTTAAAATATAGCTTCAGTGAGCCTGGGGTGCAACACACCCAGGCAGCAAAAGGTCTCCGTGTTGTGTTTCTGCAGCACTGCCCTGGGCTGCAGGCAGAGCCCCACTGAGCCCTGTGCCACGCAAGGGAGGATGGTGCGAAAGGGAAAAGAGAAGGGATCCCACTCTGTTTGCTGGCACTGAGATCCAGGTTAACCACATTACAGCACTTCTTTTCTCCTCCTGATTGTTCCTCTAGGAAAGCTTTTCCCATTCATCATCTTTCCCCTACATTTGTGGTGCTCTGGCTTCCACTTCAAGCTCCAGCAGGATGAGATCTTGCTCTGTGGTCCATTCTTGGATGCACAAGAAACGACACACAGGACTCACCCCTGCACGGTCTGAGCTGGGGCTGGATGTGCCTCACTTTTTCTTCAAAAAGCTGCAGAATATCTGTTTCTCTTTTTTTCTCCCTCTTGTTTTCGCATCTCAGTACCTTCAGACCAGCACTAAGGGCCAATTTCACTCCTCAGTCTGAACCAAAACATTGTTCTGCAGAGAAAAAGTCCTCAAATCTCTTCTTCAATCCTTCCATGCTTTTTATTTTTTTTCCCCTTGTGATGTGGAAGTTTGTGTATCCTTGAAAAAATCCACATCCTTGCTTCTGAGAGACCCTAGAGGAAGCGATTCAGGAGGACAGGGCAGCAGCACAGCTCGTCTGTTTCAGCAGAAGGCTTGTTTTCTTTGCCTCTAATCTCTTCTGTGTATCACATTTCCTCTCTGTTTCATAAATGAACAAATTTACTGTAACCATTAGAGTTTTACTCCAAAATTAAAGGCAGGCTAATACCAAACTATGCACATATTAACTTTGACTTTTCTTTTGTTAAGTCAGATGTTTCTTAATCTAAACCATATTTGTTGCACAGTCTGGTGACTTCAGGCACCTTAAAAAAACCAAAGAAAAAAAGGAGGACAAAAAAAGGAGTTAACCTTTCAATAAATATTAACTTTTCTTCATCATAAACAACTCGACTCCAGATCAGTAGTGCTGACATTTACTTTCAAAAATGCAAGAGTTTGTTTCTGTCATTTTGTAAACAGAGGTAATGTCTCCGTGGTCTTTTCATTTTAGCTGATGTTGGAAACACACAGTATAAAGACACAACCCAGAAAGCACTGGCTGCAGAGCTTGCTCTATGGAGAGGTTGAGAGTGCCATGCTAAAGGTAGCTCCAAGGTTCAAGGAGAGGTCCAATCATCAGAGTGCTCAAAATCCAGAAACCGTCTCAGAAGTTCATTTGAAAACCCAGGTCTGACATTTTGGCTCTACATTATTCCAGCTGGTGATGCAGAAATGCTGTCATGTGCTATAGGTTTCAGCCAAGCCCCAGGCAAACTCAGGACCACAGTGTGGCAGATGCCCTCACTTCTGCCTGGATGATATAAACCCTGATTCCCAAGAAGCAACAGAAGCTAGAGGCAAGTGTTGGAGAGAAAAAGGCCATCCTGACTTGCAAGTATGCTGCACCCAGCAAGGAACTGCTCACTGTACACAATGCAGGTCTTTCCTCTTTCCCATGTTTCACTCCTCAGTTCCATGTGGATGGTTTGAATACTGTCAGAGAATTTAAGCAATCACAGAATCACAGAATCACAGAATGGTAGGGTTGGAAGGGATCTTTAGAGCTCATCCAGTCCAATCTCCTTGCAGAAGCAGGTTCCAACTAGATCAGGTCACACAGGAACGTCTCTAGGTAGATTTGGAAACCTCCAGAGCAGGAGCCTCCACACCCTCCCTGGGCAGCCTGTGTCAGGGCTCCCTCACCTCAACAGTGAAAGGGTTCTTTCTTATGTTTAAGTGGAACTTTTTGTGTTCCAACTTCTTTCCATCACCCCTTGCTCTGTCACTGGATACAACAGAAAAGAATGCTGCCCCAACCTGCTGACACCCACCATTTAGATATTTGTAATTATTAATGAGATCTCCCCTCAGTCTCCTCCAGACTGAACAGCCCCAGGTCCCGCAGCCTTTCCTCATAGGGAAGATGCTCCAGTCCCCTGACCATCTTGGTGGCCCTGCACTGGCCTCTCTCCAGCAGGATGCAGGTCAGAAAACGGCTACTTTGGACCTCCACCAACCATGGTGAGAGAAGTGCACATATCTGCTACTTCTGCTCTGAGTCTCTTACAGGACAGTTTATCTCAAGATGCAAGTGCTTTCCAAGTACCTTAAGCAACTCTTCAAACCAACACACTGGAGGAAGGTGTTTGTGCCTGAGCTCTTTTCTCAGTGGGCTCATTTGGTTGGCACACCATAAATGGGTGGGGGGTAAACATTTTTGTGGTAGTGATTCTAACTTATTCATATCAGTATGAAAAACTTTTGCTTCTCCTTGTTGAGGGTGCAGCGAGCACAAACAACCCGCTCACGATGACACAGGACACCAGTGGCAGCACAAGCGATTCATGACTTGCCAATGGCCTCAGTGGCAGCGGTTGAATCTTGTTCTGAATCAGTGTTTCAAACTGAAGTGGGGTAAAGTCAGGAGGTTTGCCCCCAACACACACAACTTGCTAAAGGAATTAGGAGCCATCATCTGCTAAGCTAACATGACCCACTCATGATTTCTCTCCAGGCTTTCCTTCATATCCCTTTATCCTTCATATCCTTTATCTCCCCGCTTTGTTTTCCTCCTCAGCACACAAAAGAGCGGCTACTCCTCACTGACTGTGTGAGGCACCTGTGTCAGTGTCAGCAACAACCCGCAGTGGGCAGAAACTGCAGGAATTCATCCCAATTTTCTAATCAGCAGCACCAGCTGGCAGAGATATAAAGGCACCTAATGACCACGTGAAGCTCTCAGTCATGGGATCAGCGGCATCTCTGGACTCACTGTGTCAGCAAGGTATCAAAGGAACCTCCAGACCTGATGGATGTAAACTTCTGTGATGCAGGGCAGAGACATGATGCAGCAGCTTCCTGAGGATGGATGGGCTCACTAACACACTGTCTGAGGAGGTGGTTGGAAGGAGCTGGCTTAAAGAATGGCAGCTTGCCGGGCAGGCAGGAAGTCTGTTTGCCTCTGTGACAGGCTACAGTAGGGATTTTTGGTGAAAAATGATGACAGCTTTGGAAGGTGAAGAATCATCATAGGGAAGGGAGAAGAAAAGATCTGAAGTAAATTGAGGTGGTGTTTGTACCAATATGCAGATGAAATGGCACGAACAGGGACAACAACTGATGGAGGCTGGGCCTTGGGAGACATCTCGCCATGGGTGATCTGCACAGGCGCAGCATCACATCACAGCTCAGCCACTTTCCCCTCTTCAGAGCCTATCTCACAGTCTGTAACTGTGTAACTAGGCAGGGAGCAGAGGCCTCTGGTGCCAGCAGACATTCCCATTCCCAGTGGATCAGGGCTTCACAGGAAAAACCAGTATGTTCTCATGTCTATCAAATGTCACAGACCTGTTCCCTTGTTCCATCCTTAGCTCGGGGTGGACAGCGTCCACGTCCACCTTGGTGGGTCCTGAGCTCAACCTCCCTCCCTCAAGCTCCACAGCTGTAGGACTTTGGGAGTTGTCTCAGCCAATGCTGCCCCACATTTGCAGTTAGAGTTTGGCCCTGCTACCCTCAGCATCAGTGGCTGAATTGCCCTCAATGGAGTGTTGCCTTAAGTGATTAACCAGACAAACACCACCCTACAGTGGACCATCTGGATGGGTGACTTGAAAGCAGTTTTGCTCATGACATGCTTGGACTCTGCCTGGTGAGAGTAAAGGGTGAAACTAAAAACATCATTCACCAGAGAGCACATTTTTGCATTTCAAAGAAAAAACAATTTTACTTGCTAATAAATGATTTGTTTATTTACCCTTTCCTCCCAGAGAATGGTTTCATGGCTGCAAGTCCAGATAACTTATGCTTCTAGTTAACTCACATGTGACTTCGAGGTCATCCATTCAGGGAAGGGTAGTATTTCTTATGATGCAAAATAACAAAAATAGGCTGGACTCTTGTCAACTGGGAGGTTTGCATATCCCTGCACAGAAGACACCCATGCAGCAGTCTGGCTGGTGGCCGTGCAGAGAGTGCGGTGGCCATCTGTCAGGTTGAGTCCTTTCTGAGTGAGCAAAGTTGAGTAAATAAGTAGTTACATGTCCTGGCTCCATCCCTGGAATTGGAAAAGCCATTGGGAGTGGTGGTTTTTTGCTGTGCAGCACAGCACAAACTGTCAGCCAGTTTGTTTTGCTTGCTAATGTAGCCCAACAAGCGATTGGTGGGTAAATGTAATCGGCTTGAGAACACGCAGTTCCTGGATAGGTTTTGAGATATGCCCAATAGTGAACCCATTTCCCTGGACTGCTACAAGGGCTGGGGTTTTAGTTTGTTTGCTTCCCCTTTGCTTTGTTTTTAACACAGAGCAGACCTCATTTATTGTAACAGGAAAACCAAGAGCTCTAGTAAAGTCGTGATTCTGCTGTTGCCAAGTATTTGGGATGCTAGAGTCAGGATTTGTTTTTTCAGTAAGAAAAAACCTCCCTGCTTCCCTTCACAGGTAAACCTGTTAAACACTTTTCAAAGGTCAGTTGTTCTTCCTGTTCAACTTCTATCAGAAACACTTGTTTGGTATGTTGGTAATTTTCAGATGAAAACACTAATAGCTCAGTGACTGAATCATATTCAGATTTTCAATAGGAAACAAAATTTTCTGATGAGATGTTGCAGTTTCTTCAGGAGCTCCAACCATTGCTTAAAGAGAAGACTGCAGTGCTACAGATACTATTCAATTAATCCTCCTTGCACCTTCGTGTGTAGAGGGTACTAGCCTCAATTTACAGATCAGAAAAATGAGGCAGGAGGGAGATGAGTGACAGCTGTAATGAACATACTACTTCCCAATTCCCTAACAAATAAACTACAGAGTTTCTCCAATGGACTAGGAGCAAGTATTTTTGAATAAAGCAAAATGTTTTCCTTCAGATGTTTGGGTTCCCGCAAAACATCTTGCTACTGAAGGTGATTGCAAGCCCCTGCTTCTGATGCTGTCACCTCTCCTGGTGTCCTTAATGGCAAATCCATCGTCAGGGAGCAAATATCTGCTGTCACACCACGTCATAGGAGGAAGCATTACAGAAATGTAACTGTTCAGCAATCTTCAGGGGATCTGGCTGTGCCAGGGGCTGTTCTTCACATGCTGATTACGGCTCCCATGCTGTTTTATTTGCTAAGTGTTTAGGTCTTGGTGCCAATGGAAACTCAGTTTCATCAACAGGGTTGGGTGTTTTGTTTTTTTTTTTCTGGCAGGAGAATGTAAATTTGATTAAAAATTAATTCAAATCACCTTAGTAAAGTTCTAGAGCTTTGTATAGCACTAACAAGTGAAACCTAACACTTCTTTGCAGACAGGATAGTGTTTTGCATCCATTGCATACAAACAGCATGCCATGGTATGGATAACAAACCCTGCTAGGAGAAATCCCAGTGACTCCCAGGCATGTGACGGCTGATTTCACTATTGATTGAACAATTGACAGTTGATTTTCCTATTCTTCTGTTAGCCTAGAAGAAAACATCATAATGCCACCCAGGAGCCTATGTATTTATGGCCTCATCCTCCTTTCCGCCAGCTCTTGAATATTTCCTATCTATGTACTTTTAAATCTCAAACTCATAGGCACTTGTGGTTTAATAAAGCAGTTTGTCCATCTTCTAGAAAAAGATTGTTTGGATTTTTCTTTCCTCTACTGGAAAAGGCACAATACTGTATAAAAAACTGTGAGTGTCACAAATTTTGTATCAAAATATCCTCTACAAAAAGTGTTCGGATTTTCCTGAAATGGAAGGGCTGGCATTACTCTGACTGGCACACTTCAGCTTTCTCTTTTTGTTTGCAATACAGTGCCATCACTTTAGAGAAGGGGAAAAAAAAACCACTTTCATTAATGGAAAAAAATCCACAAAACAACAAAGAGTTAATGTTTGGATTCAAGATTTTTTTCTCTCCCTTTGGAAAATGTTTTCTTTCCTGTAGTTTCAAAAGGTGTTTTCTCTAATTTCAGATAATCCATACATAACGAATCCCATTCCTTCCCTGCTCTATTGCACCCTTTCTGCAGGAATAGCATGCCTCAAGGATTAAAGAGATGTAATGTTTGCAGAAAGATAAAGATTAAGTTCGCTCAGTTCTTAGACCTAAGGCCAGCTTTGAGCACAAGAACGAATTTCACTTTGTATGAGTTATCACAACTGAAACTGCTCTTTGGTGGAAAGCACTATGCAACCATCCATTTGCAGTTGTAAAAGTCAATATATTTAAGCCTGCAGTGCATAACAATGACCCCTATGGATCCTCCAACGTTTTTCTTGGATCTGTATAAGCCTGTTTTTAATATATTACTCATCTAAATTGTTCCTGTGACTTGATTATTTGTTGGAGTTAAAACATCAAATCTTAAAAGATTTTTCAACATGTGCACGCTGAATTCCCCACTGCAATAAGCTTCATTTAGCTCACCTAAAAGTGCCATGCCATAAAAAAAAAAAAAAGCTTTAAAAAAATCTCAAACTAACTGCTCTCCTGGTTGGTGGAAGGTCCCCAGGCATGATTCCTTAGTGATGATAATCTCTGGTTTTGGCTGGCTCTGTTTTGTCCCTGGAGGAATAAAACCCCATTTTCTCTGAGCTGCATATTGAGGTGAAAAGAGAGGGCACAGCCATCCCCTCTCCCCTGCAGCGTCCTGCCCCATGGTATGTGGATACTGGACATTCCCCAAGGAAAAAAAAATCGTGGCAAGCCAAGCGATCTACAAAGCAATATTGATCTCTGCTCTGTGACTGAAAAGCACATGAAATGCCCCTCGTTTGCATGCACAAGGGCTCACTGCATTCCTCCCAGTCACCGGGGCCATGGAGAGCTCTCCTCAGTATTCAAAGGCAAATCTCTCCACATCCAGCCCAGTGCAGGGTCCAACTTCTGGAGCAAAGCCTGATGAATTCAAAACGTGGATCAAAGACCATTCAGCCTTTGCCTGCTTTGCTTTCTAAGCCCCAGCTTCTTTTCATGATGCTGGTGCAAATTAGGGGCCAGTCTGTTGAAGGAGAGAAGAACTGGGCCAAAAGAAAAACCGCCAAAACACTGCACAATATTCAGCAGGTGACTTTCCTTCTCTGTTTCTTCTGCAAAGGAGAACTGGGTCATCTTCAGAATAACTGCACAGAGCCTAGCATTTTCCCCCTTTCCTATATGGAAGAGCAAATGGACAATCGTGGGGAAAAAAATGCACAAAGTTCAGCAAAAGAGGGGGCTTTTTCCTCCTCCTCCTTTGAATAATCTTCCTTTTTGTGCTACAGCAATGAATACTAACAGGGTGATTCTGGTGTGTTTTCACAGTGTTAGGCTGGTGCTCACTGCTCAAAGGAAGTGCCAAACAGTTATTTCTAGAACTTGAAGTTTTGCAAATCATTCGCCTTTGTGACTCTGAAGTCTGGGGAGAAATACCTTAATTTATGTACCTTTGATCGACTTTTGTGGAAATTCAGAATGTCTTTATCTCAGTCATACAGTCAGATTTCTGTGGTTTTAGCCACAGAGCCTCCCTACAGTTTCAACAGCTTGATATCCATAATGAATAACTCTGATATGTGCATGCTTTTACAACCAGCTTGTCTTATTCCCCCAGGGAAAAATATCATCTGCCCTATTGTTGACTGCTTGGATTTACCCCCACAGTATCCCTCCCATCAACATGTAATTAATCACCCTACTCCAGCAGGCACCTCTCAGGAACTGGAGACCTTTTACAAGCCTTAATTAAGCCTTGCAACATCCCTGTAAAATAGGTTGAAGCTGGGGTTAAATGATTCGCCTGAGGTGACTTAGCAAATCAGAAGCAGGGATAGCAATCAGAAGGAAAGCTGCTGCTTGCGAAGCACATTCATGGCTCCAAGGATCGATGCATGACACCAAAGTCTATATACTTCCTTTTGGAGATGGAGAATGCTCCAGACACAAAAGCCATGGCAACCATGTAGTGAGGCTTTTCCAGCTCTCACCCACTGCACAACCCCTTCATCCCGATCATCCCCTGCAAGCCCAGCCTCTCTCTTTGCCCCTGGTCCATATTTGCAGCTTCCTAACCTACTACTCATATAAGCTTCAACTGCCTGTAAACTGGCAGCTGAGTCTTGCCCAAAAGATGAGACTATCTTTCATGAGCCACCTCTCCCCGTTTGACACCCAAATTGAAGTCAGACCCTTGACACTTGGCACGTCATCAATTCTAGAGAGTGAGCAGGGAATCAGAGCCAGGTGTGAGGGTGGGAAGATCCAGGCCTCTCCCTCACTGCCTCTGCAGCCACAGGGGCAAATTGCATCAAGGAGAGTGAATCCAGTGAAACCTGGGAGGCAAAAGTATCAAAGAGGGGGAAGGAAATACAGAACTAGGCTGAGGGGCATCCCAGGGATGTCCTGACAAGGAGATTAATTACTAATACAGAGAATATCACCCACTGCTGTGACTCCCAGAGCACACAGGACCTTTGCAGCCTGGCGGCCTGGTCCACCACATGTCCCTAGGGACAGTCCTGCAGCATGCCAGTTGATGGGGACAGAAGGCTGGTAGAATTGGTGGCCCCATGGAGCATCTCCAGGGATGCTCTCGCGTGCCTGTCCATGAGGGCTCCTTGCAGGAACAGCTTGTCTCCAGGTTTGCTCTGCTCACACCACATCTGGGCAAATGGCCTACCACAGAGCTCAGGCAGCTTTGCTTCAAGAGGTCCCCGGGAGCTGCATCAAAAATACTCCTCTCCCTTCTTGACTTCTGCTCCGCAGTTGTATCAGCCACCCTGTCACACACATGCTGTGCACAGTCAGCACACGAATTCCATCGACTCAGACCGTCCCTGCCCAATGCTTTTGGTCTGGAAGCAGTTAATGCACAAGGTGTCAGGAAATGGTTCTAAAAATATGCTGTATGGTTCCTCCATCAAACATGTCATGCCTTACACATTGCTTTTCCAGTGTGGTTCTTCAGATGAACCCTTAATGGAACATGATATCTTATTTTCCTGCACCTATTTCAACATACCAAACAGAGCCACAGGCAACGGGTGGGTTGCTCCCCCATCCTCTTGCAAGACCAGTGTTCCCAGCTCCCTCAGTCCTTCTGGAAGGTTTTGCAACATTTAGATATTTTGAAACCCCAAGATAAATTTCCAGGCCCGTGTTTACAGCAAAAGGCTTGAAAACAAGGATCCTAAGCCCCGGAAGACACACAGACACAACTCTAATTGCAATGTTATTCCAATCCCAACATTTGGAATTAAGTGCTTGGGTTCTCAATAGGATTGTGCATTTTCCCCTTGCCTTTCCAAAACACTTCCAGAAATACAAGTAGTCTCAACAGTTGGACATCAAAACGGGAAAGCAAAAAGCATGCAGAAAATGATAATTATAATGGAACCAAACTCAGCATTTTTCCTGCCATGCTCTCCTGTCTGCCTTGACTGCTTCCAACTCGCCTCTCCACACTGCAGCAGGAGCTGGGCTGGCAGCATCTGAAGGCTGAGACTTTGGGAACAGAACCTATTCCTGTTTCAAGCACCCCAAAGTGTAGGTCAGAAAGTCCCTTCTGCACTGATCTGATTGGTGAGGTACAGCCACAAGCTGCAAGGACCCTTGCACCATCCATTGCCAAGTCAGCCAGGGTTATCAACTGAGTTAAAATAGCACTTGTTCCACGAAAAGCAGCCAGGAAACAGTTAATCCCAATTAGTTCAAAACAGCAGATATAATTCTTTATATTTTGGCAGTTCCCATTTTGAAGGAAAAGATATGTTTGTGTTCTTGGAGTCAGTCTGAACAATAAAATCAGATGCCAATTTTCTGGTCTAAATTAGGTGAAAGACTAGACTTTTTATCATATGTGTGTGTCTGCGTGTGCTGTTCTGTTACATGTTTATTTCACTCCTCTGTATATTCACCCCCGAAATCATGGGCTGCCCAGAGCATGCTGCAGTGTGGCAGAGAAACAGGACAGCCCCCTTCATTTACTGAGGTTGGGAATGGAACCTGGCACCAGGAAAAGGCCAGAGAGCTATCAATTGCAAAAGGAGATACTGCCAAAAGATAAACATAATAAAGTCAGCCATTGTCAGCATATCAAGTGAAAGCCTTTCCAAGCTGCATGAATAAGGGTTTTAAACTTTTGCGCTGGTTGAAGTGTTTTCATGTCTGATTTCAGTGTGTACTGAAAAACAACCAAACCCTGGGCTTCAAAGAGGCTAAAATCAAAAGGATTAATGAGTGGTAAAATGCCATGGGGGAAAAAAAAAAACAAAAACCAACAGGACTGGCACATCTTCCATGAGACATTGTCCATTGTGAGCCCAGAGCTGAGGTGTAGGCAGCATTGCCTTCATCAAAGGGGAGGGAAAAGTAAATGCAAGTAAAATAAGCAAGTTTTCAGCTCGACTCCACACACTGTTCCCATCTGCTGAGATCAGCTATAGGACCCCAGGGAGAGAAGAGTAGTGCCACACTGCAGCTCTGTGCCAGGCAGCTCTGGGAGCTCATGGCCCCTGAGCGCCATGTAGCGTACCCAGTGACACAGGGATTCACCCAGGAAGGCTCCGGTGCCCATACTTGGCTTTCCATGCAAGTGAGGTTTTCTCAATCTTGTTTTCATCATTCCTTTCCTTCAGATGTCACTAATTTTCAGGAGAGGCAAGAGGATACCAGACTCTGATCCAGCACAGACGTCGGCACGCAATGGAGAAACTATTCCTGCAGCAGAGTAGAAGATCCAGCACAACTCAACCAAAATGCTCCTGATTCATCAGTCACATTAGCTGGCAACAGCTCTGCTGAGGGCAGAACACTCCCCATCCAAAAGCCCTCCAAGCCCTGTTCTCTGGTCACCAGGGAAGAGCTCCCTGGCATGTTTTCTGCAAGCTTCTGCAAGGAGAGCACTTTGGACATTAAATCTCTGACACCCCATGTACCTTCTTCCAATTGTTTCCACAACACTAGAGGGAGACAGGATTCAAAGAAGGTTTTGTAATTAGAAACAAGTATTTGTCAACGATGGCAAACACAAAGAAATGCTCACAGAGCCAAATGAACCCATGAGAAAATAGGTGCCATCTCTGAGCACAGGCAGAGGCAGTTGAGCAGACCCTTTGCAAAAGGGGCTTGGAGAGCATTTTGGGTGTTTCACTCAAGAAATGCACATAGAACAGATAAAATTTGAGCACAGGCTTACATTTAAGCACATACTTAAGAGCTTTCTGGCACAAGGGTTCAAATGAGGATTAAGAGCCACACATCATATTACTTTTAATTGAGCTACTGTCTTCCCCATTTGTTTTTCCCCAGGGAGATCAGTGGATGGCTTATGAGTTCAAGTAACAACATCAGTTAAAGAGCATTCGAACAATTGCGGTTGGCAGCTCTCTGAATAATGTGAGTGTTACAGAGTGTCGGAAAATGTCATATCATCAATTTTCTGCTTTCCTGCACTCGTTGCTTTTGATCTCCACTAAAAGAGCTATTGAAGGGGTTTCATTTTTACATTAACTTAGTCTGAATCACACCCATTGAGAGCTGAGGGGGGGGGGAGTTCAAGATTTCATTTGCTTTTTAAACATACAAAGGGAGATTTTAAAAATCTTTTCTTAAAGCTGAGGTTTTGATACCTTTTCCAGTTTTTATTGTTTGAAGCAAAAGGCTGTTTTGTCAGATTTATGAGACAGAGTCTGATTCGATGACAGACATGCCTGATAGAGTGCTTACTCGTGCTTTGTTTCTGGAGCCATTGCCCTGTTACCTGCAGCTGAAAAACAATTTACATTGATTCAAATTTAAATCAAGTCTATGGAGATATCAGCCTTGCTCACAATCAGAACTTACATCTTATCCTTTTGAGCATCTTTTCCTCAATGTGGGTGAAAGGCAGTGCAAAAGAAAGTGATTCCTTCCTCTCTGACAATGCCCACCCTCAGTCACTATTGCTCACAAACAAGGCATCATTCCATGAGCCATGCAGTACCTTGAAAGGTGAATAAGGAGACTTGTACTGCCTAGCAAACCTAAGCATGCTATTGATGAGTCTGAGATTAAAACATTCCTTAAAAAATAAAGTTACAGCAGCCAGGACATTTGACTTTGAAGATTTCCTGCAGCAGTGAATCTTAGAGTGACCACAGTGTATGTGAAGGACTATTTCCTTCCATTTATCCCAGGTATTAAATCATTTGTAGCCTCTCAGCTCTGCCTAGTGATCACAATCCAGTAATTTGTTGTTTAGCAAAATTATTGTCAGTAACCTCTGCCTCACCGTAAGTTTTGGGTGAGGCAGAGAGAGAAAACTGAGAACCTTTAGTGCCAATACCTCTATGAAAGACAGCTTGCAAATCATCTCTCTTCCTTCAGTTTTCAATGATACCATTTGCCATCCTCTGAGGTCTTACAAACCCATTTCATTTTTTGTCAAAAGAAGTAAAAAAACCCCTGCATCTTTCACTTAAGCTACATAAAATAGAGATGCCCAAGTGCAATACATTGAGATCTTCAATGGCAGTTGTGAAAATAAGAGTCGGTTTTCCTCCACTGCTCTTTGCTGTTAGACAGTTCAAACATGTTCATTGCATTAGCCAAGTTCACCCCCGCAAAGTCCATCTGTGACAGGACTGATGAGCTTGGCCTTGCTGATGCTTCTTGAAATAGCCTCCAGCCCCAAAATAGCCCTGCACACACAACAGCACCATTTCCTGAGCGTGAATCGCAGGGAAGAGGCGGGCAGGGAAATCTGTGGCAGCTTGTGACTGAACATCAGATTTGACGATGGTCCAATTTTCTATAAATATGTCTAAACAAGGCAGAATGTCCCTCCTCTCCCTCTCTGCCTTCTTGTTTTCCCTTCTCCTATCTCAGTTGAATTTTTCTACCAGCTTCCTGAAAACACTTCCCGATTTCACACCGTAAACATCCTCCACTTTTATTTGACCAACACTTCCTATGCTGCGAAGCCTTCCGCCTGGCTCCTCCAGAGCTTCTTCTATGTTTCCCCTATCTTTGATATCTCAACAATAAATGCAAAACAGCTTTTCCTGTGCTTGGTACTGGCATGCTTGTGGCATTTTTTTTTTGCCTTCTTCCCCTCAGTATACAGTGAGTTTAGGCCATTTCGTGTCCAGGTTAGCCAACAGCCTGCTTTGCAAGAGGTAGCACTGGAGTAGGGAGGGCTCATTGCTCACAGATGAAGGGTGAGAGAAGCATTACACTCTGAGGGAGCCCATGTGATGCTGGGGTTGCTCTTATGCTGTCAGGATCCTTCCAGATCCACATCAGTGGGAGGCGTATGGGGAATAGGACCATCCTCTCTCAGAAGACAGAAGGTCACAGCCACTCTGATCTCTACAAGGAGCACTCCATCCAAGCCACGCGCCACTGTCCTCAGATCACCTCCTCCTCCTTTGCTGGGGAATTCCTAGAACTCAAGCAAAGGCCAGCTGAAGGCAAGAGATGTCATTTGTGTTGACTTCAGCAGAAGGAACATTTCCTGGAGAGACAGTACTGATGGACAGAGAGATCCTTCCCCAGGAGACATGCTGCTGCCAGTCAGGTAAGGTGCAACCTTCAGGCTGTCTTCTCCTCCTGTGGAGAGCTTTAGCCACCAGTAGAGACTGGCTGTGCCTTATCATATTATTGCCCCTTTTCAACATTTTATTTTGCCACCTTGTTAACATATGAACTCCCCAGAACTCCAACCATGTACAACACTTATTGAAGCTAGAGAAAGGATATGTCCTCCGCTGCAGGCAGATCATGAACATCCAGGACCCATTTTGTTGGGCTGAAGAGCACCAACTGAAACTGAGAGAGCAGTGTTGAACCATGCTGGAAGTCAACCTAGTGCCAGGACTGAGCTGGTACCTAAAGGTTCAGAGGGTGATGCAGCATTTGTGTGCTTGAGCTTTAGTGTCCTGGTAGTAGGATCTGCAGCATTCAGGGAGGGCCTGACTTTTGGAAACAGCATCACATCAGAAGGCTGACACATTCCAAACCATTCAGCTCTGTTTTAAGGGGAGGCCATGTAACCTCAGCTTCTGCAAAAGTCTTTACAGAGGCATTTGGCTAGTGTGCTTCAGCAGCAGCTTTGGGAAGATCTTCTGACACATGAGAAAACAGAACAAAGTGCCAGGAAAACTAAGTTGAGGAGCAGCAATGCATATTTATGGACACTCTGCAAGTGGGCCATCTTAATTCACTGCCATTGTACCGTAGCCACTGATGGACAAACACCCTCCTTCTGATGTAAAAATAAGAAAGTGAGGATTAGCTTGAGAACTATAATACTTTGTTTCAGCCACATTTTATTAGTATCAGATGCAGCCAGGGATATACTACCCTTCCTCTGAGTGGCCAAAGATAACTTGCAAAGTTTTGCTAAAAAAGATGACTCCAAAAGATGGGGGAGCGATGAGGAGGACACACAGCATTGTGCTCATAACCAGCAGCAGATATGCATAAAATACCCCTCCCATTACCTGGCACTCACAGTCTCTGCTCTCAAGCAGCTGTATTTTTTCCACCCTGCAATTTGTAAGTGACTCTTAGCATCAGATATCATTTGACTGGACTAGTTCCTGTGTGACCTTACTCTAGGTGGTCCTGCTCCAGCAGGGGGGTTGGACTGGATGAGCTTTCAAGGTCCCTTCCAGCCCCTGAGAGTCTATGATTATGTGTCTGCATGTAGTGTTGTATCTTTTAACAAACCAAGCAAAGGCTGAGAGCATCCTTTGCTTGTTAGACATTTTTTATTTGAAATCAGGAAGGCAGCAACTTGCCTGATTGTTCACGTAAGATAGGAAAACTGGCAAAGGAAGCCTGACTGCATTAGCTGCAGTGACTCTGCATTTATTATTACAAATAAAACACATGATTATTAAGCATTTAAAGCCATGAGAGCCTAAAGATGGACAAAAAGAATACTGTCCATTTCATTTATGTTTTGCCCTGTTGCCTTTTTCTTAAAGGGAAAGGATAGAAAAAAAAATTACCTGTTCATAGTGTTGAGGGAGGACTTTAATCCACCTTGCATCACTATGGGAAAATATTTGGTGAACAGAAAAAAAATAGCACAGTCTCTGTTTTCATAATTCTAGTATTTCTGCTGCATTAGAGCATGATAAAGCAAATCTGAGTTGTCCTTGTTAAATACTTGTGAGATAAGACTTATGGTGCTTCAGGAGTCAGGACACCTGCCTGACCAGTGTCCTATCTTGTAATTTAAGCGTGCACTGTTTAAGGCTGTCAAGCATGCAAAGGCCTTGCTTGGAAAAGAAATAGCTGGTTGCAGATAATTCCTCCTCTTTAATGCCTCACATTTGGAGCTGAGGAAGGCTGAGCTGAAGCATCACCAGCTCCATCCTAAGCAGGGGCACTGTGCCCCTAGAAACAGGGAAGAACAAGGCATAGCATTTGGTTGGCCTGCCATGGTGCTGCAATTTAATTGCCAACTATCCAGTCACTCTGAGACATAGTGAGGATTTAATAGGATTTATATAGTGCAATACTTTGTGTATTGATAATATTGTGTTACAAATAGGTTTGTATACAAGCAAACCCAGCCAGAAATACAGACCAACCCAGCCGGACGGTTAGTTTAAGGCAAGCAGGAGCACACACTGGATGAACCTCGATCAGCTCACACCAGCTCCACCAATTTTCTGCCTGAATCACACGAGCAAAGAGCTTTAAGGAAGGAGTTGTAGAGGAGGGACTTGTGCATACTGAGGGACTTCTCAGAGCAGGTGGCTGCTGAGAGCAGCTCAGTGGATATCCCAGCCATGTACGGCAGTGGGGACACTCACCCTCACGGAGGAGAGCCTGCTCTTGGCTTGCCAGCACCATTGCAGAGATGACAACAGTGTGAAGCTCAGCCTCTAAGAGCTTTATAAGCAAAAACAACGCCAAACTTTTTTCTTCCCCCTCCAATAAATTTTTGCTCATGGCAAGGATCACTGGAGAACTTAGTTATTTTTTCCAGTACAGAAAAAGCAACTATCCAGCCCGATGCCTGTGTAATATCTAACGAGAACAAAACAAACCAAGGACAAAATAAAAGCCGAACTCCTCTGGGAGTGAGCTGCAAGAATCCTTGAGAACAACATGCTGCCATGCACAGCACACCAGGAGAGTTCTGCTAACTACAAAACAATGAGCCCTGCCATGTCAAACTCCACCTCTCCAGCATCAAGGCTACATTCTGTATGTATCATACTTCAAGAGCTCGTTAAAAACAAGTTATTAACACTCAAAATAGGCAAGCAAGACTTTTTTCAAGAGAACAGATCTGGGGAGAGTCAACAGGTCATAAGTGAAAAATAAGCATTCTGTATTTTCCATTTTGTCCTTCTGAGCTAAAGCTTTCCAGGTGGCCGCATGAACTAATTAAATTCATACCTTGAAAAGCCTCAGAGGCTGCATTTTCTTTCCTCTAGGAACAACCAGATGCATCTTCAGCCAATGCTCTCCATCAGACCTGTAATGGTGTGAGAGAAGTTCCTGCTCCATGGGTTCTGGGCTCCCACCTTTGCTCTGTAGGATAAATAAGGGAGATAATGCTATAATAAGAAACCTGGCAAGCAAGAGGAATAGCAACACCAAGAGACTCAGATCAACAGCTGATTCACTGCCCCCTTCCCCTCTCAGTGAGTTACCAGCTCACACAACAGCTTCCAAAAGCATGGAGACCAGGAAGACTATTAATACCAATGGGGTTGAATACTCTCTGGCTGCATTTGGCACAGCCAGTTTCAGTCCTCAGTGGAGGCAGCTCATCCTTGCCTGATGCACCATGGCCCTCAAGTCTCTCAATGCAACCAAGACTACCAGGCTGATCATACTTGTCCCGAGACAACTTCTTGGCTCCCAGTAGCTTACTGTCTTAGTAAAATAACTCTTTTGTCATCCAGGCCCTGAATATCTCTCTGGCGCACTTGTTAAAGGCCTGAATACAGGAGAGTTTCTTGAAGGGAAGAAGAACTTGTGCTTCTCATAGGAGTTCAGCTGAGAAGGCTGATAATCATCTTGTGATCACAAATTACTTTTCATAAGGACTGTTTATGAGGTAACAGTTGGCATGCAGAAGGCATTTCATTTCACCAGCAGCTTACTGAAAACGAAACATCGTGAACCCTAAAAAGAAACCCTGAATCAAAGGCTGCATTCTTCTCTCCCACAGTGACCCCTTTGTTTGGTTCTACCCAAAAGTTTCATTACAAAAGTCTGATACAGGAGACTTATTAAATTGTGATTCAATGATGTGTCCATGTAGAAGTCTGCTTCTTCTGCTGTTGATGTAGGCTGGCTTTCTTAGACATTTAAAGCATAAATAGCTGTAATATCTTTTCTCATGATTGCTAGGGAATGGAGGGTCTTTGCTCCTGCTCTAGACGTATCTGGCCTTGTTCCAGAGGATAACATTTTCATTAAAAGTGCATTAGGTGCACAATTCACCATGCAGCCATCCTGACAAAGCACCTCATCCAAAGACTGTTGACCTGGCTCAGAAGCCTTAATGGGCTTTGGTGAACTTTGCTGGCCTCTATAAAAACAGAATCACCCATCACTAGAGTTACTTTGAGTTGGATCCAATTTGTTCCCATTGCTTCCCCCTAACTCTTCCTATGTTTCATAATTTACAGAAAAAGCAGCACAAGCTGAAACATGACTCAGGCCAGGTAATTGCTGATCATTTTACTGGAGCAGCAGGGCTGACATTTGGATGGCTGGGACACCTAAGAAAGGGTTAAACGGGAGAAATTCAAACCCAATGACCTCCCTACTATTTCTGAGCAAGTGTTAGTTCTGAGCCTTCAGTAAGCTCATAGCAGTGATGCATCTTTCCCTTCAGACGACTCACTTTAAGTAGTGCCCTGGGATTTACACACAGAAAAATGTATTAATAAATAGGGAAATGCACAAACTCATACGTCTCAAAGCCAGGGGAACCTTCACAAATGTTTCAGTCTGACCCTCTGGAGACTGCAGCCTCACCCAGCAACTTCTGCCTGAAATGCATGGCTTCTGTTTGAGTGAAAGCATCCAAGTAGCACAGTGGAACGCTTGAAAATATTTTCTTCTGTTATTTGTCAGAAGAGTGGTTGTAAAAACACAATCCCTCTCTTTCTGATGCTTCAGAAAGTTGATGTCAGGGCAGGGACGACAAGATTTGGTTTTAATTATTTATTTAAGAAAAAAAAAAAAAAAAACAAACCCCAAAACAGTATCCCATGGTGATCTGGTGTTTCTATGCTCAGAGCTGCGAAGCACAAGGCTGTGGGGCAAAGCTGGCTGGAAGCTCCCGGTCCATCCCACACCTTCAGCTTTGTCACAGGCAGCCCCACCAGCCTGTCTCACCCAGTTGTTCACATCTATCCTTGCAATCAACACGATATTGGAGTAATGTAGCTGGTTAACAAAGCCACTGCTCCGTATCATTATAGCTTCCTCTAGGCAAGAGCAACATCATGCTCGTTCAGCAGATAGTAGATCAAGCTACTCATAAGAAGTGGCAGAGGACGGCCAGAAGCTTTTATGGCAGTATGGGTTATTTCTGGGAGATGCTGGCAGCCTTCTGGCTGAGTCAGCAAGAATTCTCTATGGGGCACATATCATGGGCTGGCCTTCTCACAACCCCGGGACCAGAGGGCTGGATCACAGAGGCTCCATCTCACTTGTCCGGCAAAGGCAACTTAAATCATGCTTTACAAAGTACAAATGCGTGTAAATATTTGTGTAAGATAAGATCAGTGAGCAGCCTCACAATATTTCAAAGAGCTGAGCAAGGGCAAAAAACAAATTACATACACTGCTTGAGAAAAATAAAATTGGGAAATCTAGCAATGTGTTTATGTTAGGGGAACGTTTGCTCTGGAGGGGGCTTCCGTCGGGGGATGTCCTACACATGGAACAGGCGGTGGAAATACCAGGGCAGAGTATGCAAAGAGGCTTATCTGAACATCAGACCTGAATCTCATGAGAGATTCCTAATCAAGCCATTCACCACCCGCAGGACATCAAAAGGCTTTTGGGTGAGGTTGGTGGATCTGTCAGGATGACATGTGCAGGCACAGGCAGCTGATTGCTGAGTTGTATTTTATTCAGGGCAAACTCACAGTGAGAGTCTCTGAGATAATCAATCTGTCCGTATTCAAAGGAGACTGTTTGTTATCTGAAGTAGCTGCAATGTTTTCTGACAAGGATATATTCCATTTATTTTCTTCCCTTTAAATGCATATTTTTGATCAACACTTACAATCCAGGGTCACAACGCTGTGGACACCACTAAAAATCACCCTGAACTGGAGGTTCAGAGAAGTGCTACACCATCCTGCCACCCTCAGCAGGTGAACGCTGACACGGGAGGCTTCCCCACAAAAGCAGAATCTACTTACAGAGAAGACAGAAAGACAAAAAAAGACATTTTAAAAGTCTGTGTACTTAGAAGGTAAGAAGCAGACAGTTCCAGTTTCTCCAATGGTTTAGCCCAGAGAATGAATAGCAGCTCCCAGCTTTTCACAAAGACCCCCATATTTCCCAGGGATGACAACACTGCCATAGCAGATGACTGCAAAAAACACAACATCATTTTATGAAGGCTTTGTACACCTCAGTTGCATTTTGCATCACAAACCAGATTCTCAGCATCTCTTAATCATCTTTTCTAACACTTTACAGCCATCATTGTAGCTTGTCCTGTCACAGCCACCTACATCTTCACACTGGGAGCAAAACCCTTCAACCCTTCCTTGTTATTCAAATCATGCACTGACAGCACAAGGTGGTGGGTAATTATACTGCAAGGACTGGAGCTTTCTAATTGTAACCATCAGATTGGAAAACATCAGGATACGTGATTTGGGCAAGGAATTGAGAGAGCAACCACGCTCCACTAGGCAGCCAAACAACTGCCTCCCTTGCTCTGCAGCCTCACTTTTTTCCTCCAGATGCTTTGCTTTTCCCCTTTCTTCTGCCAGGTGTTTTTAGCACATCAATGCTAAAAATTTCAGCATGTTCTAGGATCCCAGCCTGTTTTTATATAAACTACCACAGACTTGTCTCTATGGAAGATGTTCTTAGCCAGAAATATTATCTAATTTGTAAGCATTTTATGACATATTATTTTTAAGAGTTGTAAAATACGGTATTAGGAAACAAATGGACAATGGAAAAGATCCCTTCTGGTAGCCAAAGTGACAAGAAAATTGATTTTTATGAAGAGGATCTGAAGAAATAAGTGACAACCCACATGGTTATTTTGGACTCTAGATATACATTGTTTTAAGCCTCTCAGAAGATTTATCCAAGTTTTCCACATAGAATCAATGGTGATTAGATGAGGACATGAATCACTGCGGTTCCTAAGGCTGAGCACATGTTACATAAATACCCATCCAAGGTTGTCCAGAGCATGAGAAACTCAGATGGCAGAAAGTAAAAAGGTATCACAGAGCAAACAGCAGATTCATTACAGAACCCAAGGGTTCCTCTCTTACATGGGTATAAATATTAGTAACTTAGGATGTGGTTCAAACTTCAGTTGAAGTCAGATGGAAAAACTGTACCTCTAAGGCGGACTGTGTATCCTCTTTCTCCATGGCTTTAGCCATTTTCTCATAGCTTGGCCCCAGACAGTGAGGAGGTTAGGTTACAAATTTGCTCACTCAACTGTGATGCTATACAAATAACACCCACACAGTTCACATGTGCACACTCTTCCCATGGACATCTGGGCTTTCCAGTAGGGCAGAAACATCTCTCCCACGGGCCCACATGTTTACAACCAAACACATAACACACCTTTGTCCACCTAGGCCTCCTCCTGAGTGCTGCAGGCAGCTCCACTGTTTAAGCCTGCACTACCTTTTCCCCTGCCAGAGGAGTCACATTCATCCATTGTCAACACAGGACTGTGTCCTGCATCTTCTGAAATATGCCAAGAGCCCTGCTTGAAATTGCTCAGGACTTCTGTTACTGTCTTCCCATTGATCCAACAAAAGTGCTGGAAATTTGGTTTACAATGACAGCAGATGCAACAGGTACAAACCCCTGAGCAACTCAATCCCTACAAACACGATTACTAAATTATATTGCTCTGCATTCCAGCCTCAGATGCTGGTCCACAATATCCTTCCTCTGCTCATGGCATGCAGCACCAGAGCACCTATGTATCACAGAGCACACCAATTTTCAAGGACTCCCGGTACAAAACAGTTATCCTGTTAATGTGGAAATCTCAGCTAAATAAATATTTTGGAAGTTCATTTGCCATAGGAGAAATAACAGCATAAGGTAGGATTTATGCATGATGCTTCATGCATAGCACCTTCAATGCATTTCTTTCTATCCATCATACTTCTAAGCAGCCACAATTTTATAGAATCCCAGAGTGGTGGGGGTGGGAAGGGCCCTCTAGAGCTCATCCAGCCCAACCTCCTGCTAAAGCAGGTTCCCCTCAATCAGGGAGGACAGGAACTTGTCCAGGCGGGTTTGGAAACCTCAGGGGAAGGAGCCTGCACACCCTCCCTGGGAAGTCTGGGCCAGGGCTCCCTAACCCACACACCAAAGAAGTTTTCCCTTGTGTCTAAGTGGAAGTTCCCAGGTTTCAGCCATTTTCATGGCTTGTGTGTGCCAACCTGCACTTGGTGCATCACTGAGTGCTGGACAATAGAAGCCCAGTTCAGACAGACCAAGAAGCTTTCTTCATTAGATATCTTACTCCTCCAGGACAAACCCCCACAGTGAAACCTACTTGTATGGGAGAAAAGATCTGGAAAAAATCAGCTTGGAACATCTGAAATCAAACCAGTAAGAATTGGTGAGGATCAACCACACCTTAGGCAGGCAGCACAGGAGAGGAGACACTGATTTACACCAGCTGGCAGCCTGGCCTTACACCCTGAGAAGCTGATGCTATTTTTGTTTGCCCCTTTCACAGCCACATTCACCACTGAAATCCTCCTGCCACCCACCCTTTTTCCAGCACCCAGAAAAACTGCCCAGAAATATTAGAGGTGTTTGTCCTAGATTGTACATTGATAACTTCGATAGGCTTTTAGAACCAGAAGGGACTGTTATTACATTCCCATCCAGCTTCCTGTGAAGCACAAACCAAACAGGCTCAGCTGATAATCAAGTCCCATAACTTCTACTTGAACCAGCAGCAGCCACACTCCCAATGTGCTACAGCTGCTGTGTCCTATACGTTACAGTCCCTGCGCTCCTCCAAGCAACGCGAAGGAGAGAAGGGAGCAACAGTCTCCTTTGCTGCCTGTTGACTCTGATAAATGAGCGAAGGAACTGAGTGTCAGCAGTATTTTTAAAAGCTGTCTAGCCATAGAGGTGAGTAAAGCCTCTGCATTCCTTGGGAAGAGACAATGGGGTGATAGAGAATAGCCCAGGATCCATGAACTGTTACACAGGTTTAACTTCACCACACTAGCACACATTCAGATCTTCTTTTCAAGGGAAGCTGAGAGATTAACATCAGCTCCTCGATCAAGCCTGTAGTAACAAAACCCTTGCCTATAGTTTGACAGAGGCACTAACAGGGTCTTTTATGATGACTGCCAAGGGAAGTATCCAAGACAGCCCAAAACTTCGAGGTTAAAATTTGAAAGGAAGACAAACTTATCCTCGTGTTCATGTTACAGCACATGATAAACTATTCCAAAGGGGATTCTTACCAGGATGCTAAGAGAAATTTTATGGAGAACTAGAGCCATTCATCTAAAATGAAGATAAAAGAGTAACATACTACCTAGGAGGAAACAAAGAAAGATAATATTTTGTCCTCAATTTTATTGTGTTTCTAAGGCAATTGAGTCAGACAAAATTTGCAATGCCATTTGAAGATTAAGAGGTCTGTACAATAACCAGATCCAGAGAACCATGATTTAAGGAAATGTTATGCCACTTGTAGCAAAAGTAGAAGTTTTCATATTTAAGCTATTTCATATTACTATGAAACATACCAAGACCAGCATTCTTCCACAAGAAATTTCCCAGATTTCCCACCCACATAGAGTCTGAAATCTCTATATAAGGAGTTTTTCTGCACTTCACAGATCAAAGAAACCTTCCCCATGCTGGCAGCTCAGCTAGAAATAGGGCTTACATCCCTCAACATGCAATTTAGCATCTTTAGTCTTGACCTTAGCCCTTCAGTTAACCATTGCAGCAACAAGTGAATGCTTTGCAGACAACTGTTACTGCTCTTTGACCAATTGCCTCCAGAGGCAGGAGTCTTTCTGAGTACATGGAGGAAGATTTCATACCTGGAATACTGGGAGCACCTATCTGGTTGTTTCCCCAGCTAGTACTGGTGATTAATCCCCTCTCCAGCACAGGTGGGTGCCCTGTGCCAACACAGGGCTGGGAGCTTTGTTCCCTCTGCTGTAGCAGGATCCTCTGAGGGGCTGTGCCAAATGCAGACAAACCCAACCTTGGAACCGGTCCCCTGCCAAGAACAACATTAAATAACCAGCTCTCAACCAAGAAGCACAAGGGTTTCCAAGCTCAGCTGAGGTGTTTTCCCTCTTTTATTTGCTTGAGAAAAGTCAAAACTCTCAGATGCTTTGGAAATACAGAACAGAAAATGCTGCTGAAGGGGATATTTGCAAGGACCCCTGCCATGACCTCAGCTTTAAAAACACTTCAATCAGAACGACTCAGAAACCATGCCAATGCCAAATTATCCCCATGCAATTCAAGAAAGGAAGCTAATCCCTGCTTCTTGATGATAATTAGCACAATGATAAACACCTTTCTGACATGATTTAGCTAAGACCCAAAGCTCAAGTTGTGTCAGAAGAAAACTTCGAAGGAGCACATGATGACAGAGCCTGGTAGTGGTGCACTGCACCACACCAGTGCTGTCCAAGGAAACAGAACATCTGGCCTTCCTGGCTCCTCTGCTGCACCTGGCCATCATCCAAGGTTCACCCCCCATGGCTCTGCATACAGGCAGGAATTTCTTCTTTCCAGTGGCCAGGCACACTTGATTTTCTAGCTATTCCACAGAGGAATTAATCCCCCAGGCAATTATGTGTTACAAGACTCATCCCAGTGACTCAGCCTTTATGACTTTTAGTAGGACTGACTTCACAGGAAGACTTTTAGGGCAAAAAAAAGTATCTTCTTGGTTAATTTGAAAGGGAATAGATCATATAATCATTACAGTTGGAAAAGACCTCTAAGATCATCGAGTTCAGCCACCAACCTCACACTGCCAAGCCCATCACTGAACCATGGCCCACAGCACCTCATCTACATGGACTCCACCACCTCCCAGATGTGGTAATGAAGCTCCAGGCAGATGTAGGTTTAAATTCCATTCACCTACCCCCATCCCCAGGCCTGGACTGGCTCTTTTTAAGGGAAAAGCCATCACAGAAATAAAATTTCCCATTTGGAGGGGCTGACTGGAGTTTGGCCACTGCCACCTACAAGATGACAGGTGAAGATTTCAAATACGGTGCAGCCAAGAGATGCTGGGAGGAGAATTGCACCAAAACAGAACCACCAGAGACTCAAAACGTCACTGCTTTTGTTTCTCAAAGGGTTTGAGGCTGGGAATCCAGAGCTCTTTCAGCAGCAATCCTTTCTAGCCATGCCCTAAGGTATGAGGTAGGGGAACAGTGCATTTCCACTAGGATGCCTTGATTGCCTCTAAGTTGATAAAGAACAGCAGTACCACAAGCTTTAAAAGGTTTTGGGAAGACCTGGGAATGCTTTTTCATCTACAAAAATCCTCAGGTGCCAATGCCACTGTGCATCTCATCAGGGCACAGATGTCACCTGCCTCCATAGCTAGAGCAAGGGATGCATCTTTAGCCTTGCTGTCCCCAGCACAAGCACTGAGCAGTATGTACTTGCAAGGAAATCTAGAAACTCTACCAAAGGGAAAAAAAAAAAAACAAACAGCTAATTCTGTTCAGAAATGGATCTCCTCTGGGGGAGATAAGATGTGAAAGAGCAAATCACTTGTGACAGATGGCAGGGGTGGTGGGGAATGCACTAATGGGAAGCACACACTTCCCAGGAGGATGAAAGCAGTATAAAACCTTATAAAAAACCAACTGCATGTCTCATTGGGCTGCTTCACTGTGGTTCCTTTTATAAAAGATATATTCATTCAAAGGCAAATCTTGATTTCTGTCAGGAGCCCATTATTACACAAGTGCTGTGAATTGGTGTTAAAGACATAGTAAGTCTATATACACCCACATGTATATTGAACCCAGATTTATATAGTCAGTGCTACAGGAAACCAGGCACTCTTTATTTTAACTAAATGCTGAATTCAGCATATCAACAGCATCAGCTTCAGCGAGCTCCCAAGCAAGGTGTTGACTGCCCTGCAGCACACCGCAGCTGCATCCAGCATTGCTGCTCACAGCCTTTGGGGCTGGGGCAAAAGGCAGCATGTTCCTTCTTTCTCTTTCTTGGTGGTGCCTAATATCAGGAGTGCTGCCTTTCAGCAGTGCTGGTGTGCAGCTCAGATTTCTCTCTCAGGCCCTCTAGCCTCCACCCTTTGCCATTGTGGGGAGGCACAGTTTAGATGGGAGCTCCTTCCCCAGCCTTTGTTTTGGCTGCTTCAGCCACAGAGTGGGGATTCCCAGCGCTCTACCAGGTGATGTAATTCCGTTTGGCTTCCTTCACTTTGTGTTCTCCAGTTATACACCCAGTTCAAATTAGTGTACCTGCTCAGGGCAAAAACTACAAAAATACCAGTGCCTGAGCAACTGGGCCTTGCAATGGAGGAGGACATTGACCCAGGTAACTGAACATGACAGGACAAAAAGTCAGTGATGAGAGGACCACGGAGTGATTCCTCCTTGGTCGTTTGCAGTCTGTGGCTTCTCATCTAATACAGGGCAGTGCTTAGGCAAAGCCTTAGCTTTAAGTAAGGCTTAATCGCATTTACTTTATAAAGCCTCACTATAGGATAAAATTCTCTGCATGGAATAATTCTACCAAACGCTAGTGAAAGAGTAGAAGGGTTGGGTAGGACCTCCAAAATTTACACAGCCCAATGGCACACTGCACAGATCACCCAGCCAGCTCCAAGTGAGTTAACAGGACACACGAAGCCATGATAGCCTGGCACTGTATTTGAGTTAAAGGCATATAGATCCCTATCTCACATCTCAAAGCTAGTTATCTAGTGTGGATCCTACCCGAGCATGACATATTACTTCTGGTCTAAGCAAGGTGGCAGAGGTACTCAGCATCCTGCCAGGCTCTGCCCACCTCCTCAGCAGAGGTAATCCGGGAAAGCACTTCAGAGTTTCTTTAGAGCATATGTAGAATAATGTGAATTTATTGTTTGTATCTTCTGACACAAAGACACCTCATACCTGCTCTCAGGATGTGCAGGCATCACACCAGGCTGTTAGAATATTGCATTCCAGCCCTCAGTGATATAAAGAACCAATTTCATTTCTGAGATGCAGCCCACTGCTTTAAAATAGCACATGCTGGTTTTATGAGATGGGCCAGAGGAAAATATTCAGAACACTTTATCAGCTGAAACCACAGGTAGCACAGAGGGAAGCAGATTAAGAGAATAACATGTTTTGCACAGGCAGCCATGCCCCATGCACATATGAAAAGCCCAGGGGACAGTTAGCCCTGAGTGCAACTGTTAGGGTTTAGTATTATACTACAGACCCACTGAAAGATTTATCTCTAATTCTCAAACAGGCAGGAGTTTGGTAGAGATTCAAGGAAAACAGTAGTGAGTCCCCTTTCGTTTAGCATCCCGAGCAAGTTTGGACAGAAGAGAAATTTCATCATAAAACAGCCACAGGTAGGAGCTGCTAATTTCTTGAATGAAGCTGAGACCATGGGAGGTGAGTAGTAAATCATGCCTGTCACCTCCATCATGATACATGCAGCCCAGCCCAGCCAGGGTGCTCAGGAACCCTGAGCTGGCAGCAGACACCAAATTCCCCCCAGAATCGTAAATCATTAGAGTCAGGAGGTGATGGAACCACCTTCCACTATGGGAACTGAGGTTAAGAGAACATAAATAGCTTTTAAGATTGGTCTTGACCAACTTATGAAAAAAAGGATCAAAGATGTCATCTGCTGCAGCAGCTGAGGAGAGTAACCCAGGACATGGCCCAAACCAAACAGCCAAACATTTCTGCTAATCACAGGAAAACATTTTGGGGTTAGATGTTTGCTGAACCAGCTCCAAGTTTTGTCCTAAACAATTCATGCAATCTCCACTATAACATGTTGCTCTTTTTCGCCATGTCTAATTTTTCCATCTCTGGGTGTGCCTTACCATCGTGAAATCTGACTCTGCCACTTAATTAATACCATAACTGCACACTGTAACCGCTTGCCCTGTGCTGAGCACCATCCGCACACTCTGAGGTATTTGTTGCCGCAACAAGGGAATACAAAGCTTTACATGCAGGAGATGGAAAAGGTTAAAGTCAATATTTTGGCTGGTGGAAATATTTATGGAAAGAACCCTTGAATTGGTGAGCTGTATTCATTCCACTGACATTTCCTAACTGCGTTAACCTTTCATATTTCTTGTGGTTGGCTCCTGTTTAATATGTTCTAATTATATGAGAACCAGGAAGCAAATGAACGGCTGAGATTAAACAACAGCCATAAATACTGCAGGACAGATTCTCAGCACTCTGCCTATACATTTACACCTCCAAGTTCAATTATTTGCAGATAAAACACATAAGGCTATCAGATACATGTGCAGAGCTCATAGTTTCTTGCCCACTCACTCATTTGAGGGCAGAATTTGCCCCTTTGATGGCACCATGTTGATGTTTCATTGTGTATAGAGTAAAGCACGTTAGTTCATTCAAAGTGGGTTCACAAAGGACAAATAGCTGCTGCAAAAATCACGGTCTTCATACAATGAGAAAGGCAGGAAAGGAAAAAGGGATTCAAAAGCCTTCAGTTAATGATGGGCAGATGTTCTGAGAGGCTTCAGCCAGCCTTAAGCACTGATCAGGTACTACTGCATGCACTGTGTGCAGTAATAGCAATTCCATCTAACGTCCGAGCAGGCAGTCACTCAGCAGTGATTTATGAGCACAGCAATATCTGTTACAAAACACACAGGATTAGGATAACTTTCTCCCAGCAAAATGTTACAGAACAAGTGAATAGAGGCAGTTGCAAACTTCAGAACCATAAGTGCAAGATGTTAGCAATCTGCTCTAGTTCAGCTCCAAGCACGGAAATGCCAGATGGCTACTCTGCTGTTCACCACCTTCAAAAGTGGATGGAAGAGGTTCATGTATGCAAGTTGTCTCTCACTGGAATGCACAATGAACAAAGGAGTACCAGCAATTTGCTGTCACTCTCACAAACTCAGCAGATTAAAGCCAGCTGGAGATGCTGACCTGTGGAGCACCACAGGAGCTGGAGAAGGAGACACAGCTTGAGTGTAAGACACTCAACCATCACCTCCACTTTGGGGAATGACAGGATCAACACTTATATGTGGCCAAAGTGCTTCCAGTCCACAACTCTGGGCACATTGCCATCCCTTTCTGCATGTCTGCCTCCTTAGACTATCATGGCATGGTACTTAAGATGCTTATGGGTTGAGCAACAGGTCTACTGAGATTACATGGGCGACTTTTGATCTGGCAACCTCCTGCCTCGTGAGAGGCAAAGGGGAGAGCCATGTACAGTGACAAGGAAAAGGGGCATCCTCTTTTATCTGTTTGTTCGATGCAAATGCACGTCCTCTCAGCTCTTTGCTCCCCTCTCTCCATGGTCCAAATGACTACTTGATACGCTTAATTGTTGTCTTGTATCACAGCTTCCGACACGATTCAGCATCAAAGGGATTTGTGCATGTGGTTACAATTAAATCTGTGCTTAAGCACTTTGCTGAAGCCAGGCATTCATTGAACTGCAGTTGTTTCTGAGGTAGGGGCCATCTTTTCCTATCAGATGCCTCACACAGCCGGTTTGACCCCAACTGGCCTTCTCAATCCCACTAAAATACAAATAAATAACTAGGAGTAATAATAATAATAATAAACAGCATCACCCTAGTAAAAGTTTCTTTCCTTTTCGTTTCCTTTGTGTTTTGTACACAATCTTCAAGGAGGGATGTTGCTGTCTCCCCCCATCAACAATGTCAAAAAGAAATCGAAATTAAGTGAAAGAGCCAAGTTTCAAGCGGCATCAACTCGACCACAGCAAGTCCTTTGTGTGGATGAGGTGTAGCTCAGATTCCAGCATGTTTCCTTATGGTCTATCTACTTCCTCAAAAAATATCAACCATAATAACTCTACAACAGCCAAGCCTAACACAACATATCAGTTCAATAAACATCTCTATTCCGCTATTGCTTAAGGGGCAAAAGAGATCCTAGTGGGTCTTTTTTTTTACCTAGCAAACCTCTTGGCTGTTCTGTTAAAAATCACAGTGTCTGCCTTGCACTGCACTAGCAGAATCTGTTAACAGCCCAGACAGTCTCTCCTTTATTTTCAAGTAACTCTGCTTTATTTTCAGTAACTCTGCTTTCTTCTCCATGCACCTTTTTTGTTTTTTAAAAAAAAAAAAAAAAGCTATTCAATACAGTGATCTTGGCTATGATTTGTAAACACATGTACACATATCTGTATGGTGGCTGTTCCACCTCAGCCCTCATGCATTAGGCAACTCCTGTTGCTTCACCCAGGGAACACTTTCCCCTTGGACTGGTTGTTCTGTGCATTCAGGAAAGCCTCTGAGTCTCCCCGCAGCTTTCCTGTTTAGAAAGCCAGTGGCATTAGAGACTAGAAGCAACTAATGATTTAACACACTTTGACATAAATAGTGTTACATTAGCACAGGTGCAAATAGCTTTCTAATTATTATTAATTTAATAATACGGGGCCGCTGGTACACACTAATTAGATCCATGTTGTTCTATACTAAGGGAACACCACCAGGAATTTCTCCAGCTGTCAGCTGCTGTCTTCTCGCAATTGCTATGGAAAGCAAACAAACCATAAAGGCAATTCATAATTATTATAAACACTCCCTAACCTAAACCATGTTGACATCTCTAAATCAGAGTTGCATGCTTGCTCTTGTCTATAGTGTCAGAAAGCGAGCAGAGCCAGCCAAAGAAAGGACAACCAGCTATTAGATTATTTGAAGGCCAAGCAACTAGTTTGGTTTTAACAAGGTGTTTTTAACGTGCAGAAAGTGCTTTCCCCATCTCTGACCAGCCCATCCCATCTCTCACTCCATCACATTGATCTTAGCTTGAGACAGCATTTGGCTTTTCAGTATTTTCTGAAGTTTTTCTGCAAGGTAAACACTGTCTTGTTTCAAAAGGCTGTACTGTTTCTATCCGTGGGCATTCCCCTACTTCCCCCTACACACACCCCTCCAGCTAGAAGAAGGAAGGAGAGATCCAGTTGTCTGTGCCTGCTGCTGAGTCCCTCCGGGTTTTTCTCATAAACTCATTCCAGAAACATGGCTTAAGCTCTTAAGTGATATTCAAAGCCCTCAGCATGAGGTTTATGGCTTTCAACGTCTGCTGAGAATATAGTTATAACTGACAAGTTCAGAGGCAGGTATTTGGATGCTCTTCCACAAACACATCACTATAAAACAGATCTCAACTCTGACATTGACCAAGACTTAATTTAAAGTGGTTTAGTAGAAGCAGCTGACTGACAAAAAAAAAAAAAAAAAAACACACAAAAACAACAGGTCTACACACAAAGAAAAGCCTACAGGGCTGAGTTTGCATCCAAAAGCCTTTCTAGGGATACCAGGACACTCTGACTCTCCATTGAACTCACTGAATTCGACTTTTAAATTTAAATAGCCAGTTCTGTCACAGAAGAGAGGAAATCCCTTGTTTGCTATTTCTCTTCTATTATGTTTTCATTTAGATTTCATTCCAATATTTCTCATTGCGATTGGTGGTACGCCTTAAATGGCTTCTTTGTCTGCTGTGACAGAGGATGGTCAGAGCTGATGAGCTCAGGGTTGAAGATCAAGAGGCTCTCCCAGGGGACCTGTACCCCCCCTGCATGTTTCCTCCTCAGTGGATAGACATGGCTTGTGCAGAGGGATGCACAGAAAAGAGGCTGCTGGGGTCAGCCCATTCCAGCCTCAAAATTGGGGTGACCCCATTTGTCATTCCTATCTGGTCAATGCCAAGGAGCACTCCAGAGGACTCCTCAGTTCAACAGCTTAAGAAAGCAAGAAGGGAACCAAAGCAACATATCTCAAGAGAAATCAAGTCCAGCAACAAGCAGCCCTCCAACCACGCAGCACAGGAACATCCAAGCAAGGACAAATGCTCCTGCAGACAGAAAAATCCAACCTGCAAAATAAACCCAAGCTCAAGTTTAACCTTTTTCATTAAAGTGTAATTCTGACCCCTGGGAAGTTCACTCTGACATTTAAGAGATATTCATAATCTTCAAACCATTACTGAGTGTGAGTGGCAGCAAGGGCTTTGCAAAAGTCCTTTCAGATGCAGTGAACTCTTCAGAAGTCAGATACCTACTTTACTGAAGTGCTCTGGGAAATGCCAAGAAGGAGCAGAGTCATGTGTTGTTAGGAGCAGCAGAGCCTCCCAGCACCAAAAAGCCAATGGTTTTCATCAGCAGGGTGTGCCAGCAGTGTTGGAAGCTACTGATGGAAACATTCAATGGAATCAGGGCAAAAGTTTTCACAACTTCTTTAGTGTAGCAGCCAAAATCTCAGTCACATCAAGGACCTGCACTGAACAGCATAACAAGAGATACCAGTGACATCTCCCTGTTTGAACAGAACAGAAAGGATATCCGTGTTGTGCAATACAAACACACCTGGATCAGCATCAGGCAAAGAGGTGACATGACCCCATGAACCCAGTAACTCAAAGAAACCCATTTGTGCCTTTCTCCAAAACTCCCTCTTTCTGCTGAGACACTTTCCATCCCACCCCCAGAGAGCTGATATGAAACCAGGACAAATGAAAAGTTGAACTAATCTTAAGGATTATATTTCACCATTTCTAAGCACTTGGCAAGAAAGTTGCTCTCAGCCTCCAGCTCCTTCAAGCCCCCCTGATGCTGAGCAGCTCAGCTGTGCTGCTGTACCTCAGCATGGCCACACCGCTGCCATGGCTCAAGTGGACACCTTCACCTCCTGCACTCTGTGTTCAAGCTGGGCTCACACAAACCAGCAGGCCTGGGGCATGCTGTAAAGCTCTCTTGCTCTAAGTAGTCAAGGAAACAGGAGTCAATCTAGATGACTGCTTAATTGGCCTCTTCTAGTCACCGCATAACCCTTCCATGTACTGCACAGCCATTGCACATACACACTGCAAAGCAAAATAAACTGCCTCATTTGGAAACTTTAACTTCTCTTATATTGCACAGTGAAGTCTGAAACATCATGTTCAAGACCTCCCATGCACACAAAGCATGCTGAAAAGGACCATCCCCCCCACCCCCCCCAAAGTCTGATTCCCACTCTGAACCAAAAAGCTATATAACACACTTTACCTAGGAAATCGGATATGGTACACTCTTCTCACACTTTTACTAGGTCTCCACACAAGCACACAAGTTTGACTTTCTAGCCAAGACCAGGTGGGAAAGTCCTGCTATTAAAACACTAACAGGAAGCTGTGGGGTCATTCAACATCCCTTTCCTCAAATAAAAGCTCCATTCCACTGACATGTAGCTGAGGGCTCTTGCTTGTCTTTCTCCAACCACAAAACTGGACTGGATGTTAATTTGAAACGGAAAATGTATCCAAATGTGATGACAGTCTACTAAAAAATAAAATAACCTTAATGCAGTAAACTCTGAGTGCAAGAACCACACGGTATAAACATTGCTGGCACTTGTAAAGCTTCAGTTGGCTTTAACAGCTTTCCCTTCAGCCCAGCATAACCTCAGCAAAGGATTTCTTTATTTCATTGTGATCACAGTGAAACATCTTTCTTTAACAGTATTACAAAAAAAAAAGAAATCAATTAAAAAGCATATCTTACCACATATCTTACAACTTTCCTTCAAAAGTTCTCCTTCCCCTACTCAAGTTGGCCTGGTGCCTTTGAGAACCCAAGATCTTCCCCCCAGCCCTTGTGAGAGAGAGCCAGGGCTCTCCTCCAACAATGTTCCAGGTGCTGTCCTGCATCCTGGGAAATGTAGTGTGGGAAAAAGCTGAAGCCATCACTGCTGCCTGGCAGATATTCAGGCAGTGCCTCTAGGTCTCAGAGTGAGCCTAGGGAAAATAAGGTGATTTGTCTGAGCCTAAGTGTTTTCAGAACCTCATGTCCTACATAAGATGGCCCTAGGCTGATCTTTCTTTTACCAGCCATTGTGTGGAGTCAGAGTTAAAAATTGGCACCACCCAGAAATGTTGTTATGCTTTTGAACTCTGGCCCTGGTTTAGAAATGGGATTGAACAAATAAAGTTCAGCTGCTTTTTATTGGTCTGGAGAATTTAGATCTTCTTTTTTATTTGTGGACATTTCCAGCATAACTAAGCGTAGTCCCTTCGTTTCAGTGTTGCAGGTCACCTGCTCTTACTGGGCCAAACAACACTTCTCAAAAACCAATCACAATCATGGTGGGAGTAAAATGGAAAGAAATGATGCTGAGCAACATTCTTCTGTCAGGGACAGATCATTTTGGGGCAGGATAATTAATCAGCCACTGACTAAATGGCTTCTGTCTTAGAGGACTTTCTTCTTTTCTAACATATCCTCTGTGGGTCAGAAATGCCAGCGTAATACTATCATTCTGTCTTTGCATTTGAAATACTAGCTACCACATTGATGAAACAGACCTTTATTGAAGTTCAAAGGCCCATAATTATAAATCCTTTCCTTGAGCTTTGATATTTTAATATTCAGCTGGTGAAATTATTATCTATTCTAGCCACAAAACATTTATTTATTTTGCTTGCTTTATCTCTGTTATTTCTGCAGTGGTAAGAGGCTGAGGAAGAAGCCCCCCTGCTTATTGGCAGCAGCAGAAAGTAGGAATTGAATGTATCAGGACTTTTATCTCTAGCAGCTGAAGAACGAAGTGTTTGAACTCCTTCTTGAACCCTAATGGGACTCAGAAATCTCTCCCCTCACCCAGTTCCTCTCCTTTATGCTTTTCAAGCCCCAGCCAATTTCCTTTATATAGGTTTTCCTATACCATAAGGGAGCACATGAGAGTCAAGAAGACACCATTTAGTAAAAGAGAGGGTAGGAATTTTTCAGATGAAAAGGGCACTCTGTTTTTGGAGGCTGCAAAAACATAAAAGCTTTGTGTTTGCTCAGCTCCAGCCTCACCAAGGTGGGTAAGGGTGCTCCAGGGGCACAAATATTTTATGTAGACATCCAGCCCATAGAGCAGCAAACATAAACACACACAGGTAGAGCACAGCTTCCCTTGCTGGCTAATAAAACAAGGTGGTGTTTCATGGCTCTGCATCCCTCAGGAGATAAAGCCCCCGTGAGTGTCTTGTGCCCTTCTTCCAAGGAGTTTCAATAATGGGACTGAGCTGCAAAACTTGGACTTTTCAAGCTCAACCCACTGGCTTGGCCCAAATCTTCAACAAAACTAACCAAAAAGTGCATTTATATCCCCAAGAGTTTTCTCATCATAGGGTGAAAACCCCACCATTTCCAGAGTATCTCTGCATCTCTCAGAAACAGATCTGTAACTGCTGGAAATCACATTGGAATAACGTTAGTGAGAGATTACAGTGTGATTTCAAATATAAGCCCTTTCCAATGTGTCTGGATCTCTCTCCTGGAGAAATAGGCTGCTGGTTGATCCTGTGCAGGCATTTCTCAAGAGTTGTCACAAGCCCTGTCTCTCTCTGTGTTGGGTCATTTCCAAATAACCCTGAAATCAAACCTGTGTTAGATGAGCTCAATATCAGCATATGGCTTTCATCAGATGATTTCCAAGCCCTTTAGTAACGTGACTTAATTGCACTTCACGGCAGTCCCTGATGCACTTCAGCAGTCTTTGCTCTGCCTTGCTGAGCTGGAAACTGAGGAAAAGGGTCCATCACCTTCCTAAAGTGTGAAGCGAGGCAGCAAAAGTGACAGAAATACCATTGAGAGGTCCGAGGTCCTCGTCTCATGGGACAGGCTTCCCAAAACCCATAAGAAAGTATTTCCTCACAAGTGGGGGAAAGAAAGCTAGCTCATTCAACTAGGACACTGATGCTAACATGTTCCATAAAATTGCAACCCTCCACTTAAAAATCATGTGCTTTCCCATCTTTAGAACTGAAGAAGATGTTGCTACAACAATTTGGGGTGAGTGTCCAGGCCAGAAACCTGTCTCATTCCGTCCTGGGAATCCAACTCAATGATATAGGAGAGGTATTAAAGAAGTGGGTGGAGGTTTCTAGGAGAGGTGCACAGTTCCCATGCAGGACCTTGCACAGGCTCTGCATGTGGTGGAGTTTGTTGCCCCTGGACACCTCCTGAGGCCATTCAAATCTGTTCCAGGACTTGCCAGGAAATGCTAGTAAAAGGCATTTAAAAGGCAACGTGGATAAGTTCCCTTCCTACCAAGCCATGCTGTTATGCCCACCTGGGGACCCTTCAAGAAGCAGAGGCAATGGCTGGAAGGTGTGCAGCCAAGATGCGAGCACACAGCCCCATGACGAGAGCCAGACCAGCCCATACTGTTCCTGCGTGACATCACACAAGTCTCAGACCTCATCCTTGCTCCCTCCAACCCACACAAGTATTTGGCTTTTCATCTCTTATGTTGTTCACCCCGCATTTCTCAGTAACGCAGCACTGGCAAGTATACTCCTGATAGGCTGTAGGAGCCTGGTTGTCTGTTTGCAGGATTAATTTGTTTATCTCCTTGCATGGGCCATGGGGACAACTATGATCCTGTTTACATCACAGTCAGTGTTGCTGTATTCCAGAACCTGGAAAAAACCATCTGGGAGAATGGGGACATTACATGAGGCAGAGAGGTGACGAGGAGCCAAAGCACCTCTCCATTGAGCAATGGCTTGGCTCTTCAGCTCACAGTCAGCTGAGAGATGCTCAACAGCACAGGAAAGATATAAAAGATATCTAAAACGTGGCCTTTTAAAGCCAAGTTTTATATGCATTTATTTACTAGAATATTTGGGAAGAAAGAATGAGGGAATGTCATACATCACCTTTTTTTTTTTTTTTTCCAAATGAAAGAGTTTGAGGCTTAGGTTTGAGTAGCACTAGAAAGTCTTGAGGGGTTATTTGCAAATTTTAATACAAAAATGACTCTGTATTCCAAAACGTTAACACCTGATTTCAGGCCCTCAAAAGATGCAAAGGAAATGGAAATCTAGACGAGTAGCATATGCCATCCCCTCGGCTCCAGCAACGAAAATATTTGGTTTCCACTTGCAGCTACCCCAATCAAAAAGAAGTTTGGGCTGAAGGAATGTAAGCCAAAGTGAATGTTAAATTTACATCAGACGTTTGTTAATTAGCCAGCAAATGAATCACCCCCACGACTGGCACAGTCCACACGATTTAAAGCAAACACTGTTTTGTCAAGTTAAACTGTTACCTTGGAGTTGACTAAGCAGAAACACTCCCAAATGTGATTATTAATAAGATTTCCTCTTATTATGAGAAACATCAAGACTAAAACACCTCTCTGTGTATTTACAGGCAGGCAAGTGGGAGAGAAACTCAGCAAGTGTCTATTAAGTTCATTTTCACATATATATCCACTCTTCGTGTGGTCTCCATCTCCCTACAAGCAAAAGCCTTCTTCTACCCAGTATCTGTCCCTGTGGGTACCTCTTTGATGGTTACATCCTGACCAGTATGATTGGTTGGCTTGATCATTGTTTGGGTTAAACAATAACAAGGAATTCTTGTCTTGGTGTGTTGTGCCAACGCATTAAGGGACCAAAATACTTTCCTGAGGTGTTAAAGAGACTGTGCCTCAATAGGGACTGGAATAGCTCTCAGAACTGGAGGGGTTGTGGGACGCACAAAGTCTTGGCTATTGAGTCTTCCTCTTCCTTCCAAGGTTGCTGATACCTTAGAAAAGACTTTGGTAGATGCAGGATTAAGGAATCGCTGTGGCCTCAGTTCCTGATCCTATATGGTTTCTCCACTGGGTTTTCTCCTCAGTGAACAGACAAATGACCCAACAAAGCTGTTGGGGAGCTGGCATTACTATTGACACTGAGACTCTGGTAAACTTTCTTGCACACTAAGATCTGAAACTCAAGTGCCCCAAGACAGTTCAGAACAGGATATCATTATTTTTTTCACTTCCTTTGAGCTTAGGCCAAAAGCCAAAGTCATAAATAGAAACAGTTATTCTGGGCTCAATATCACCTTTTGTGCAACGACAAAAATAATGTGTTGTTGAACTGTTTGGCATGACTGCCCAAGCATATGACAAGAAGCTAATTACTTTTGAAGCCAAATCCACTCGAGAAAACAAGAATCCAACTTACAGCAACTCATATTTTGCCAGGTTTGCTCCTCCAAATGCATATTTGCTTTTTTTTTTCCTCTCATGACATCCTTTCCTGCTTTTTTAAATACTAACGCACAGTTCGTAGCTGAACTTGCAGTCAGCCTCTCCTGTCCTTCCCTCTGCCTTGCTCAACCCATGTGATAACCAAATCCTTCCTGCAGAGCTGACTTCTTTTTCCACCATCACACACACAGTACATTAATTCACTCAACACATTTGTTTGCAGCTGTCTTCCATCACCAAACCCACACCCAGTTGGCTTCTCATAGGAGAGGGAAAACTTCATTTTCCACTAATGAAGGTATAAAAGCAGGTAATTTTTTTGTGCTTTGGTCCCCAGAAAAATATTGTTTTATTTTACTGAGAAAACACACAATAAAATGCTTGGGCTGCTAGTTTTTGTCTTAAGTATGAACCTTTTCAAAGAAGGAACAGCTTTCAGACTTGTAAGCAAGTTTAGCCAAATCCAGCAGTAGCACAAGTTGGTCATTCCTGTATACAGGGTAGGAACAGCTACTGATTTCTTATGAATGATCCTATCAGTGGCTTCTTCCTCTGCTCCCCCCAAAACCATGCCCTTGTTTATTTTCAGGAAAAAAATAACATCAACAAAAAACAAGCCCAAAACAAATCCCCAACAAATGAACAAACAACCAACTCTCAAACACAGAGGTCTGCAAGAAGACTTGCTTTAAGTGATACCCTCAAGACTAAGACTACAAACACAGCGTGGCGTTTTGTGTCCCTTGAAATTTGCCCAGCACCTGATATTGGGGAGGCATTTTCCTCCCTTCTCCCTCACTCTTCAGCTCTTGTTTCTAATGTCAAACACAGGCAGCAGCTTTGAAGCTTTTCCAAATGAAAATGCCAGAAGAGTCCTGGTTTTCCAGTCAGCCTGCCAACTCCAGCAATCATTAATTTTATGTGCTAATTTTAAAGCTGATTGTTTTGGTGTCTTTGACTTCAAAGGCAACTCCAGTGAAGAATCTAAAATCTATTTTAAAAGGTAGAAAATCATTTTGTTAAAATGTCTTTTTTGTCAAAAAAAATTCCATTATTTTCCTTTTAAGAAGCACAGATTCCTCCCCTATAGCCTGCATAACTGCTGCTGAAGATTTTCATGCCAAATATTTGGTTTATTCTGAAGAAGTCTTTAAAAAAAAAATCAAAAGAGTTCAATAAATCAGACTAAAAGTGTTTTCATTTGTTCCACCGGTGGCACTGTGGATTTTATTGGTGAAGTGTGCATGTAACATATGTGCAGAGCAATTATGTTTTTTGGTTACAAAACACCCTTCATTAGATTAAATAAAATGACAGAGATTTTGGTCTACGGTTCTGCCCTCAGATATTACACAGTCACTTGACTGGAGCACAGTTTTGACTGTTTTCCCAGCTCATCAGCACATTAAAACCAGCTGCGTGTCTCAATAAATTGTTTCAGCAGAACCCACTGAAAATATCTGTATTTTCCTCCCTCCCAGCCCAACAAATTAAACTTAGAGGTCATTATGGTAGTTTTAATTATGATTTGGTAGGGATGTCCTTCATTGAAATCCCTAGTTCCATAAACAACATGCTTCTTCTGTCATATTAGATTTCTTTATTTCAATTGTAAAGTCACAAACCCATGTGCTTTCCATTTTAGCTCCTGGACCCCCTGCTAAACTTATACACATGAAGGAGTGGTAGCAAAGGGAGAGCAGCAGCCAGGAGTGTCCAAGGCCTTATTCCTGCCTGTGAAAAGCTGTTTACTCATTCTGTGAACAACAAAAAGGAAAAAAAAAAATAAAAACAAACAAAACAACCCAACTCAAAACTCAGCAGACTGGGAGGAAAATCAGGCTGGTGTCAAGGCAAGCACAGAGGCAGAGCTCCAGAGTGATAGAGGTTTGTAAATGTACAGCAACTGCATTAGCTGCAAGCCCTGTACGTGGCCCTAAAGTGAAACCAGCTGCCAGAGCCTGGCTGCCTCCCACTGCCTTGCAGCACAAGCTCTGGGACACGTCAGAGAAAAGTTCCCCAGTGCTGCAAACAATTACCACGGGTTTGTATTTGCTCCATCTTATCAAAGCTCTTAGCCTAAAGAGAGAAAATTGAAGGGAAGTGGGAACAAAGTATTGAAGAAGGGCTTGATTTGGGTTTAGTTTGGTCTTGACTGGGTTAAAATCAAGAAGAGGTATCTCACTCCTAGAGAAATGTGAAGCCCCTCCTCAGTCTGTGGTATCACTCAGGCTATGTTTTAACAGAGTCCCTAAGCACATGCTTATTTTTAAGCATCTGATTTATTCTATTGACTGCAAGCATAGTCTCCCAGTGGATGATGCAAAATGTAGATAAACTCTGATTTGATCTTATTCAGGAACTCACCAATAATTCAGGGCCCATAACATAAAGATGTCATTAAACTATTTTTTTTGTTTCTGCCACACATAATATCCTTCAGTGTCCTGGCCATAACTGATCAGTTAAAGAGCTGCTGAGACCAGCCCTTTCAATTAGGAGAAGGCTAGCAAACCATATTGACAAACAAGTGTCTTGAACAAAGCCCAAGCATTCACTTTGCCAATGTGGATTGCATTTATAAGAGATATTTTGGATGGAGGAGGGACATTTTGGGCAGGCATTAAGCATATTTGTGAACAAAAAGTTCCTGTGGAAACCTGAGAAGGTGTGTTTGCACTGAAGAGTTCACACAGTTGGCTTGACCTCGTACCGATTCCCTTATAGCTTCACACAAATACTTTAATTATCTCATCATGGACTGGAAACAATATAACGAGGAAGACGTTTGTATCTGCCCCACCGTGAAATATCACTTGTGAGAAGCAATTTGGTGTTTGTCAGATGAAGAGTTTATGAGACCAAATTTAAGTTGGGGAAATATCACCAAAAAAATGTCAGACTTCACAGAGCAAACAAGTTCACAAAAATCAAAGCCAGGAACAAACCAAAGTAGTGGAAATTCCAGTTGAAAATGTTAGACCAGTTCCCTGCCTTTTGTTGACAGTCGGGTTTTAGAAAAGAATAATTAGTGTAATAGGTTCTGGGAGCTACTGAGCCATAAACTGAGAAAAATGGAAACCAAGAGAAATAGCTGAAATATCTTCTCATTCTCATTTAGATTGCGGTTAGAGCAGCCGAATGGCTGTTTTTTTCTGGTCCACTTGTGTAATACTGAAAACTGGGGAGGGGAGGAATTGTCCCAAGCCGACCTCATGGAACAAAAGGAAAACCGTGGGACAAAAAGAAAAGGATTGAAAACAATTCTTTGGAGCACTAATAAGCATGCAGTACTTTCTGTGGGGATGGATCCATGGCTTTGCTCAACCCCAACATTAGATTCTTTATTTTCTTTATAGGCTATTTTTAGAGGAGAGGCAGGAGGGAGATGCTTGGTTCTATAAGGAAAATTCAAGGATATTCCAGGAAAAAAAAAAAAAAAAAACCCTCAACTTTGAATTGAAAAGCAGATTTTTTTTCAGAGGACTTTTTAAAGAGATAGTTCCAATAAATAAAGAGAGAAAGCTTTCTGTTCAATCTTGTTGAAATATTACTACTTGTTTTTTTGGCAATTTGGATTTCAAGGAAGGAAAATATGGCACAGATGTGCAAAACAACCAAATCAAGCTGTTTAAAGGGATGAGAGGAGAAAGTACTGTACCATGCCCAGGGTGCACATCATGGCAGAGCTCCTTTGCCACTCTCAGCCCAGCATAGGTCCTACATCATGACAAGGTAAACCTGTCCTGGAGCTAGGAGCAGAGATCTTCTTCCACCTGCAAATGTGAGGTCTAAGGTCTGTGAAGACCCCGTGCCAGCAAGAGCACAATGCCACCGGCTCAACACACAAGAAAGCAAACATCCATGGGGCACTGCAGGTGTAGGACTCGCAGGGCGGGGATGAGATCTCAGTGAGATCTGTCATAAGATCCCTCCAAAGAGCCAGGAGAGGAAAGGCAGACATAAACCGATTCCAGCAGACCAGGTGCTGGTGCCACGAAGCGAAGCAATGACGACATCTGTCTTTCGAAGCATGGAGATTTGTTACCTGCCAAGTTACTGGATGCCTGCACTCCTGTTCCAGGGACCCAGCCATGACATTTAGACTATAAAACCCTTGCAGACCATCAAAAGTGGTTTGGGATGTGCTATATCTTTCCAGTGCAGGTTTCCTATGGCAATGTTTGTTCAGCATAGTGCAGAGCTGCACTCCCATAGCACCACGGAAAGGCTGGGAGCACGGCAGAGACTTCACTATTCCCACAACCCTTCAGCCTGGAGGCCTTTTACAACATCCTCCAAGATGATGTTCAGATGCCTCGGTGGGCATCCTGCATTCTGAGATCCTTGGGGTTTTTTTTGTAATTTCAACTGCTGGGTTTTTTTAGGGATGCAAGATACAGCTTTCTCAGGCCCAGATGACAGAATCAGGCTCTCGTTGCCCTTCAGCTTTACAAAAAAACCTTTCAGTCATCCCAAATCTGATGATCACAAGCAAGGCTCATACCTCCAGCCCACTGTGCTGGTCCTGCACACAGACAAATGCTGCTTTTCCAGCTATGGAAAAGGGGTTTTGCTTTTCCAGTTGCCCTGGGGGGATCCACTCACCTGTACCTTATTGTAGGGCTATGACTCTCCTATGCCCCCAGGGACCTTCATACACAGACTCAGTGGGATCTGGTAACCTGGTGTCAGATAGGTAAAGGAGTTTAAGAGCTTAATTCCAAGGAAAACTTGAATATCTAAATTCCCTTAAAAAACTGAATTTGCTTGGATGAGTTCAAAAAGTCCTTTTGGTGTACGATTGATAAAGCAGGAGTTATTTATACCACTGCTGTGGGCAATGCTTGAAAAGCCCCTCCAGAGGAGAGTTGAATCTTGCCCTCTGAACAAACTCTGGCTGACTTTCAGGGCGCCAAAAATGTCTTTTGTGGCACAAGGAGAAGAATCCAGATATGATTTTCACTTAATCCTTCGCTCGTGACTAAAAGGCATTGCACTGTTTCCAAATGGTGCTGTCCCTTGAACTGCTAAAATTGTTTCAGATAACAGTGTTACAGATGGTCAGGAGATAACACCAGGGACAGGAGGGATGTACCAGTGGGGCCACCCCTCCCTGCAGCTGCTGCTGTCCCCTGATCTGGGCCGCCTGCTCTCTGCTCTCGTGACACCTGTAACTTCAGCCCATGATGCTGAATTGAGGGTTGCTTCACTGAGGGAGACTTTTCACAGTGGAGAAGTGCCAAACCAAGACCTTTGCAGCACTAACAAACAGAGAATTGAGACCCTTTCTGGTTCTCACGGTGGGGTTAGACACAGCTGTGCTCAGGCCGAATCTTGGGCCAAGGACTTTAAAGCTATTTTGATCCTTTGGCCTTCCCGTGTCTTTGAAAAGGCTGTGAAGGCACTCTGTAAAACAGCTGAAAAGATGTATTAAATTCTGCAGAAAGCTGCAGAATTTCAAACAGGCTATTTTGTGTGTATTAAATGGTATTGCCACTGATTTCCCTAGCACTTGTTCCTGGCTGCTGGCACTAAGTTGTAACATGAGGAGACACATTTACTGGGTGTACTGAAATCATCCACCAGGGCATCCATTGACAATTCATTGCACATCTATTCCCTCTTGACTGCAGCCCTAAGACATACACCCCAGCCAACCATCAGATCACCCAGGTGTCTTGCAAGATGTTCGTTTAACAACTGCAACATCGGAGTTTGGTGTAGCCCAAAGGGAAGCAAAGTCAAGCACTCAAAACCAACTTCCTTCTTTCATTTGGAGGATAGAGAGGCACAGAGCTGAGAAACCTCAGGTGTCTTCCAAAAGAAAGCAGTGATGATGGAGGAGGCAGGGAAGGGTTACATGGACTGAGGAGTAAGGTCTGAGGGTTGCCTCCACTCACCAATTCAATGCAGGGCCGGGAACAACTGGTGCCATGCTTGGGAATTTCACCCTCAGAGCAGCTTCACATCTGCTCTCCCCAGCTGTGCGGAGGTCCACATAAGGACCTCCAGCTGGTGGAGAGCTAGATATGCCAAACCAGGAAATGTCCCAAATGCTTGGCTGCATGCTCTCCATTATATTTGCCCCTCACCAATGCAGCATCTGTGCCCTTTGGCAGCAGAGAAGCAAATTGTGCTGGGGGCTGTCAACCACCAGCCTTTACTGTTACATTTCCATGGGCAGGAGACACGTCCTCACTTGGACTCTTAGGAGACCAAAAACCAATGAGGCCAAAGACGGTGTAAAATATACACACTCAGTTACCCCTGCTCCATCAGGAGCTCAAGACAGGTTCATACAACTGCAAAAACTGGGGATCTAAGTTGCATGGATAACTTGAGCGCTATAAAACAAAATTAAGCGTTTAATGTTCTTAACTAAGGCAATCTGGGCTCACTGTGTTCTGTTTTTGTTATGTTTTCCCCCTGTTTTATGCTGCTTTAACCTTCAGTTGTTGCTGTTGGAATCCTTTTTGCGCTGTTCCACTTGTCATTCTTCTTATTTTTATTAGAGACACTTTGGCAGAAGACTTATCAAAATGCGCTGAGCTTGTCAACAAATGTCATTAGCAACGAGCTGGGGCAGACAGTGTAAACAGGGAAGGGGCATGGGAAAATATGCAATATAAAATACTTTTGTATGTCAAAGAAATGCAGCAGAATAATAATGACAAAGGCCTTACGTAAATTATTTGTGCTGTTATAGGAGTTCTCACTGCTAAGAGATTTCTAGACAGGCTTCAAAAGGTCTGAGGAGGGGAACAGATGCTCTTCTGGAAGAAAATGGCACAGCTTCATCAAAACTAAGGGCTTGGCCACTCTGTGTGCAGTGGAATCAGGTTAAGACACACTACTCTTCATGTCGAGTAACTTTAAAATCTCAAATGACAAACTAAGGACTAGATCTGCATCTCTGGAAATCAAAATCAGTTCACTGGCAAAACTGCAGCTATACAGCCTATGCCCAAATCATGCTTTCTTCTGGGATAATATTACACACTGGTCTATCCAAGCAGCCCCCACATTCAGCATCATGCAGGAGTTCAATCACAACATGCCAAGCTGTCAGTTGCAGCGTGAAAAGGGCACCCCTCTCTCAATCCCCTGCTTTGAAGTTACCTCAAAGACATTTGCTTACTTAAGCTCATGTAAGAGAAGGTGAAGCCTGACCCCACCCTGCACTGGTGGTGTTCACTTTCACCAGGCTATGAGAAGAAAAATAAATCACTGTAAAATGAACGAAAGCGAAGCCTTACGGTGTGCTTACCTAATTAGGTGTAAGGTTATATTGCAGGTTGCACTGGGCTCTACAAGGAAGGCTGGAATTCAGTAGGCTTAGGTTAAACAAAATAAATCATAAGGTCAATGGTAAGGTGAAAATAAGAAAGGGCATCCCACCCACCAGAGAACACCAGCAGCAAGCAAGAAAGTGCACTCATGGTATTCCAAAGGCCAGGGAAGACATATGAGCCTGTTAGATTTAGTCCTTTCAGCTGCGACTGCTGATTACAGCTCTTGGGAGATCAGTTTATTTGATAAGCAAATAGGTCAGACTTGCTCCTGGCCAAGGCTAATGGTCAAGTGATGTTATTTAAGCTCCTGCACTTCCGTGGAGCACTGGAGCTGGATGGAGAGCTTCCCCTGAGGGTCACTGAATGTGGGCCAGCACATCATCAAGAGCACGGGTGAAGGCCCAGGGAGATGAAATGGCAGCAACACTGACCCACGCAGCTGCACTGGCCAGTCTCAGCAGCGGGAGCAGGGCAGCATGTGGTGGTTCACAGCACACCATAAGCACTGTGGGCTGCAGCTCACAGGGAGGGACAGGGCAGGGAGAAGCTACAAAGAAGGGGAAACTTGGAAGAAAAAGACGATTCAAAGTCAGAGCGCTTTAATTGATCACACCATTAATGTCTTTAATATCCTGCTAAGTGCGATGGGCTCTAGCAAGATTGCTAGGCAGCATGCAGGAACTCAAACAGCTCAGAGATGGAGCTGAAGACAGTATCCTCTGTGGGGCAGGGAACTACTCTTCCATCACCACACAGCCTCATGCCAGGAGCTCTCGAGTGCATGTAAGGAACAGGGGTGCGAAACACTTTTGCAAACCTGACTCAGCCTTGGAAGCTAATGTGATTTCATTGGCCTGAACTGAGGCTGTACGTCTTTCATAGCCTGTTTTGCCTCAGGGAGCATTTTTATGGCCAAAATAATATGTGCCATATGGGAAAGCCTCACAGAAATTAATAGGAGTGCAACTAGCAGGATTGGAGAGAAATGAAATAATCTATGGAAATGGCTGTGTAATCTTTAAAATTTGATAGAGAACGATCCCCTCTTGCAAAGACTTTTTAAGACATTCTATAGAATTGCTATGATGTAATTCACTGTTAAATCTTATTCAAAAAGCTCCAAAGCCTAAGAATGGTTATTGTTTTCTTATTAAATTCTGTAAGACTTTTCCATAAAGACAGAGCTGGTATTCTCATAATATCTCCACTATCCAAATCTGAAGGAACACAAAACCACTGGATTTAATTATATCAGGCACATAAATGCCTTCCAAACCATTACTTGTATCCTTGCACATGAAAACACTCATTCATACAAATTAGGTGCCATCAGAATCAATAGAGTTGAATCCACTCCAATGGGACCAGCTACTGAAACAACTAGGGCTGACATGACTTTAAAGGCCATGGAAGGGAATGGGCTGGAAAGCTCTTACAAAATGTTTTTAGAGGTGGAAAAATACCAATCCATTGGAATGGAAACTGTTTAGAGGAACACTGTTCCGTTTGCTCTCACTTGTTTTGCAAAGAGGAATTTCTGGTCATACAGAGAAAAGGAGTATGTGATTGCCCAGGTCCAGAGCATCCTGTGGCCTGGAGTGCTGGGGGCCAGCTGGGATGTGAAAAGCGCAGCCTTCAGAGCTGGAAATTGAGCCTGGAGTGCTGCAAGCCCAAGTACTTCCCTCACCAGGGGACTGTAAGGTATTTGTTCTCCTCCTTTCTCTCTCCCACTCATTCATTTCAAATGAGAACTGTTGGTTCACAGTGAGATTGAGAGGGGAAAAACAACCTTGCGATCACAAAGTGCCATTGTGAGATGGAAAAACTTCAGTTTACCCAGCCCTGCTCCAAAGACAATTAAGGGAAGAGGTGAGAGTGGTTGCCCAAAACCTGCCCACGGGTCACAAGGGGGGCTGTGTGCTGGTGGAGGATGCCTGGGATTCCTCTGCCATGATGCCAAACTGGCCCTGGTGATCGCAACCAGGGGCATGTTGCTCAATGTTGTGCAACAAGGGAGGAAAGAAGTTATATTAAAGTAATAAGTGAAAGCAAAAGTGCTCTCTGTAAGGGGGCTGGGAGCAGGGGAAATCTCAGTGTGTGGTAGACCGGTGCAAAAAGTATCTTGGCATCATTTTCTGCATTGGAGGAAAAGGGGACATAAAAAGATGCAAAAAGAATCTCACAGCTGCCTGGTAGAAGATGCTTATACCTGTCATTAAGGAGCTCCCATCCCTGATTTAGTGAAGTACTTCAGTGTATGTTTAATCTTCAGCATGTTAGTACCAAAGTGGGTCATAGAGCACTAATGAAAATTACTGATGTTGATCTAAAAATATGAAAATGATGAAAAATAAACAGTGAAAGGACATATTTCTTTTTAATACTTCTTGGGAACACTGTTGTTTAACAATTAAAAGCACTTCAATATTTTTTAAAGAAACCTTCACATTGAAATTTCCTATTAAACTAAACTCATCTTCTCAAAGGAACCCAGAAAAACAGGTCCAGCAAATTGGAGAATTCTCCTGGAAAATGTCTGGTTTTGTCATTTATTTAAATGCAAAGGCATGGCTGTGGATCCCCTGGCAAGGGTCAAGGTCATGCCCATCGAGCACTTCCAAATAGGAGAAGCAACTGCACTATATATGTGAAAAAACTCAACACCAACCTCTCACACCTACTCCCAACACGTGCTGGATGTGCCCCAACTTGGCTTTTACTGTTCAGTTCAGATGACAGTCCCTGAGGTGGACGAAACTTCCAACAAGTCTTGGATGTGTTTGAAGGGAGTGAGAGACACTTTATAGCTTCAGGTGCAAAGACTCTGTCACCTTCTATTTCACATAAATTTGACAAAGTTAAAAAGTGACAATTTCAGTCACACAATGGGAATCTTCTCCAATCTCTGCCTTCTCCGAGGCCATCTGTCAGAGAATCACACTCTGAGCCTTTTGGCTGCTGTAATTTATATTCTGTTGTTTCATTGGACATCAGGAAAGACGACAGTTAAAAAAAAATGAGTAGTATATCATCAAGGCAACAGTTTTTCTTCAGTAATTGTATTCAGCTGTCTTTTCAGCAAAGGCAGTGCAGGGAGAGGCAGCAATTCTGCTATATTAGCCTAAATCTTAATTAAAAATATATAATAAATGCTTCTTGTTTGGGAAAAGAATGGACACAAGAAAGCCAGAACTTGTTTTTCTTCATCTGATAGCCATCAGAAGTGAAAAATCCCAGTTTATATTCTGTTTTTCATCACTTCTGCAGGCTCTGCATGTTGTATAAGATCAACCTGCCACCACCGAGGCACACCCAGTGCTGACAGAGAAATGCCCTGCCGAAAACAAATGCTGGGGAGAGGTCAATCACTCTGATGATGCTCTCATGGGACAGGAGATATTGTTATATACAAGTGTCATGGTTTAGCAAGGAGTTGCTTTTGCTTGGTAACAGGGGGAGCGGGTTGCAGTGAAGACCCAGTAAAAAGTTTTTGGACTCTCCCCCGGCTCCTGGGTTCAGACCCACCCCCCGGCCCGGCTGGGCCAATCTGGCACTTCTACCATCACTATTTAGGGACGGGAATTTGAAGTGCTTGGCAGGAGGTGTAAGGGTGGTACAAGATGGAAGTGNATGCACCAATTAGGAGCTCAGCTTTGCACTATGGATGAGCTAATTAACCATAGTATAAGTATTGGATAAGTACAATTAATAAAGGAAGCTCGTTGATCACTCATATTGAGTGCCCGGGTCTTCCTTCCGTCGGCAACATGAGGTGAGACAAACGGCAGAAGCCACCAGGAACGGACTGACTGAAACCCCCACTCCCTGCCCCCCTGGGCCGTTCAGGGGGGCCGGAGGTATAAAACACCGGGATCAGGGCTCTGAGCCCGGGAAGAGGAGAGGGGTGGGGAGCAGGTGGTCTTAAAGGGCTGGTCGGACTCTTCATCTCTGTACCATTCTGTGTTGTTTTGGTTCTGGTTTTTGGGGTTTTATGTTTTAGTTGGTATTAAATTATTTTCTGTTTTCTTCCCCAAGCCCAGTAGCCTGGTCTGTTTTGTCCTGCACTTTAAGCAGCAATTAAGCTCTCCCTACCCTTTAGCAATCCTAAAGTCTTTGGCACTTGAGGCTAATCGTGGTCTTTTGTTCCCTGATGGGCCTAAACCACGACAACAAGGCAAGGTGCTCTGTGGGCACCATAAAGCCTTGGAAATGAGATTGATCTTGCTCTTCATGAGGATGATAATGCTTTTTGCTCTTAAACTTGAAAGACCAAGCCATGTTCAGGGCTGAAAAGGCCTCTTTAGCAGTCTGCAAGCCCATCAGCCCTGAGATACAGTGCTAGAGCAGCCATCTGATGTGCAAAGGTTATTTGTCAGCCTGGGGAGTCTTGTGCAAGTGCAAATGCGTTATGGCTTTCCTCTCCCATGAATGACCTCCAAAGAGGCAGAGGCAGCTGCCCTGGAGCTGCTCTTGCTGGCAGAGCCTGACACAGGTGGCACCATCTGCGCCACCAAGTCCAACCCAAACAGCTCATTTCCAGCTGCAGGGAAGGGCTGGCAACATGATAGTGACTCCCAGGCAGGGTGAAGGGTGGCTCACACACTGGCTCCCTTGTGGAGGAGGAACGGTCAATAATTAGCACCTGTAGGCAACTCCCAGCCCCTGCAATAAACACAAATATGTCTCCTGGCGTGGCCAGCTAGGAAAATATAAGCTGAAAAAGCCCTCTATGTCAGACACATTCCACAGTGTGTGTGCCACTGCTGCATGCCAGCCGCCTGCTGCGGGTGCATGTGCTGGACAGCCGAAAACGTGAGCCTCTGGCATTGTTAGGGAGGCAACTCTTTACCCCTGGGCTGTTTTCATATGTTTAATAACAGGTATGTACTTCAGAGTTACCCTCAGCTTCAGGTTTTCTTTTATGACTGAAGGAAGGACATTTGTTTATCCATTCACACAGAATCACAGGTAGGTGGACGTTGGAAGGGACCTCTAGAGCTCATCTAGCCCAACAGCCTGCTAAAGCAGGTTCCCCTTGATCAGAGGGCACAGGAACATGTCCAGGTGGGTTTGGAAATCTCATGAGAAGGAGCCTCCACACTATCTCTGGGCAGCCTGGGCCAGGGCTCCCTCACCTCACCAAACAAGTTTTTCCTCATATTCCAGTGGAACTTGCCGTGTTCCAGCCTACATCCATTGACCCTAGTCCTGTCACCAGGCACTACAGAAAAAAGACTGGCCCCATCCTCTTGATACCCACCCTTTAAATAAAGTGTTGATAGGATCCCCTCTCAGTCTTCTCTTGTTCAGGCTAAAGAGCCCCAAGTCTCATAGCCTTTCCTCATAAAAGAGATGTCCTAGTTTCCTCATCGTCTTTGTAGCCCTCCACTGGGCACTCTTGAGAAGTTCCCTGTCACTCTGGAACTGGGGAGCCCAGAACTAGACACATTTCAGATACTTCTCTGCCCAATTCTCAAGCCTATCTAGATAAGATGCTGACTGGAGACCCACAAGTGTCACACACACCTTTCTGCCTCTTTCTCACCCTTCCTGCTGTCCAAAAGCACTCACACTGCTGCAATGCAGGTTTTATAGCATAAGGAATGGCAGATGTGCAGCAAGCAATAAAACCCCATAACAGTCCAAGACATTAAAAGAAACCTCTCACTTTTGGTAAGGGATCTTCTCTGATGCTCAGAACCCACCAGCTTGTGGGAATTGGGAAAGACCTTGACCGTCAGACATGTCATCACAGTTACAGTTCAGGCATGGAGGGCAAGTGCCTCTGGTGATGGCAGTGTGGGGAAAACCCATCTGGCCCTACACTCAGGGGATATTCCACAGGCAGCAGCCATCACCAATCTCCAAGAAGATGCATCAAGTGAAGGGAAGAGAACCTAATGACCTTCTGCCACCATCACTCTGAGAAATGAAGGCTGGACGTGGAAAGATCCCAGTCACCACTCCTTCCACCGAGGGAGTCTGTCAGAGGGGTTGATGCTGCCACCAGCACAGCTGCAGGCACATCAGGCCCAAAGACAATAAACAAAAGGACTTCACTCTCAGAGCCGGGACTGGGCACGGGGTTATGTGATTTTTGGAAGCCTTGCAAAAAAGTTGTGTGTGACAGATGGAATTAAAAATCTCTTCACATTGCATGTGGGCCCTGGTGCTACGAGGCAGCTCTTGCTAAGCACTTTGCTAGGTGGCTACCTGCTGTGCAGCTAGATCTAATCAGCACCGAACATCTCCAAAGGAAACAGCTCTGAACAGTGCCATTGTTTTAATTTTTTTTGCTCTGAGCTCACAAAATCCTGGTGCTCAGCTCTCTCAAGTGTGAAAACTGAGTATAAAGCAGATAGGACTCTGCTGTAGCTTAGCTGTCAGTGTGAGCTGCACATCAGGGATGGGCTTGCATATAAACCACTTGGCAGAGCTTCCAGGACAAGTCAATTCCTGGAAGGAAAAGTGGCTAATAGATCTGAAATACACTTTGCTTGTACCAATAAGCACTAAGGTCAAACATCTGACTGTCAGATTGATATAAGCCATAAAGCATTGACTTCTGTAAAGGCTTCTGCTCCTGAGCAGTCGCACCTGAACCCTTGCTTCTCTGGAATTTATCTCCTTGATCAAAATATAATTTAGGGCTCAGCAGGTAAAATATGTTGTGGCACACAGTGTCCATTAGTAATAGTTTAGCTGAAGTTCGTGCTAGCTTCCCAATTTGGACCCTGTTTTACCTGTGACTGGCCAGGATAAGTCACTGACTCCTGCTATGTATTTTTCCGTATCAAAAGAGCACTTGTACTTGTTCACCCAGTGTGACTTTTGGTTTAGATTCAGGGAGAAAAGCAAACTTTTCCTAACAGGGGCAAAGAGCGTGTCACCTCCATAACATGCTACATAAACAGAGTTTCCCTTCTGGCAAGCAAGACCCACCTGAACTACAGAGCAACAGTGCTGAGCAAACACACTTAGAGGTGTGATGGAGCTACTGAGGGCTGCACAGACAGCAATGCCTGCACTCCAATGACTCCCTCCTGTGCTTTAGCAACCCAAAAAGTCACTGTGGATTGCCACACGTTGGTCCAAACAGTGACTGTGCATCTGCTCTAATTTCTGGATATTCAGATGCAGTTCCTCAGCACTGCTTCTTTCATATAATACAGATACAATGAGCAACTATTCTCCCCATTGTGGCTTATTTTCTCTCCTTGTCCTTATTGCCCAGGATGGATTTAGTTCAATTTAGGTTCTTGTGTTCAACAGCCTTATCAAGCTCAGAGCTGGTGAGAAAATATCGTGCAGAATAAATAAGTTGCGAAAGAAACCATAGGAAACCTGGTGCTGTCCTGCACCCAGGAAAACAGCAGGAGCAGCACAGCTTTAGCATGTTGAGTTTAATTAAAACCTATTAGGTACTTGGGAATCTGATAAGTTTGATGAATGTGGAACTGGCCTGAGGATCTGTGATGGCAAATTTCCTAAATAAAGAATAGTGATGTTAATGGTTTATTAAAACCTCCAATGTACTTTTATATTGTCTCTTATTGCTGTGAATAATGTTGTGCCATTGCTATTGTGCAGATAATAACCACATTAGGAGGAGCTCCTTTATTCATTTACAGATAGACACGGCCTATGAGGATTCTGTGAAAACATCTCTAAGTCAGTCAGTTTTCCCCCATACCTCCAGCATGAGGATCTTCACCCTGACAAGGAAAGACTGCTTTCCCAGAGTGGGGCTAACTGTTCCAGTGACCATTATGACTCTTTGTGGGTGCTTTAAGCCATAGTCCATGATCTATCCAGAGCGGTGCAAAGGCACAAGAAAGGGAACCAGTCGTACTGCTCATAGAGAACTCAATGCTAATCCACGATTCCACCTGGGCTGAAGACTTAAATTTCATTCTATGCTTTATAAACTGAAGAGTTTTAGAAATAACATATAATATTACAGGCTCAGAATTCATTTCCATCTAAAGGCAAAGCCCTGAAAAGGATACATTAAATCCAGGGAAATTCTACTTCAAAAGCTCCATGAACATCTGAATACAACACCTCAATGTCATACACCAAAGTTAAAATTTGATAAAAACTGAAAATTATTTGTCATCTCAGCATATCTGGAGGTACTGCATAATAAATCAGATAAGATCTGTGCCAAGAATAGTTTAAATATTTAAACTATATAGAATGAGAAAGCGCTGATCAATATTTTAAAAAGTGGCAGACTGTTAGTGGCATTAGTTTATATGTCTTTGTTTCTCCATATCTTTTTCTCTCTTGAGCTCAGTGCAGGCAGCTGAGCTCTCATCATCTGCTAAAATTAAGGTTCAGGTGTACAGACAGAAGCATCCATGTAGAAGACAGTGGTAACTGATTTAATGAATCTGTTGACCATCAGAAATCTTTTCCATTATCAATTTTGGAAGAGATTTGTTATTTTTAAGACATTAGATATTGTACTCTTCTGTCATCCATGACTCAATATGCAATTGTTTCTTTCACCAGAACAACTAAGAGAATCTTTTATGCCATTCCACTCCTCAGAATATAATTTCTCTCAAGATTTGTATTTTAGCTTCTTTTTTGCTCCTATGCTGTTCTTTCCATGTCCTATCCCCTCAAGGGTGATAAATACACAAGACACCAGTCACAGGTTATTGAAAACAGAACAAGATAAATACAAGCAGGGAGAAAAACGTGTTTTCTGGGGTTTGTTTATGAGGTGGGATTTTGCAACTGGAAGAATGAACATTGCTTGACTTTCTTCTAAAGGCCACAAAGAAAGAAAAATGATGCTTTTTTTTTTTTTTAATGAAGCCTGCAAACTACATTATCTGAATTAAAGAGTTCTGCCTGAAACAAAATGAGGTTTCTTCAGAAATGTCAGCTGAAAATTAATACTAAGAAGATGTCATTAGATGTGTTGGGCAAGGTCTTTTCCTAAGGCTACTTCAGCGAATAAAGACAACAGTGGATTTTAACAGACACCCTGGGGAAAGGAAAAAACAAACAGACTTGAGTCATCAACACCTAACAAGAGTAATTAGTGATTTAGAAATAGGTGTGGGAGGGAAACAAAACAGTGGGCTGACAGAAGGATTTGTACATCAAGAATATGGAATAACTTGGAGGAAATCTTGAAACTAAGTAGGCAAAAATAGTTGTGTTCCTACTCTTTCAGTTAACCCAGAGGTGTTTTATGTGCACATGCAGCAGGGCAGCCCTTCAATCCAACCTGCAGAAGTGGGATTGGTTTGAAGCAAACAACGTGATGCCCTGGCCAGAGGAGCAGTCCAGGGTTGTGGTCAGCACTGGCAGAGCCCTTGCACATCTTCCTCCTTGAATCTTGGATATGATTGAGTTATTTCTTTGATAGCTCAGTGTGCTTTTATCTGTAAGCAAAGCAAATTGTATTTAGGTGTCACCTCTGTAGCACCTCATTCATTGGCTTATAAAACACCTCTGAATGAAAGATGTCATGAATGGTTATTAACAAAGAGTCTAAGACCCCAGAAGCCAAAAAGAAGATGTAATGAAAGTCTTAAGAAGGCTGCCAGCAAACTCAGCTGATGTTGCCCATCACAGAGATTTTGGTCTCTGATTTTTGACATCACTATTTACAAACATTTCATGTAACACAGACTGCTTTCTCTTTTTAAGAAAATACACAGGAGTTGTTTCATGAAAATCCCAGATCACTGTGGGACAGCATCTCCTATTTTATCTCTTTTTCTTTTTATTTGCTATTTGCAGTGACATAGAAGAACCATCGACACCAAAATCCACATCTGACTTAATCCAGAAACAGAGACAGACATATTTTATTAGGAGTTTGTCCCACTCTGCAGAGATGAGAAAATATTTACAGATAGGACAGCTGATCTTTTGAAGTGCCATGATTTGATTGTCATTGAATAATTATTATGAAAACATTTGCAAGGTTTTTGTTACCTACTTTCCCTTCTTTTCAGAAGATGTCTTTCTGGAAAAGACTTTTCAAAAAAAATGGGGCGTAATGTAATACCTGGCTATAACATAGATTGTTAATTTTTAGTGTAGCTGAATCACAGCATGCTTTGATTGAGACAAGCCAACGCAAACATGCAAAATATGTGCTTCTTTGAACAGGATACACCACATCCTGCATTTGGTAGGCAAAAGTTCCAGTTTGCATCACAAATGTAGTCCAAGATCTTGCTCTCCTTGAGGTATGTACCTCAGAAAGTGCCAAATCTGCAAGACATGCCGCCGGGGTTTTAATTTATTTCTTTCATTCTTTCCTATGTTTAAAAAAAAAAAAAAAGAAAAAAGTTTAATCAATTGCTTGTTTGGGTTTTAGGAGAGACTCGGCAGGTGATTGAAAGAAAAGGACTGCGCTGTCAGGAGGGACTTTGATTAATCAGAGACTTGATCGTTTGATTAATCATGCCAGAAAGAGCTGACTCGGGCAAAAGTGCCCCAGCCAACATGTAAACACGTCGAACGAACTTTTTCGAAATACATAAAGACAAATTGCAGTTCAAAGCTACTCTTACTGGCCTGTTGATTTGACTGAAAGAAACAAAAGCTTTTTCTGCCTGGTTGATGGAAACCAGACATTCCATAGGAGGAAACAATTGACTTCAGGTCCTTTCAAATTTGGAATAAAAAGACCTTGACATTTTCTTTTTTAATTATTTTTTTTATCTTCTCATTCTTGTTTACAGTAATAAATTATAGTCCTCAGCCTTTTTATAAGGAAAGTTAAGTTTCCTCTCATTTTCAAGCAATTTATAACACATGTTTAAGGCCTTCAGTTACGTAAGGGCTCTGCAGAACTTCCCAGCAAAGCATAAATGGTCACAGTGAGGTAGCAAACAAAACATTGTGCTGTGCATCGCCCAGTTATCATCACATTTTACCCACCGTTTAATGGTACTCAGCAGAAAACCTTGAGTTGGAAAAACACTCCAAAAGCTTGCCTGCTTGCCTAGCAATCATATCCTGTAGGTGGGAGGGGGAGAGGGGAAGCTATTTGCTAATTCAACTGGCTCTCAAGCTAGTGGAGGTCATAAAAACTCCTTCTTGTCATGGAAACACATGGTGAGTTTACCATAGCGAGCTGCATGGTGCACATAAGCACTCCACAATGTTTCTTCTCAAGTTCAGGAAAGCCTGCATAACTGCTGAAGACCAGCCCTGTTCAGAATGGCATGTGAGGGAAGCCAGTAAAAAGCAGAACTAGCATTTCGCAGGAAATTTGTGGAGGGCAGGAAACAGTTTCCTTTCTGAAGTAAAAGTAAAACTTTCCTACAGATTAGGACATGGGGAGAATTTCCAGTGTTCAAGCCAGAAGCAATGGGTTTGGTCTTCACCTCACACTACCTTGGGAAATCCCTGATTTGCAGGTACCATATCCTCACTGGGCTGCCTGCACACAGGCTCAGGCATGGATGATCAGCTGTTTTTCTTGTCATCAGTAACATAAGCAAGAATATTAAGAGAAAATTTGGCTCAAGTCAAACCAAAATGGAGACTACTTTGCTTTTGCCAGTGCGCACCTGCAACCTCACGTGTCCATCACCAGCAAAACAACTGCAAGCATTTGTCTGGCCCTGAAAGCAGCAGATTTCGATTGAAGTATGTTTTTCAGCCCAAAAGAAAACTTAAAAAGAAAAGATTGTGTTATTCAGCAACTGTTTAAAAATACACGTGAATCATGAGATTAAACAAATCAATGAAAGTTAAAATCATTTCTAAGCAAAATTCTGTAAACATATTTTAACACTCCTGAGGTGTTTCATTTTCCAAAATGCTGAAATACTGCATCTCGGCCTTTACTTTCCTTCCACTGGCCACCACCTCTGGTTTTGATGTACGAAACTTGATTTTGAAACAGTTTGTCCTTCTGAAGCTGTCATTTTTCATGTGTTTACTACTCCAGCGACCAGGTTTGCTGCTACTTGTTTTCTATTTCAGCACAGCAAGTTGAGTACAAGCTGGGCAAATTGTCTTGACAATGCAACAGCACAATGTAGTATTTTTTTGTGAAAACATTAAGAAAAATCTATGCAATCAATTTGAATAGTCCCACAAGTTGACAGTCCTATTGCTTATTAATATTTGCTGAAATATAAACAGACAAAAATGCCTATTCTCGAAGGCTTTGCTAACAAAAAGGAGACAGATTGAAACATTTTAGATGCTTTTGTAATAATTAATTTGTAATATATATTTTTGCTTTAGTTTGCTTTAGTTTGCTGTATATTATGTTCATCATGTTTTATTTATCATTAATTAACCCAGCTTTGGTCAAAGACCTTGAATCCCAGCCCTGAATTCTAGGAAAGCACCAAGGAGAGCTAAAATTACCAGCTGCCCTTCAGCTACAGAGCCAAGACGTGAAGATCTACTTTGCTTCTTACAACTTCCTTAGTGGCAATAGGAATCCAAAGGATATTCCTCCCTCCTTGTATATATCAATGGTAAGCCCTTTGTATTCATTCTCATTCCCTATCCTGCCATCTTTTAATTAATAAAATAAAAAGACCACCTACTAAAATAAACCAGACTTGACAAGGGAAGAACGTCAAAACAAACAGGCACTGTTTACTTCCTCTGCACTGATTTGCCAAGAAATGAGCTCCATATTCAACATTATCGACTCACATCAGCAATATTAACCTCTCACAGCATCATGAAAGCTACAGTCTGGATGGAAAGGTTGAGGGGGGACAAGTGTGCAGGGAAGTGAAAGCAACACGACACTTCTGCACGGCTTGGCAGATATCTTCACCCTCACAGGTAGTGCTTATGTCCAGATGACCAATACTGCAAATGGAAATGTGACATCCAAGGTCTCACAGTTGGCTGTGGCTCTGTCTCTCAGTGGAGAGGGGATGGGGAGGGCCACGTGCATATTGTGGCTTCTAGAAAGTGCTGCTCCGAGGCACATCTGGAGTCCCTGGCTCATGACCCTGCAAGATGTAATACAATATGAGCATAAGTAATATAATTCAGCTGTCATCTACCACTGGCCATCTCCTTAATGAGAAAGAGCTTGGACTTGGTGGCCATCACAGCAAAATGTGACAGCTGTCCATGTGACTGAGTTTGTAAGGAAAGGAGGCATCAGACTGTCCCCAGAGCAGGTGAAAGCAGGCAAAGACACCTCATCTGGGAATCACCTTCATTAGTTACAACTCTGCACACAAACACGTTCACCCTTTAGAATATTGTAGATGAAAGATGTTGTTACTGAAAAAGCAGTTTTTGCAAACCCAAAGGATTCAGTCCAAAAGGACCATTTTCAATCATTAGAGCCTTTCTTTCAAGAAAACAAACCAGGGTCTGGGTAAGCTTTAATTTTTAGAAAATGGAAGTGTTACACAAGTAATTGATGGCTGGGTCTCCATCCCTGCACCACCTTCCTTCCATGGTTCAATGCACTGACAGGCTGTTTGGCTGTTGGAGCTGGTTTATTCCCTCTTCGACACCTTCACATTATTGCTCCAGCTTCTACAACACACAGGGCCACCATGTAAACCCCCACAGGACCCACTTTCAGCTGTGGTGCCACCCTGGGAAACAGAAACAACTTAAAGGCCTGCAATTTTTCTTCATAAAACAATTTTCCTCTTTTCCAACTAGCTCTGCAGCTATTATGCACAGGTCTTGCAACACTGCTGGATTTCAAGCAGCACTCTTTGTTATTCCCCCTCCTTTGCTGAGGGACAAAGAGGGAACTGGATGGCTTCTGCATCCAGTTGGAGTGGGATGTTGGCTCTCCATCCACTGCTTCAGATCTGAAGCTTTTAACAATGAACAATGTTAACACACTGACTCCCCGTTGCTTTTGTGCTCGATGTAGTGTGAGAATGGGGCCAAGGGCATGGCCATGGCTCTGGGACAGGGTATTTTGATTTCCTGCCTTTTTTGTCCAGCACAGAGCAGAAGCCAGAGCATCTGCAGGGGTATTCCCTTGCTACACTTGGTGGCATCTGCTCCTCAAGGGCTGTTTTGTTGCTGAGAATAGTAAGAGCATTAAACAGAGGCCAAGGAAGAGAACGATGTGCAAATGTCCCATTAACTCTATCCCTCATGACCAACTCCCTTCTACTGGCAAACAGCAGCGCAATACCACTCCTGCAGCACTTCAGTCTCTGCACCTCTTGCTCCAGGAGCCACAACTGACCAAAGAATAGTCCTGGCCTCTTGGCATGGATTTAGTGACCTCAGAATTGCTTCTGGGATTAAATATCCCATCAGCCAAGACATCAGCACTGAGACACAATGTCCAAATGACACAGGCACCATGGCAGCAGACAGAGGTGGCCTTTCCACTTGGGTTAAAACCTATTGTCAGGCTGAACATTTGCAGTCCTGTGGATAAACACAGGATTGCCCGGAGCTAAGCATTAAATCTGCACTCACATGCAGGATAAATAAAGAATTAAATGTGGTGCATAAATAAATACAAATGTTAAGCAGCATGGAAAATAACACAGCCTTCTCTGTGTCCTCCTGCCGGAGGGGCCTTGGCAAAGGAGTCTGTCCCATCTCAGCTCCAACACAGGCTTGCTGCAATCAAAGCTGAAATGCAAATAAGCTCTTTCCATCCCCACCTCCATTTCTCTCAGGTCTAGTCCCTAAATTCTCACTATACGTGGCTAACAGAGATCATCACAAATAGTGTGGAGCCATGAGTGATGCGTTGTGCAGAAACAAAGCCAACTAAGATGCTTCTCTCATTCCATTAGTCCAAAGCATTGGTAAAGTCATAATGAAAAATGCTCACTCTCTCACCTTGATTTTTTTTAACCAGATTATAAGACACACAGTGATTTTCCTGAGTTTCTTGTCCCACATTCACAGATACATTTATCTCTTCACTGTTCTTTTTTAGTTTTGTTCTCCATTTTTCCTTTCATTCCCTTGACTCCAAGCCAGGGTGTCAGCTACAAATCTGAAATATTGTGTCCAGTTCTGGGCCCCTCAGTTCAAGAAGGACAGGGAGCTGCTGGAGAGAGTTCAGCGCAGGGCCACAAAGATGATGGAGTGGAGCATCTCCCTTCTTATGAAAGGCTGAGGGGAGCTGGGGCTCTGTAGCTTAGAGGAGACTGAGGGGTGACCTCATTCGTGTTTACAAATAAATAAAAGGTGGATGTCAGGAGGATGGAGCCAGGCTCCTCTCAGTGATTGCCAATGATAGGACAAGGGGCAATGGGTACAAGGTTCCAGAGAAACACAAAGAGAAACTTCTTCCCTGTTCAGGTGAGGGAGCACTGGAACAGGCTGCCCAGATGAGTTGTGGAGTCTCCTTCTCTGGAGACATTGCAAACCCACCTGGACGAGTTCCTGTGTGACCTACTCTAGGTGGTCCTGCTCTGGCAGGGGGTTTGGACTGGATGAGCTTTCAAAGTCCCTTTCAACCCTCAATATTTTGTGATTCTGTGAGACAGATATATATAGACAGATAGATATAGATATAAGATCAGTAGATGTATCTTTTCAGAAATGCCTTTCAAGTATTAACCTTCCAAACAGAACTGTACTCCCAAAGCAAGCAAGCAAGTAGACCACATCAGACCCCTCTTTGATCTCACACCCATCAGATCCAAGCCTAATACAACCCATTTCAATGGCATTGACACCAGAAGTTATTACTGTTTTTTTCTCTAAGTGTCAAGTCTCTCTTGCTTTGAGGGGGGCTAGACTTTTGAGTATGTTGTTTTGACTAAGAAACTCAAGCAATAAACAGATGATAACCAGCTACTCTACAGGTCTTCAAATGAAAGTGTCAGCACACCACAAAGGAGCAAGTCTGTGCCCACTGCACATGCTGGATCTAACACTCAAACCTTAAAGCTGAAAGGTGCTCTCTACAGACCTCTCCAGTTCAGGCCTCCTTGTTCACTGGAGACAGGCAGAATCTTAAGATGATTTTTGACAGGGAATTGGACAAAGCTTTTCCACTTGTGCCATCCAGACTCTGTACATGGTTGTCTCAGCTGAGGGTTAAGCACTCAGGTCTGGTACCATTGCCTCAGCCACCTTCTCATTACCCTGTAGTATCACACATCGCCAGCATGGTGCAAGCATGGGAGCAACCCACTTCCAGGAGGACTTCCCAGTCATCTAAGGGACTCTCAAGTTTCCACCTGAGTCTGAGCTAGAAAACTGGTATGCACAAAGGACTTTTCAAATGGCAAAGGGACCTGGAGCTGAAGAGGCCCTTAGACTCTGTTCATACCCAAAGGCAAGAGAAGTGAGAGTAGCCCTCCAGCAAACTCTGCAAATGGCCCATGGCCAGAGCCAGCGGTGCCTTTGGAGACATAGTTGAGGGTCTCTGGAGTGATGGGAAAGTCATGCTGTCTCTGCTTGCCCCAGTACGGTTGCCTCCAAACTCCCCACTGCTGCTCTAGCATCTGAAAATCCTCACCACACAGGCACCACTGGGAAACCTCTTTAGCTTTGCATGAAGACATTTGTGGATTTCAGCTGAGCAATTCTGGTTTTCAACCCTTTGGAGGATGATTTTTGCAGCAATTAGCTATAAGATCTGTCTCCGTTTCCCTAATTGCCTATGAATTTCACAGCAAACAACACAAAAGCCATTAGTGGTCAGATAGTCACAGCACATTCAGAAAACATTTCCAGTTGAAAGGATTCTTGACTAAGATTTGTTCATGGTGACATCCAAGCTGCACTAACCCCTTCCCAAGCACTCAAGAAAGGATTATGTTGATTTGGAGGCACTCAAATTTCAGGGGTTCATAACCTCACAGTCGGGGGGGGAGGGGATGGCTCCTAGGCTTTTAACAACATCTTATGCATAGATTTTAATAAAACTTGGTAAGAATTGAAGAAGATGAACTTTTATTAATTGCAAAGCAGTGCACAAGGACCACAAGTGCTACCAGATCCCACATATCTATAGGAATAAAGAAGCCTTTCCAAGGGTACTACAGGGATGCTGTGTCATTTCCTGGGTGCAAGGTTATGATGTGTGCTGCATGTGACAGATCAAGGGAACTGAAAAGGCCAAGATTCCTCACTGTAGCAGGGTCTCTGTTTAATGATTCCATAACTCCAGCTGGACCTCTTTTGGCAAGGGAGAGGATTTTTATGAGGGAAAATGCTATAAATCTGCTCTTGCTAAAGGCCATCAGACACCATGTGGCATGTTCATGATATCACCAGTGTGCACCAGTTTTAAAACAGAGGTTTTAGCCATAAAGCTGCCAACCAGGAAAATCATATATGAGAGTAACACTGAACTTTTAACAGTGAGACATCCCTTTGAAAACTCTTCCTCTTCCTGCTCCTTCTCAACCCCAAAGCTTCGGAGAGATAGAGAAGGGGAAAATGAAGGGTATACGCTTCAAAGTCCTGTGATAAACATCCCAGGATTAAAACAAAGCCAAACTTTGTGTCCCGTTTCTGAGCAGAAACAGCTGTCACTCAGCAAAAGGAGGGAGCCAAAAAATAAATCCTTCTATAAAGAAAGGGAAAGTATCCATTTCATAATGTTTGCCCTGCCCTGAGTTAAAAATCAGGAGGAATCAATGCAACATGCCAGGTAGAAGTCAGAGATGGAAGGGTGTGAGCTACTTAGCCATAAATAGCTTGCCTTTACTGTTTGTGACAATTGGTAGCAGACAAAAGTTATATATCTTCAACAAGCATTTCTGCAGTACACAGCTCTCTGTTCTACTTCACTTACCGTGGCCTTTCTGACCACTTTCTTGCAAGAGTTTTTCCCTGCATATCAAGGAAATGCTTCAGTCTGGGAGGAGAGGGAAGCAGCCAGAGCCGGGCCAGGCCAGTGAAACCCTCTGACATGGACTATAGCAAACGAAGGCAAAATATAAGAAGCCTCAGGGGACACAGAGCTCCACGAGGCAGAGATTTTGTGCATTGATACCTGCAGACAAAATCCTGATTGTAGACACCAGCTCAGTGCCAGAACACTTTTCCGCTAGGAGACTTTAAATTTATGCTTCTAGTAGGGTTGAGAAGTTCACAGAAAGGTCATATTCATCTGCTTCTCTGCACTGTAATGCAATACCTCTCCCACTGATTTTAATTAGGATCTCACAATCAATTTGTTTCCCCATCACATTTGTATGTTCACTTCTTATCACAAGCAGAAGAAACACTGCCACAGCTTGCTGCCTTCCCTACCAAAGGAAAAAATGAAGACTTATTCCTTTTGTCAACAAATAAAGGTTTATTCACTCTACTCCCACTACACCCTGGGCTTTTGCACACAGGTTGAAGTTAATTGCTCATTTCAGCTGGTTTTGTGATGCCCAAGAATCTTTGACTTGGCTGGTTTGGCTTTGTTAGCCCACTGCCTGCTATCGAGGTTCAAACCAGCTGGCCATGTGTGTGCAGAGCAAATTTCACAGGTGCCAAGGTTTGGCCAGCTGAGTGAAAGCAGAAGGGAGAGAGGAGAGCAATTTTATCATGTTGATACCATTTACACGGTGTCACAACTGAAAAGGATGAGCAGTGAAGTTCATGTTTCACATTACAAAGGCTGCACAGTTGAGTTTTACTCAATGCTTGCTGGAAGCGACTGTGACTGGGAAACTCTCTTCCAATAATGAAACACACAAAGGGAAGATGTTTTTCTGCTTATTTTTCTGAGTGCAAGATAAGAACATTCATCTCCTAAAATTCACTCAGATTTCTTTCTGCTCCTACACGAAGAAGAAGCCTCCTAACTTGATCACCTTTCTCAGTGTATGGGTTTGCAAATGTAAACGTCTGAGAAGATTAAATAAATTGGCCTTAAATTAGCAGAGAAGTATTTTGATCCAGCTACAAACAGTGTTTTACACTATGGCCCTGGAGCTTCTAGATAAACCTTACGCACAGGACAAATAGATGAGCTTCCGGCTCTTATCACTTTGCATGAACAGCTTGCCACTTTAGGGTTCAGAGACATGCCCATAAATTTGGCCAGCAACATCCAGAGGCCTTCTGGGTGCACAGCTATTATTTAGAAACTGCCGTGTAGCAGTCGTGGCCTGCCCAAGCTCTCTCTGAGTTCCTAAGGAGAGAAGGAGTTTTGAATCACTTCAAATTGAGCTGACACAAAGTTGTCATATTATAGTTTTTCATCACTCTGTCCTACCCTGTAAAAGTCTTACTCAGGTTTCTTTGCTTCTCCCAGATGAATAACTTTGAGCTAAACAGACTGCCTGGAAAGCAGCTTTGGATGGAAAACAAGATATCGTCAAAATTATGCTGTGCATAAACCAAATCTCTGAAATGTGGGGGTAGAACAAATAATCCCTTCTCTTACATAAGTACTAGATTCATTCATCTGTGGAGGACTCATAAAAGGCAGGAGGTGGTTGGCTACAAGGCAGCTTTTCGACCCTCTGTGTCTATGATGGGGATAAGCCCATGTGAAATCATACAGGAACTCTTGAGTGTTCTCCATGAGCTTTAGAGCTGTCCTCACTGAAATAGAAGGATGCGTGAATTTTAACACCGCCAATATGTACCTAATCATGTGAAATGCTGATCACCCTTAACCCCTTCTGGTAAATGGATGTTTCTGCTGTGAGCAATGAAGCAAAGAATGAACATGCCTGACTGCTGTCATTGCAAGAAGGCCAGGTAGTTTAGTGCTTGCCATAGGGATCAAGGTTCTTCCACCCCTAGTTCATAAGCAGATTTGGTCATAACCAGAAAAAGAAGAGTCTGAAAGTACTTTATTGGAGCTTTGCACAGTTGGCACCGGTAAGATTAAGCTCAAATGTTGGAGGGAGAATGCAAATGAACTGATCATATTCTTAACACTAGCTAAAACAGCACAGACCTGCGCCCTCCCTCAAACCATCATATCATGACACTTGCAGAACAAGCCGTTGCACTGCCCCTTTGGCCCTAAGAGGGAGAAAGGACTATTAAGTGCATTAAGATGTGATGAATGAGCTTTTAAATACCATATATTTCAGACATCTGAGAAAGGGAAAAAGAATGAATCAAAACAACTCCCTAAGCAACCTACACAACTTGTTTCCTATTAAGAGGAATGGCTGCCATCACATCAACATTCAGATGTTTGGTGGTGGAGAGGAGCAGGCTGCAGTCATCACCCAGCACAACTCCTGCAGGCCAACTGACATCAGTCTTCCCAACCTGAAACTGGAATCATTCAGTCATCAGCAGAGCCAGTGAGTGCAGACAGCTGGTTAACCTTCAGAAAAGCTGGCTCCTATTCCTTTGGACCAGCCCTTGCCCAATGTTCCACCTGTGTGCTCTACTGCATACGTCTTCCAAGTCTTTCTCCAGCTTTGGCTCTTTTACTAGAAGCTCTTAAATGGTATTGGCCCAGAGAGCTATCCAGTGCCAGAAATATAACAAACTAGCAGACTTAAGTTGAGGTGGTGACACAGAGAAGAAAGAACCAAGGAAAACAAAAGAGAGTATTGTGACCAAAGCCAAGCCTGCCCTGTCTCAAAGCAGTGGTTGGAAAACCAGTGCACACATATTGATGTTGTTACACATATTGATAGATATCAAAAGCCAAGTACAAGCATCAACTGCTGCAAAGGCTAGTTTGCAGCACAGTCCTTCATACACTTTCAGGATACATTCAGCCCTCCATTATCTGAGAATGAGGGTTAAGGATTATCCAGAAAAATTAAACATGCAAATAATGCCTACTATTTGTGGACCACCCCCCTGGCATTCCATAGAGCCAGCTGACTCTCTGCGACTCTCCTCAGCTCTTGTGATTCCAGGAAGGTTTACTAATTTCACCACAAGACTGCACACCACACACACATGGAGGTGTTCCTGGACCCAGGCTATCACTGGAAGCAGCAGAGGAGTTGCAGGTGGAACAGTAGAGTTGCAGGGGGGAAAATGCTGCTCCTGGGATAATAAGTTCTATAGAAATCAGATCATTGCCTGAGTAAAACGCCTTGTTGCCTGTAGCTAAACATATTTTTAAGTAGTTACCTCAATAAGTACACTTTAGAGAGGTTCAGTGCCTGCCTGCTATGGCAGTAAATATGATTTGTGTTGATATACTTGCTCAGGTTTGGCAGGGGACTGTTGAGATGCCACAACAGCTTTGCCTCTCACAGCACTGTCTGCACAAGAGTACCTCAGGCATCCCTCTGTGTCTGTAGTCCAGGCTACCAACAACCAAAGCCAAGTAAGAATTACAGTGTATGAAGCTCCCCAGGGCATCACCCCAGCTATTTTCATGAAAGAAGGTCTCAGCTGCAAGCATGTGCTGAGAAAGAAGTCAGAGGCTTCTGGAGGGCTAATTTGGCCTACAGCAGGATTTGAAGGGGTACATGACCACTGCAGAAGCAAAACAGGGTGCTCTGGCACAGAGCAGATGGAAAGACAATGATCATCTAAAGAAGGAGTTGTTGAAGATCAGCATTCCCAAAGGCAAAGCCCAGTTGGAGAATCTAATGTGTCCACCCTAAATCAGCAACAAAGACAATTTTCCTGCCTGGGGAAAACTTTGAACTTGAAATCTCCAGGCTCAGCCAGTAAGTAAATGTTTGCACAAAAAGCACAGTAACAGCTGTTTAAAGGAAAAATGTAGCAATCTACATGAAGCTTTGGGTAGCAGATAAAATTTGTTCTCAAATATTTGCGGTTCACAGCACTTCAGATCTATTGTAACCACTTTATGACCATGAAAAATGCCATGTTGTCACTACACTCAGCCCTGCAGTCATATTTTAAAAGCACGATCCACCACTTGAGTTGAAGAAAAATTTCTTGTAAGATTTGGCCCTATGAAGTTCATGACACATATCCTGTCTCAGAGAAGATGGTGACACACATACTCACCAGCCAGTCCACTACAATATACCAAGTAGTCTGACAAAGTATTTAAAGTCTTGTTCTTTTTCAAGCATCCAAGCCTGAAAGTGCACCAATTGAATGGTTTTTCTCAACTGCTTCCTCCAAAAGTGCCATTCAAGCAACAAAAGCAATGTGGTACTCTGTCAAACTATAGCGTGATACTTATTTACCACAGAATCACCCTGTGTGGCTAACTGAGAGGTGACACTGGACAACAAATAGGACATTTTGTTGTGGGCAGGAATGTGTCCAAGCAGTTTTACAGGTCCAGCAGGAATAAACTGGTCTGTTTTAATGGCTTCAAAATGAAGTAGAATCTGAGTACAAGGAAAACAGGCAAAATTTAAAGGCAAATTAGTCTCAATCCAAATGCAAATCTAAAATATTTGGTGTGGCCAAACTCTCTCTTTCAAGCTTATTAATGCTGATGGTGCACATTTCTTCTCTGAGTGCTAAAACCATTTAGCATAGTTTCAATGAGAGACAGCATTGCAATTGTGTAATATTATTGCTTTATCTTGCACTGCCAAATTTCTCTCCTCCCTCAGCCATTAAAAGAGCTTCCAAAGACTCATTTCTTTGAGCTTTCTTAATAGTTCTTCCACACTAATATGGAAATGTCAGGGTTTGGGAACTGTTTTAAAGACTTTCATGCTGGAATAAGGTTTGAGGTTCAGTATCTCACAAAGAAGCAAAAACATCAGCATCTCAGGTATTTATTGGTTGGACAGAAGCGTTTTTCCTTAGCAAATTCTCACTTGAACATTTGCTACTGAGCAGAAGTTTTAGGTATATGCCTAAAAAGATAGTTATTTCTGTCTTTGAGTGATTACCAGCCACCACTGGTCATCCAGTCACCTGGAAATGCTGCAAATCCTTGAAAGACAACATCATGGGGAAAAAAAAAAAACAAACAACAAAACACAAAACAACTCACTCCTCTGCCTCAAAAAACTGGTCAAATCAAGTAGTAGCAAACTTACTAGAAGAGCAACTATGTGCCAAATGTGCACAGAATCCCTGATGGCCCAGCACTGCCTACATTCAGCCCACACTATTCAGCACATCAGTTTTGGAAAAGGTGTGAGCTGACTTCTGGATTTGGCTTGCAGGTCAAACCCTGCTGTAATCACAGGGCAGATGACATTGTGTAAATCTGCTGTGGTCACCGAACTGATAATTTCATCTTTCCTGGTATGCATCATGTTAGAGGACAGTGTAAGCCATTGCAAGCATGGGCTCAACATGATACAGTCAAGCTTCTGGGGCAGTAGATGGCAATAACAAATGCTAAAATTTTTCACAAATGTCTACTCTAGATGTATGCTGGATTTAACTTAGAAAAGCAAAGTTTAGCAGTAAAACAAGGACCAAAAAAGTGAACAATTTCAAAGCCCGCTAGTGAAATGCTTTTCTTTAAGTTGTATTACATGCACAATAAACTGAATCAGCTCTGAATTCCTGCTCCAACTGGATACGAGGCAGGGGAGTAATTAAACCAGCATAAAACAGTAGACCATGTCAAGAGTAATCAAAATTTACAAGCTCAACAGATAAAGACTGTTTTTTTTTTCCCCTGAAGCTAGGAGTAAAGCTATCAGAGCATTAGAGGACATCAACAAAAATCTAAGCATTCTCACTTAATTTTTCACAAGACAGCAGCAGAATTATTCAAAACTACCAAATGCACAACACTCTGTCCCAGCCTTGTTGGCAGATAGCCCATTCACCATGAAAAAAATCACACAAAGATTTCAGTGTACAGAGCCACAGACTGCGATGGTGTGAACCGGAGAAGCACCAGGGACCAAGTGGGGGTAAGGAACTCATAAGACCTGTGGGTCCTCAGTCCATATTGCAGCAAGCAAACTGCTCAGACAGACAAATAAGAGCTCACGTCAGTGAGGAATCTCTGCCTCTAATATATTTGTTCTAAGGCAGCATTGTACAAACTGTCCCTTTGCTGCCTCCTTAGAGGTGCTGAAGCCAGCCCAGATAAACTAAAGCTAGTAACAGTGCAAAGGGAACATTTTCTGCCTTTATTGCTGGCTTCTATTACACAAATTAAGTCTTATGAAAGACAGCATCATGCTGAGGATATAAGATATCAAATGAAGCCAGCCCAAGGAACAGGGTTTTCCTAAAACCAGATTTTTCAATTTTGAGCATTTCAATGAGAACATGTTTTGTTTTGTTGCTTTAATTAAAAATTCAACTTTACTAAGAATTCCTTTTCTTTTGGGAAATAAAGAAGCTCAAAATATAAAACAGAAAGAAACTGTAGTGGAAAAATATGGAGCAGATTTATCATATATACTGTTGTTCCTTGTTTTACTCCTTGTTGTAATTATTCAAAGAGAACCTCTTCCAAATTTTGAGGCAGGCGAATTCAAACAAGTGGGAAGGCATAAGCTGTGTTAGACATGGAGCATGAATAACCATGGAAAAATTGATGCTGTTCCTTTTCTGATGTCTTGAGGTTAAAAAGATGCTTTTCTAGAGGTGATCCTTTCCCTACCACACAATCAGCAGCTGTCCATAACAGGTTAACCAGTGAAACCTAACATCTACCAGATTGAGGATGTTATCCTGGAAGATCCAACCAGTCATTTTAGTTCTAAACTCTACAATCCAGATCTAGAAATGAACCATCTGAGAGCAATGCAGCAGTATTTCACATCTTGCCTTCAGTAATGGGCTTCCCACCAACAGGTCATTTCCTATGGGTTAGGGCTCAGGTCCTGAAAGAGGTTATTTTAGCCTCACCACAGTATCCTGTACTTCTCTGTCAGGCCTGGGCCTATCCCTTAACTGTAGGCTCCCCAAGCCATCTCAACAGCAGCTCGGGCATGGACATCATGCTGGCAAGAGGATCCAGAGGTGAAGAAAGACTCTTCCGTGCTGAGCTCCCAGGGCCACAATCTGGCTGACTCCTTTTAATCATCACTGTATTTGTGTTGCAGTAGCATCTAGTGGCCAGGGCTATGAAAACACACAGCAAAGCAAGTATTCCTGCCAAAAAAACTAAATACAGTTAAGCTTAACCAAGAAACAACAGGTGGTCATTTGTGACTATTGCAGCCAGCATAAGGTAACTCAAGTTGACTCTAAAGACCTAATTCTCATGTGAAAGTGAGAGTAAAAATAATTTACATCCTGTGCTTGCTGGCTCAAGAGACCTCAATATAAATGAGAATCCAGTCTTAAATCCTCAATGGGATTTGAGCTTCAAGAAGGATTTCGGCTTGAGAATAGGTCTGGGTTCTACTTTGCAGTGTGTGAACAGCTGAATGGCCAATTCGTATTGTTTTAAGAAACGTCATGATAGATTGGGTTTGGGTTTGTTTTTTTACTTTAATAACTTCTCCCCAATTAGGCTGTAACCAGGGGACCCATAAAGCCTTCAGAGCTAACATCAGCACAGAACATCCCACCAAAAACACAGTGGAAAACTGAGAATGCAGAAGGAAGAGGTGTTGCTGAAGAGCATGAATCATGCAAGGAGATCTGCATCTGGGAAAAAAAAAAAAAAAAACACTCGTTGTATCCTTCCCGGGAAAAAAAAAAAGGAAAAAAAGATAAGGTGATGGTTCTTTCTCACCAGCAGTACAACTGTCTAATTCAGGTAAGCACAATCTAAAAGCAAACTGAGATCAAAGAGAGCATCAAGACAGGAATACATCTGATGGCTAAATTTCCCTTTTCCTTTTCATTGTTTGGGCGGAGCTAGGGGAAGTAAATGTCATGTATAAACATATGGAAGCAGGTCCTGATGGCCCTTCTCTGAGCTCCAAAGATGTCTTGCTGAACAAGAAAGCATTGAAATACCAGAAACTTTTCCAAGACAGCACAAGTTTCACTGACACTTGACACTATGAGCTCAGTCTACCCTCTTACATTAGCTCAGGCTGGAAATCACATTTAGGTCCATCACAGACTAACTGTCCCCACTGCCATATTTTGGCTTGCTCTCTGGATATTGTCTGGATCAGCCAGCTTACTCTGCAGTAGTGAAATCAAATAACTCACATTCAAACCCTGTTCCCATGGAAGAAAGGGAAAGGAGCCACTGGCAAACTCTCAGAAGCAGCTACCAAGAGGAGAACAGCTGCAGCCAGTGATGAGAAGTCATCACTTCTTGTACTGCTGTGCATCAACCTGTAGCAAGAGGAACTATAGGTCTTTCAAACCAACAAACATATTTCCATGTCGAAATTCCCTGCCATGGACAAGATAAATTTAAAAAAATGATGACAGGGACTTGGAGAATGAAAAATAGTCAATGTCAAGGGAAATTCTATTGGAAGGGGATGAGCTGGGCTAAGATGCACACAGATTATCTCAGTTCTGGACCTAAAAGAGAGTTGTGTAAAATGGGCCAGCACTGAGATAGCTGGGAAATGTACCTAAGGAATTACTGCAAGGATCTCCTCTCATTTGCTCTGGTTACCTGCCACTAAAAAAAATAAAATAGAGGGGCAGAAAACTCCACATTTTTTGTAGGAGCTCTTTGTTTTAACATTATTTTTTTTTAAATTAGGGATGAAAGAAACATTCAGAGGGAAATTGAGCTCATTTCTGTCATCTGCTACCACCATCTGCAAACACAGCAGCAACATCTTTACAATTTTGAATGAAATCCACCCAATTCTCTTGTTTCTGCCTTCCCTCCCAGTGTGGTGGGCAGTATAAACCAGTAACAGGAAAGCAGGCCTGGGAATAAGGACTCAAAAAGGGCCAGTACAGACCCAACCTTCCCTGTCATTGCTGTCATCAGCCTTCCCAACCAAATAAATTCATTTCTCTTCCATTTCTCCTTCTGTAGGTTGGCTAAATTAACTCTTCCTCTGTGCAAGGTTGTTGTGTTACTTTAGAAAGATGATGCTGAAGAGAGCTTGGTGACCCAGGGACTCTGAGGGATCGAATCCTCTAGTAAAGGTTTCAAAACAAATGCTAGTAATACAGAGTATTTTTTTATGCCCCACTGGTTCCAACTAGAGCTGGGACCAGATGTGCCAATTTTCAACAAGAAAGGCCACTCATGCTATTCTTGGCACAGCTTGAAGCAGCAAGTACCACAAATCCGATTTAATATAGTGACTAAATGCCACAGACCTATTTGTTCGAGTTCTCTGGCTTGGTTCTTCACCCTCAGCTGGTTCCGATAACCATCTGACCCCCAAGGCCCAGTTCAGTCACAATCCCTTCACAACAAGGAGCACCCTTCACAACTGCACCCATCGATAATGGTTTCCCTTTGGAAATGGTTTCCTCTGGAAATGGTTTCCTCTTATGTCTAAAGATTGTCTTGCAAATAAAGTTTTCATGGACAAAGTGCAGACACTTCACAATTTTTGAGTTGAATTGCATTGCACTGTTAGGGCTGAGATCCAGATCACTAAGTATTTTTTAGGGTTTAGAGGCACATTGGCATTCCAGATTAGCAAAACGAGCATGGGTACTACTGACAGATGTTTAGTAAATTGTTCACACAGCTGGAGATAAGAGATTTATTACTCAAAATATCCATGAAAATAAGAGGAGATACAAGCATATCGAAGTTGCCTAGACAATTCATCCTCCCTTGGACTAAAGTCTTGGAGGAAACAATTTTACAACATTCTTGGTGAATTTAATGCACATACACAGCTGGAGAGTGGTATCTTTGAAAGGACCTTTCACAGGCTCTTATGTTGTGCAGAGATTCACATTACACAAGGCCAAGATGCTGGAACTCGGATACTGAGCAAAGCAAATCCCTGTCTCATACTCAGCTTTGAATAATTCCAGCATGCTACCTTGCAGTCCCATTACTCACAGTTCAAATGGGATAAGGTCACTGAAAAAAAATGTTATTTGTGAGGAAGACAGCCTCCTGACAGACAACTGCTTTCAGTTTGAAAAAGGTCAAAGTACTAACCATCTTCTTTCCCCTCTGTCTTCACCAGTGAATCTTCCTCCTAGACCTCTGCACAAACCAGAACTTCTTGGAAAAGAAAGGAACAGGCACACTGGAGGAGCAACAGCTTAGAGACAACACAGGGTAGGTGCAGGTATTTGAATCCATGGAGATGGATGGTTTTCGCCTCATGGTACTTCAGGAGCTGGATGATGTGATTGATACAACGCTGTTTATTACCTGCAAAAGATCACAGTGACTGGAGGAAGTCCTTAATGACTAGGAAAAGGCTGATGTTACTCCCATCTACAAGAAAAGGGAGAGAAGGGTCTCAGGCAGCTGCGTTCTCTCCATCCTTGGAAGGACCATGGAACATATCTGCTGGAGTCCATTTCCACACATGGGAAGAGTTAGAAGATTAATAGGTAATAGTCAATACAGATCTGCCCATGGCAGATCACAACTAATCTGATAGCCTTACGTGCTGAAATGACTGGCTATGTAGAGTAGTGCTGTAATATGTCTTGCTTTTTAGCAAGTCTTTTGACATTATTTCCCACGGTAGTGTCTTTTCTAAGCTGAGGAAATATAGACTGGTCAAATAGATCATTGTATGGGTTGAAAATGGGCTGGACAGCTGGACTCAAAGCGTGGCAATCAATGATTCGGCAGGTTATTGCCAGCTGGAAAGAAAAGACAAGGTAAAGAAGTTGGGCCTGTACAGTCTGGAAAAGAGCAGGCTAAGGGGGAATCTAACAGCCACCTACAACTACATGAAAGGAGGGTGACATAGGTAATGGAGCTAAACACTTCTGGATAAGGAGAGAAAGTTAATAAAAGATGCAACACGTTGCAAGCTTGAATACTACAAAAACATGTTACTTAACAAGGTAGCGCAGCTCTGGAAAAGGTTATCTAAAGAGGATGCTGCATCTGCATCCGTGGTTGTTCTCAAGCCATGGCTGATCTCATTTAGTTTTGATGATAGTCCTCATCTAACTGAGAAGTCCTCTTCAACTGATTTTTCTAGAGTTGTGTGATTCAGGCTGGTACCTCCACTGAGGAGGAAACTGAGTTAGAGGGCAAGAATGCAAAAGTCTGTCAGGACAGATCCTGGTTCTAACTGCTAATCAATCAGTCCCCCATGCAGAAATAGGACAGCACATAGCTACTGCCAATGCAAGGGGTTGATCAGACGTTATCTAAGGAAGAGATGATCGTCTGGCTGGTTAACATTAATGAAGTCTTTTCTGCCTTGCTACTTCCACCCTTGCCTCCCCTCCAAAACCTGAACTTGATATTTTGCTGGAAACAGACCTATTAACACGTGAGAGGAGCTCCATCATTACTGACATGAGACAAATCATTTAAGAAACCAAGAACCAAGGCCAGCCCAGCTTTCAAGGTAAATAAAAACGGTTCTTTATTGTCAAAAACAGGAGCAGATCTTTGCCAGGGTCTGGTACCGAAGCAAAGCTTCATATGCAAGAAGACAGCTGTAAGAAGCTAAAAGCATTAGTTCAAATATGCCTGAGAAATAATCTAGTGTTGGCCTGGTCAGAGAGATCACTACTACTTAAGACAGAGCACCTCACTTTCCAAAGAGACACCTTGATTTGCTCTGGATTGTGGGGCTACTGAGAAAAGCCTTGTACCCACATGATTTCCGTCTCACTTCTGGCACATCTACTTTGTGCTCTGCTGGCAGAACAGTCGCCTAGCAAGCCTGCCTCTGGTTAAGGCCTCCGTTCCCACTCCCACATCTCCTGTTGTTACTAAGCAGGGCTTTTCTGTTTCGTCTCATTTTGCTTTTATTATGGCAAAGCCCTATAAAACTATCAAGTAGAGCTGGCTGAAAAGCAGTGTTTCCAATGCCTTGAAAATGTAAGGGATTTAAATATATAAATATATATAGAAAATTTGGTTTTGCTCCAAATTGAATAGAAACCTTTTTCAGGTTTTTGAAAAGAGAGTAATTTCCAGGAAACCAGAAGCTCCCCAGACCCTGCTGCAGCCCCCCAGTGAAATGCACGTCAAAGTTTGTCAGCTTCAGTGGGCAGATGCAGAGCTCCCAGCATCCCTGGCCTTGGGGCAAATCCGCCAGGTGCACCCGCTCGGGAGCCAGAGACTTGTACACACTCTCTTTCTCCTGTCCTGGAAGAGATCTGCCAGGAGTACAGGTGGGTTTCCTCAAGCTCTCTTCCTCTGGCATGGTGAAAATCAACTGTGCTTAGCACAGTTCCAGCAAAATAAGCCAGGCTCGAGGAAGGATGTTTCTGAGCAGTTCATTTCCCTGGGATAAACCATCAAAGAAGAAAATTGTTGGCTGAAGGAGCATTTTCATTGCAAGGATATCTGATCCGTCTGCAATGTGACTTGCCTCGCATGAGTGTCCTCTAGGAGTGATCCTCTCTTATTTCAGCTGGCCACCAGCTAATACAACTTCATATGGAAATGTCAGGACAATGACCACCTCACCAGTGCTAACACTGGAGTGACATCAGAGGATGACAATTTTGAGTATCTAAACTGCTGTCTTGAAAAGCAGAAGATCCTGGTACCATTTTATGGCCTCGTTGGTTGTATCTTCCCTTCATGCACTTAGGCCTGGTGATGAAAACGTCCATACATTGTTTGGATGACTTCTAAACAGATTCTTCTGAATCAGGCCATATGGACATGACAAACTGGTGAACCATACAGCATGCTGCAGCTTGGCACCATTCCTGCAGCTCCTTCCCATAAAATGGGCAGCTTTTAGACCCATTTAATCACACTTAAACAAGCTTTTATCTCATTTGTTCTGCGTCATAACTCCTTCTCTAAACATTATAAACCACTGTGGCAATACCACAAAGTACAGGCCAGCCACACATTTTAGAGTCATCTCCCCAGCTCTCACACTTTGTTTAAATCAGTATTTCACCATGAATATCTGTTTTCTGTGGATTTTCTTTTAAATGTTGCCTTTCCTCCACACACACCCCAACAGCCCTTGAGGAGGAATATCCATGCCCTAAGTTCATTTTCTCATGGTGAAATCACTACCGTTTTCAGCTACTACATCCTTGCCAAGGGCTCAGGCTGCAGATGCATTTCCATCTGGAAATGGTACCTAAGGGAACATGTAAAGATTCCTCCTGCCCAGGAGATTCCTAAACATGGCACAGATGGCTTTGTGTCACTTGCTCCTCTGCACAGAGGTTATGGATAAAATAAAGATTGACTAGTTTTTTATTTCCTTTCCATGTTCAGCCTCTCTGTGCAAGCCCAAGTGTGTCAGCACTCACATGGAGAGATTCCTGCTACTTGCTTAGATGCAGTGGGTGAAATAAAAAACCCACACAGTGATGGGTGTAGAAAGGGAAATACACCTTGATAAGGAAATTAAGCAAGCAACTTGTCTGGCATAAGGACTTCAAAAGGGTCAATGACACAGACAGATGGGTATTTCTAGGCCAGCTTTTGCTTTCATTTACGTTAAATAAAAACCCAACAATGGCAAAACTTCGCTTCCATATTCCCTTCAGTATTCACACTCAATTTTGCCCCATGACAAACCAGGATTAACCAGATGCCCCATCTTGTGTCTGAGAGTGCCAGTTCCGTCTGTCCTATAGGTGTTGGTCACCACAGGACCACAGGAGTTAAAACAGACTGATAAGCTTTAATGTCCTGAGAGAGATGAAGAAAGACATCTGCTTTTTATTTTTGCAGCCTCATGTCTCTGCACTCCAGTTTTGAAAAGTCTGCATTCCATATTAACAGAGAGAAATCCTCATAATTTATGCAACGACACACCAATGCATTAGAAGGGTCATATTTTAATCTAAAGACAGAATTGAGAGTTTTGTAATAAATGCCAAATGGGCAACCCATCATTTCTTTAAGGGCAAAGATATTATGACAGCAAAGACTTTGAGCTCTAGCTACCTATTAAACAAATCTTTACCAAAACAGATGTTGACACTGCAAGGACATCTTGAGAACTAAAGGATGCAAATTTATTTGAATAAGGTTAATGAGGACAAAAGCATGTCTGAAAATCTGTTGTGTTTCTGAAGAACCCTATGGAGTAATCTGAATGGAACAGATGAAAAGGGCTTAGCCTGACAGACAGGATCATGGACTCACAGAATGGTGCAGGTTGGAAAAGGGGGTTTAGAGCTCAACCTGCTAAAGCAGATTCCACTCAATCAGGGGGCACAGGAATGTGTTCAGGCAGGTTTTGAAGACCTCCTAAGAAGGAGCCTCCACAACCTCCCACGGCAGCCTGGCCCAGAGCTCCCTCACCTCAACACCAAAGTTTTTCCCTGTGGTTAAGTGGAACTTTCTATGTTCCACCTTGTGTCCTGACAATCCACCATTAATGGCACAGAGAGATGAGGTTATCACTCTTTTTTCTGAATCTTCCAGCAAAACCAAGTGACAGCTCTGCTACGTAGATTTACCCACACAGCTCCTTGTCTCACCAGTTGGTAGTAAGTGTGTGTTTCTTGGGTGGACACATGAGAGCAGCAACATCTGGACTGCAAGAAAATCCAGTCATGGCCATATAAAATCCACAGCTAGAGGCTGCTCTGTCTTTTTGAGGGTTCATGTTGTGAGAAAGAAGAAATATGAATCCAGTTTTGTTCTTTGTTCTTATTCTTCCATCAATCAACAAAATACAACCAGGTCTCTGGTTCTGCCCATCCCTTGCATTTATGACCCATTTGGAATATCTCTTTCCCCTGCACCACTGGGGACAGCAAATTTGTGTCCAGTGAAGTGGCTGCATTACACTGTTTGCTTGTGTTGCCTTTTCTGTAGCTGTCATCTTCCCCAAACTCGCAAAGCAAAACTTTTTCTTGGCAGTAGAAAAAACAAAATCTCCAAGAAGAAGAAAAAAATGAGTTTTCATCTGCAGACAGTGATGAAATTGCCAAAGGTCTATGTAAATACAAAAGGTAGGAGAGCTTACAGGTGAAGGAGAACAATCAAACAGCAGCAGCATGGCAGGAGATGTTCTGTGCTTTGGCCAGTTTCCCACTGGGAGAATACAACTTTTAGTCAGCAAGAAGAAATGTAAATCTTCATTTCTGCCGCAGTGCTAAACTGCTTTTGGCTATTGACTGGGCAAAGAGAACTAAAAAACACCAGATGTTTTTAAAAAAGAGGGAAAAAATGAAATGGAAATCACCTCAAAATATACACTGCAGATTCTCTCTAGCTATAGAAGTGACAGGTTTCTTGTGTAAGTCAGTGTCTGTTCATATATTTGGGTATTTAACAAATGTACCTTGAGAAATACTCTAATTTAATAAGTATGATTTATACTGACCCACAAAAGCAAACAAGTTAAACTATTGGAGGCCAGAAAAAGTTTTTAAATCATTTGAGAAACACTTTAAAATACAAAAATAAGGAAATACGAGCAAGATGAAATTCCACTTCCACTCTATGCCACTGTCTTGGAGATTGCTACAAAGGTCCATTCAGCCAAAGATCACACTCGCATTGGAGGAAATCCTCTTTATGCACTGTTAATTAGTTCAACAATCTATAAAGTTAATGGCTAAACAAATCACGTTTGTAGAGATTATATGTCATATATTGTTTATATTCAACAAAATATCCTTTGTTAGTAATTACTAGATTTATGAACCGTTTGGAACAAAACAGACACACCCCAGGGAACCTGCTTCAGTCCCACAAACACACCACAGACACAGGCACACATCATTCATTCAGTCTGATGCTGCAGAGCAACACTGAGGAAGAGGCTTTTCACTGCCCTTTTCAGTTCTCCTAAATCCTGCCTTTTGTGCTCCTGCAAAGGAGGGGAGGAAGGACACAGCAGCAGAGCTCCCTCTCCATGGCAGAGAGACCAGAGCTGCTCAGAGGACACAGAGCTTCTCGCTGTGATGCATCTTCAGGCTCTCCCAGCCTGACACCACTCCTTAGTTCTACTTAAACACACAAGACACTTCCAAAACAAAGATCTGGGCAGCTCAGATGTGCCAAAGGACACTCCTCTTCCTGCCAAGCAAAAGAGGCCAAGGCAAGTCACATCTCAAGCTTCACTTAAGAGACCTGTCACCTGCAGACTACTTTGTCAGTTTAAGATACTCATTTTTAAAGGGGAAAAAAGAGTCAATCATCTTGACCAGGAAATTCCATTTCCACGATTGTTTATAGTGCCATGGCCAACTTCACAAGTTTGAGGCAAATGGAAATCTTTCTAAGGTGAAATAATTAAGATACTTGTGACAACATCCAGCCCCTGTTGGTCAAAAGTTCTGGGAGATGAGATTGTTGCCTCGTTTCATGTGGGGGACACTGAGGCACAGAGCAGGATGAAGTGAGCTGCTGAAGGTCAAGAGGGATGTCTGTCCCCAGAGAGGAGTCTGAACTCAAGCCTTGCATTTTCCCATGTGCTAAAATCTGTCTCAACTGCCCTCTCTGTGGCTCTGTAACAAGCTCAGAGGAGACTGAGCGGAGAAGTCTGTTTCCACTCTCACCCCTATGTGAGGGCAGGGTCACCCTCCCATCCAACCCCAGCCGATGTTACCAGGTTGAAAGCACAGCTGGTCTTACCCTGGTGCTTCCCCACCTCAGGTTTCCAGGGAGGTTACACATAGATTAAGAGAGAATCAAAGGAACCAGGCACAGGGCAGACAGGTACAAGTAATGTCACAGGTCAACAAAGGCCTTTGCTGTGGGCTTTTCCAAGGAGACCTGCCAAACTCAGCCCTCAGCTAAAGACTTGACTGGGCTTCTCCCTAGGTGCAGCTCTCCAAACCCGGTCCCAGAAGCCCTCCTGCAGGCAGGAGACATGAAAGGCATGGTTGCCTTTCTTTGATCTGCAGGTTAAGCGCCAAAACAAGCTCTCACTTTCCTCTGCAGTAGTGCTGAGTGGGTACTGCATAGTATGTGATTTATGGGCCTCATTTCACCTTTCTACCCACTCATGACATGTCCATGAAGATCAATATGCAACATGTGCAGTTTTGCCCCTTGTATCAGAAAGCTTTGTCACGTGCGCATGACAAGTCAAAGCATCTGTGCTGGGTGTGAGTTTGGCCTTGTCAGGGGAACCTGCCAAGTTATTTCTGAACCTGCACACTTGCCTCGTCAGCTTTTAAATTTGGTTTCCAAATGTAGGTACGTGACCTTGAAATTAACGTTCATCAGGTTTCCAGAGCAGTAAAATTTGCACTTGGTTATTTGCTAAAACTTAACCACAAATGGGCACAGTTGAACTAAAATTACGTGAAAAATTGGGATCCCATGGATGCATGGTACATTCAGCACTGGGCACTTCATCAGCTTCCCTTCAGTAAACCCTGTGACAGTGAAAGCAAGAGCACAGAAAAAAAAACAAGTAATGCTTTAAGGGCCTGGCCCCTGTGGCTGCATTTTGGGTCTACCACAGAAACCTCACACAGAGACTATTTGGTTATTAGCATCATGCATCTTTTACCCCGTTATGTTATATGGACCTGAGTGCAACTTAACTACGTGCTGTATGTGGGAGAATACCTCGTAATCTACGTGCACAGTGCTGTGCAGGAAGACTGATTACTTTTAATATCTGTAATGGAGAGTAAAGCTGGCAAGGGCTAGGGAGGAGATGCAAGAGGTACTAAGGAACCCTGTGCTCCGCCAACCCAGACTGAGGTGGCTTTGAGTTTCTTTGAGTAGATCCAGACCTGAATGTGGGTGTTCTGAGCAGAGCTTTGCTGGTTTCAACTACCAGCTCACATCATCCTTAAGAAGCACCACTTTCCATGTTAAGTATTTCTAGAGTACTGTCTACACTGAAACAATTACACTTTTGGCTGTATGAAAGCATTTTTATATGAAGGGTTTAATTAGCTCCCTGGCTGGTGGTGCCCAGGAGATGGTCACATGCCTGCCTTGAGAGCCAAATCAGTCTAGGTGTTAGATCCTTGAGCCTCTCCTCCCCTGAAATTAGTAGCAGGTCAGCATCAACATCTTTGGAAGACTGGTTGAGCAGACAGCTCCTTGGCTTGGGGAGAAGGAGACATCACCCAAGTGTACTGATGTCTAAGACCCTCAGTACCAGTAGGATCAGTCACACACATTTTTATAGAAACTTCTAGCAAAAAAAAAAAAAAAGAAAGCAGTAAAGAAAGATCTCTCTATGGGCAAGGTAAAAAAAACTACTTTACATTTAGATCTCTTTTTTTAAAATTGAGAAAATTTCTTCCCATTAGTCTGAAATCTTCCAAGGTATTAATAGCTTCTTTTGCTGTCTCTTCTCTCACCTGTGATATAGAAGTAAATCTTCCTTTTCCTTAAAACTCTCCCTCCCTCTTGACTTAATTTGCTGATGAACTCAATTAGAGATATCATATAAAGAAAGGGGAGAATAAGAAGGTTAACATAAACTGGATAATCTGAAGATAAGAAGTCACAAAAAATGCACAGAAAGTCGCTATGCAAGGTGTGAGACAACATATCACTGTAACTTCACCAAAGTGGAGCAATGAACAACCCTTAAAGTATACAGAGGGAAGTGATAGCACTATTGTGCTTGAGTGTTGTGGCCAGGCATTAGCAGTATAGGCTCTGTCTGTTAGAAATAGCCCATGCTTCAAAGGCGAGAAGCAGCTCTGGGATAGGATATGCAGCACACGGAAAGTCTGGGAAGTGGGAAGCATTGCAGACCTTGTTCTTAAAAGGCTCTGCAAATGGTTTGTGTGAGGTCCCAAAAACAGGGGAAATGTTGAGGCTCTGCATCTGCAGGTGGGCAGGTTCATGAAGCGAGGTGAGAACCAGTAAGGGAGGGTGACAGCAAACATAAGGTGCCGGCCAAAAGCCACAGAGTGCATTAACACTAGCAAGATGCTAAAATCAAAAGTGAGCAGAGTCGTGAAAGGTAAAAAGCCAAAGTTGGGTGAGGTTTCTTTATCCAGAACAGGTCCAAATCCTCATCTTGCCATGCTTTGAGGGGAAACAGGGTTTCTTAGAGGGGAAATAGGGTTTTTTTCTGCTTTTAAAGAAGAAAACGTTCCCTGCAGTGAATGCAGCCTAAATATCCCAGCACCATGTTACTGTGCCCATCTAGGAAGTAAAGGCGAGGCCCTGAGTCTGTAACTGGGGCCACATGGACACTGAAGTGTTCTGAGTTCCCCAGCCACACAGCTCCAGGTGAGAGCTCAGCTGAGGTACCTGACCTGCCACACAACCCTTCACTGTGACCTTGGGCGAGCAATGGGACACTTCATCCCAGTTCCCCATCTGCAAAACGGGGATAATCATCCAGCTCTCATCTGCTTAGAAGCTCACTGGGGCAGAGAATGTGTTTTCTAGATGAATGTGCAAGAGGACACTGATTTTGGCTAAGGCAACTGAATGCCACAGAAATTATACATATAACAGAAACAATGCCATATTCTACAAATTATTATAATAAAGAATCAGTGGCTATTCTCCTGAAAAGTCCCAGTGCTTAGAGTTTTCATGTTGTTGTTTTCGGAACAGACTAATCACTTTCACATCATAAACAAATAATGGTTCTAATAGATTCCACATTTGTGGAACTTTTACAGCTAACATGCAGCAAAGCTCTTGTCCTCCATGGTCTTTCTTTTTTTTTTTCTTCTTCTACTCTTTTTTTTTCTGAACTAGCAAAATATACTCTGTAAATTAAGTGTGATTCACGTGGTATTTTGTATGAACGCACTGTGGATGTGGCCTATGAAACAAGCTTTGTTAGAATTCTGTAGCCCTTATGTTCCTTTTTTTGTGTGTGCTTATAATTCTAAATATGTTTTTGCTGCAATTTTGTGTAAGGAACAACAGGGGAGCCTTTCTCTGTCTAATATAACACCTATGAATTCCCATCAATGCAAGTAACAGATGGGGAGGAGTTGGATGCTGTCCTGCCATCCACACAGGCTGCGTGCTTCCACTCTGCTCAAGGGCAGAATAAGTGCGAGCAGCAGCCAGCCCTCTTAAAGGCATCTTTCACAGGCAAGTTCAACTCCTGATGAACCCTTAGGGCTCATAAATTAATGTCTGCTTTGCAGGGCTACCCTGTCTTTCCCGGTTGTGCTCATAGCCATCCAGATCTGAGAGCAGCTGCTGACCATGCAGGAGGCAGTGAGGATGCTCTGGTGGGATGAAGCTTGAGGGATTCCTGTGGCTGCACTGGCATCGCTCTGTGCAGGCTCAGTGCCAACACTGAACTCTGCTCATACTTTTTTTTTTTTGCTCTCTGTAGTATCTTTGCATCTGTTTGCAAAACCCAGCTCTGCAGAGGAGCTCAGTTTGTAGCGACTCAGTCCAAAGAAAACCTCTGTTGGATGATTTTGCTTGTCAGGCCCTGAAATCACAGCTACAGAACCTTTACTGCTGAAAAAAAAAACCACCACTTTGAGTCGTATGTGCCTAACATAAAACACACTGGACTGAGAGGCCCAGGGAAGGGTGGTGGAGACAAGATTAATGGTTTTAACTGGGAGTGAAATCCAGTAATTAAGTAGTGACCCATGACACTTGAGAAGCAGTAACAGTTTGTTGACCACAAGAATGATTGCTCAGAGCGCCTTCTTAATGTTGTAAATGTGAAAATGATTTACAGCATAACCAACAGGGAAAAAAAAAGCAAGCTAGCAAGCAGACACGATTGACATTAGCAATTGTTCCTGACTGCATACATATGTGGAGGTAAGAAAGCAGAAATATTTTTGTTGTGTATTAGCATGGTAGCAATATATCAAAATTACTAACAGCAAAGGGCTCAAATTCTTTGAGCTGAGATGATTAAAAAGCATGCGAACACTATTCATAACACTGAAACAAACAACAAGGCTGAAAGGGATGAAGGCTCCACTTTGGTTTTCAGTAGGGCTTGTTTGCCTTAGTTCTGGAGCAGTGAGTATACCAAAGCCTTGCAAACAGAGTTAAAAACAAATGATTAATATCCACTATGAGCCTCAGTGCACAAGCTGCTCTGCTTTTGAACAAGTAGGAAGACTCTCAGGGGATTGCAGCAGCATCTGAGTTGGTTCAGATTTAGCACCAATGAGATGTAACTGGAAGTCAATAAAGAACTAGCAATGTGTCTGAGAAGGACACCACACTTGTCCTCTAGTGAACTTTGCTCACTGAGGATGGGAAAGTCCTGCCTTGCAGTGCCACCTTTTTTGGTCCTGAGAGAAAACATGAACATTGGGATAGCCCAGCTTCCTCTTTGCTTGTAAAATAGGAAGACAATCAAGTCTTCTTCCCTTTGCACTCAGTCTGCCACACTATTAGTTCACCAAGGCAGGGATGGTCTCCTACAGCATGGCCCTGGGACCTGACTTTCACACAGCAAGATGAAAGCTTATCTTTTGTCCCATAGCTTTGCAAGACTACCAGGGGAAAGATGAAAGAGGGTTTGTGCTGCCCAGGTGTAAAGTGTCAGAGATCTGCTCTGTGCTCTTTTGGAAATATTTCCTTTTTTAATCAGAGAAATGGCACTGCAGCTTACAGGAGAATTTGGTACAATTATGACATTTTCTCCTTTGTAAGCACCTGGAGTATTGGGGAACAGTCTCATTTACAGACATTTTTTTGCTACTTGAACCCTAGCTTTTATTTCCTTTTGTGAATGATCACAACTTGCTGGGTCAAGGTTTTCTGAATAGAGCAGGGCTATTCAGTGTCCCTCAGGGAGACACCAAGCATTCCACCCACACCCAGGCAACTCCAGCCACCAGCCCTTGAGATGGCTCACTCAGATCCTGAGAAAAAAGAGACCTCATAAAATTTGGCTTGAAAACTAGGTACAAAGACTCCCAAAACTTTAACTGCTCAGACTTGAGATATCATGCAGTCTTTGGCCAGGTCATTAAGACCAACATCAAGTGATGACAAATGCTCAATGACAAAAAAAGAAACAGGGTCTCCGATCCAGCCAGCTGCCATGACTTGCATTTCTCTTCCCTTGCAGTGCCAAGATGGGTTCCTCTCTCCCGTCTGTCAAACCCAACAGCATTGGATTGCCACTCAGTAGCCCTAGCCCAGTGCTGCTCTTCTTCCCTCTCCAAAAAGAAAGTCAGTGAAGGAGATGTAGAAGGGACAGGAACAGGGGTCATAAAGAGGCTGAGCAGAAGAAAGAGCAGGGGCTCACTTCAAATGTAATTATTTTCATGCTTGGCTTTTTCAGCATCACTTAAGCCCTCTGTTCCACCATCTCCTGTTAAAAGCTAGTAGGTTTTGTTGTGTTTTTTAATATGGTCATAACCTCATTTTATATTGAAGGGAAAATGCTGGCTCCCTGTGGCTTTCATGTATTTTCATATTGGTGTAATTCAAACAATATGATGACTCAACTTGACGTCGTTTCCTGGCTGCAGCGGGGCTTGTGGTAATCGGGAGTTTAAACTTTATTGGGACGCCCAATGGTGCAGCAGCAAAGACTGCAGAGAGCCCTAACGAAGGCCAGCAGTAGACAGGATGGTCGGCTCAGCCCAGCAAGGACACTTTTTACCCCAGGTAGGTGCCATGCAGGCAGAGGAGCCACCCAAAAAGCTGCCATCTCCACTTGGTGAGGTGCAGTCATGCAAAGGGCCACAAACACATGCACGGAGACTGAAAACAAGCCATCTTCACTCCCAGTGCAACGTGCAAGAAGAAAGTAGAGGTACGGAGCATCTCTGCTACTTTCCCAAAACCCTGGAAGTTGGCCTTGTGCCACTCTGAAGCCATTGTGAATCCTCCCCTTAATAATAATTCTCAGAGCATGAGAAGAGTCGGTGTTTTGTCCCAGTGAGGACAAGAAGCATTTGCAGCCTGGTTTTAATTAAAGTTGGAGAAGGAGGAACAACCAAGACTTGAATAATTAGGGCTGAGAAGAAAGAGGTGAATAAAAGGTGGCATCTTGGAAGTGCAGGATGCCAGCACGCCATTGGATTTGTTCACATTTTCAGCCAGAAGCATTACTGTGATGGGTGTACACACATCCCTGTACATGCGCACATCTAACAGCAGGGCTGGTAGCACAACCTATGATTAAATTTACCAAACATTTTGAATTATAAATCCCTGTTTTCAATCACTAATAACTTTATTAAACTTAAACCATTTGAGCTGCAATTTTCCAAGCCAAGTGTCTGCCTTGGGTTGAATTTTTTGTTATGCTTTCTTTTTTTTCAGCCATCAGCCAAAAAAGTTTCAGTTGTTTCAGAGGAGATGGCTAGGGAAAAAACAGGGGCTTGTAATACAAAACAAAATCCTAGCAAAGTTGTCTTTCAAAGGTCTAGAGTCCTCCTGCTTTAGAGAAAGGACTGGAAATCTGCTAGTAGTGAAATATCTTGTCAAGTCTGACAGAGCAGGCATCCTCACTCAATCCAGTACCTCTTTCCCTCTATTCCACACTCTACATTTTCAATCCCAACAAGAAATACAAAGCAAAGTATGGCAAAAAAATATAGTAATTCCTTACAAAATCCACATGATGTCAAAGATGTGTCTTTACCCCTTCTCCACTTGTGCATCAGTACCTTCAGGATCCCTGGAGTTTGCCCAATTATTAATATCACTAACATTCACATCTGTTTCACATTGGTTTATGTGGATGGGATTTAATAACAAATATGTTGTCCATTAATGCTAGCCTTTGCCATGCCTACAGTCATTAACAGGCTTATGTATTTTCTGATCAGATCAGATGTTCTCTGTGGCTTGTTTGTCAGATTTTCTGTTTAGTGACAAGTCAGGTCTGACATGTAAAACACGCAGAGAGTAGCACAGAGCCACCAGCAGCAGTGGGTTCAGAGAAAACAAAGCCAGACAGAGATCCTGCAGCCCCACTTCTCCTGGATTTACAGACTCCTGGCCTGATACACAGATATGCTTAAGCACCCTTTGCTGCTCCATGGGAGGTCCACATTCCCCCTTGCATCGCACTCCTGCAAGATGTTGGACATGTGGCAAGTAACATTTGTGTACCTGTGGGACTCAGAGGGCCTTCGATGGCATGGAAAAAAAATTCATTCATACAGGCAAGTGTGTGAGGGTTTCAGCTTGATAAGACTATAAACAGAGAGTGAATTTTCTCAGCAGTCAAGTTTCTTAAAAAGTGAAGGAATCACTGAAATAATCTGGGTCTAAAGCCCCTAACGTCTATGTAAAAGATCTAAGAGAAGTGCTACAGTTCACAGAGGATCATAAAACTGGTGATGTTGCAAAAAGCAAAGGAAAAGAGAAAAAGAAAACGGTGAGTTTGTTATGGCTTTGCAGGTGGTGCTTCCCATGCATGAGTCTGAAAAGAGATCTAGACTGAAATGATACAACATGATGGTTGCTGATATCAGATAGGGGGTCGGGATATGAGGTTGAGCCTCATATCAATAGTCAATATAGCTCAGGAATATTCAAGAGACAAAAGAAGACAGAGATGGCAAAATCAGGAGCCCTGCAGTAGGTACAGAAGCAGGTGATGTAAATACAGTGGCTTCTAGCAAGGCAGATGTGCTCTTACCAATGAACACATCAGTGGACAAAAAGACAGGTGTTATCACGCTACAACAAGGATAAAATGCCAAAGCCTATTGTAGCTTCTAGGGAAAATGCATCACTCTATGACGTACTAAAATTACAAGTCCTCCTGCAGTGGTTATTTTGAGACACATCACCACCTCACCCAACAATCCCTCTTCCACAAACAATTCTATTTAATTATTAAAAGATACATCCTCTGCTAGGGTGAAAAACCCCAGAAACATGTATCTTCCACAAACAATTCTATTTAATTATTAAAAGATACATCCTCTGCTAGGGTGAAAAACCCCAGAAACATGTTTCCTGAAAAAAAAAATCCCATCTTTTGGAGCCTGAGCATCTGCCCAAAGCCCATCATCCCAGCACAGCAGCAGCAGAATTCAGAGTGAGGCTCCCACCTCATACATTGAAGAGGCCCAAAGGGAAATCTGCAACAGGTTAAGACACTGAAATATTATCCATTTTCTTTTTTTTTGTCTTCAGTGTGGAAGCTGTTCTGCCCCCAGACAAGGTGTGCTCAGAGTCTGCCAGCAGCATTCGTGAAAGATAATAGCTCCAGTGATCCTGCAAAACATGGCTTGTGAGCACGCACTTCTGTTTTGCTTGAAGCAGCTATTGCAGCACTGAGCAGACTGAGGGTCAGAGCTTACACAGTGGTTAATGCTTCTCAACTTGTAGATAACCCAACAGAAGGAACTGGAGAAGTCCCTTGCTTTTCTAAACTCATGTCTACAGAGGCAAGAGCAAATAGACACACATTTTGCCCTTCTCACCTTTTGAGTTGACCAAACATAAACCAACACTAATCCAGAACTCTTACAGCCATCATACCTCGGATGTGGTCTCAGTTGACCATCTCTGGCCAGATCTGACTACAGATAGTTTCACTTTCCCTGGCTAAAGTTGTGTTTATCCCCTATTTCACAGTCCCAAAAGCTCTAACTGGAAATGAGGGAGAGCTGCTGTTCTCCTGCAGACAGTTCAGCTGGAGATCTTGCATGGTGCAAGGCGACGACCAGCAGAGACTGAAAGAAGTACTCAGAGCCCAGTTAGCTCTGCAATAAGGAGCCAGCACTGAGAGCCCTGGTGCCAGGCTGTGCGATATGCATGGGTGCTCCCACCAAAGCCATGTGCTCTGCAACAGCTTGGTCCCAGACAGCTAGCCATGAAGAGTGACCCTCTGGGGCTGCTGCAGACAGAAGAATGTGTATCACCATGACAGAGAATTTAACCCGGCTCCCTCATCCTTCAAATGCCAGGTGGGAGGTTTGACCTTGGGCAGTAAGATCCAGAGACCATCCCACGGTGCAGACACACATGTGCACATGCAGAGGAAGATGAAGTGCTTTTGCCTGTGACCCCAAGCAAAATGGCAAGCCCCAATTGGCCGGGGTATTCCTATACCCACTTAGTGTTGGTAAGCTGTCCTCTGGGTAGGATTTGCAAGCACATAGCATCGTATCTTTCACACTTTTTGAGCAAGGCTATAAATTATGGCAAGAGTCCCTGTAGCTTCAGCCCGATCGCTCCGTACTCCTGGCGCCTGCTGGGTGGTTGTTGTTACAGCTACAGCTCCAAATGGGGAAGGCGTGATGTATAGCTGGGAAGGTACTTTTCTAACTGCTCAGCAAAGTGGTCACAAATAGGAAGAAATTGCCGTTTCCTACAATATTTAGCATTATGTAGGCCCTCAGCAGTGCCACACGTTACTTCTTCATTTCTAGCATCCCCCTTTGAGAGCTCTACCCCACTTCATCATCATAAACATGTCAACAATCAGTCCCTGTGGAGGGCTCTGCTGTTTGTTCTTTGGCTCACATGGAGAAAGCATGTCCCTTCTCCAGCCCCCAGCACACATTTCTCTATGCTCAGAGGGGAAGGAGTTGGAACACAGCCATCTTGTGGCTCCTGGACCTTGATATTTCAGAGGAAAAAAAAAAAAAAAAGCAAGGAACATGAACTTGATAAATATGATCAGCTGCCGGGAACGTGCCCGAAGCCTCCTGCTGCTGTTGTTGACATCAGAAAGCTGCGGAGCCTGGGAGACAGGAGGAAGTTTTATTGTCTCGCTCCTACCAGGAGCACGCGATTGCTGCTGCAGCTGCCTGGTGCTACCCAACGCTTCTCTTGAGAAAACAGGACATCAGTTCTCACCTCCTGGACCCAGGAGCTCGGGGGAGGCTTCGCACTGCCTTCTCCCAAAGCCTCAGAAGAACTTTTTCACAGAAATCAACACCAGCATGATGTTTTCCCAGACTAATTTGTTATTACACCTGAAGCTTTCCCTTCAGTCACCTGACAGCTCTCCAATTCCCAAGAGCTGCTAATTGGGCTAAATTGTATGGCTAGACAGGGTGCCCAGGGAGAGGTGCTGCTTGAGGGTGCAGCTGTGTTTTGGTGCTTTTTCTAGAGTGGCTTCAATTGGTGGAGCTGGGCAGCCCCAGCTGAAAGCTATTTCATGTTTGAGAAAGAAAGAGGATGCAAAAAGCAGTCAGCTGGCTCCCTTTGAATCTGTGTTCCTCTGTCCAAGCTTAGTCAGGAAGTTTAGACTTTCTTAAACTTCACTAATGCAGCAATGGTCTATGAAAGGACCAGGAGTGAACTTTATTAAAAGTGATAGAGAAGAAAGCAAGCCCATTCTAGTTAACAGACACACTATCTGAATAGTAATTCAAGCAACTGAGCTGAAAAGAGACGAAAACTCCTTTGGGGAAAAGGGAATCTGAAGCAGAGCAGTATTTTGGCAGGGGCATGATGAATAGGTTTACAGTGACAAGTCATGAATATATGTGATGAAGACAAAAATACCTGAGAAGACACAAATGCCTTTTCAGAGCTATTTCATCCTTTTATTTTCTTCCAGTGTACAATGCTCCCTCAATCTTTCAGGTCTATGGCATTAGGTATGGTACAGAAGGGAATCATTTTCTTCCATGTAGAGAGATCAGGCCGCCTGAAAGGGGCTGGCTGGACAGTTATGAAGATGTAAGCACTCTGTATATACCCAGAACAAACTTCCCCAGTGCTTTGCTAAAAAATATGGTGCAATGCTTGGCTGGATGAAACACAGTGAAAGAGGTGGGTTTTCATGGCTCATTTAGTCTGGTACTTTTCTTTAGGGACAGCCAGCAAGAGTACTGATTTTGATCACTTTCTTCTGATGTGGACAAAGTTATTCTGGGATTTGAGCTCAGATTGGCTCATTTTACAGGACTTTTAAGAGGCTTCAAAGTGGTCACCTGGAGTAGACAGTTTCCAAATCTGCCTTAGTCCAAGCCAGCCAAATCCTTTCTCACATGACTAGTAATGCATTTGTAAAGAAAAACATCTATTTGGAAATGTTTATTTAAAAATTGTTTGTCATTTAGCTATGGCTGCAAGGGAATGTCTCCTCGTATCAAGTTTCTAACCCTTTTGTAAAAAAATGTTCAGATCTCTCTTCAAAGCAAAAGATTTTTTTTTAAGAAAGTGGGGGTTTTTTCCTTACAAAAAAAAAAAAAAAACCCAAACCTTACTTTTGGCAGAAACAGAGACTTCTCATGAACAAGATGAGTTTTTTAATGACCAGACCCCTCTTGCAGCAGTGTTCACTCACCTCAGCAGCCCGGGTGTAGGAATGTTAGGGGCACTCAGGTGTGAAGCTGCTGACACACCTGTAAGAATTTGGATCAAAAAACAGAAAGAAAAATGTAAAATAAGACTTTTCTGAGTTAAAAGTTTCTTCTCTTCCATAATCCCTAGAAAACTTTTAGTACCAACTACTCCTCCTCCCTTTGTTATCCCAGAGACAGATTTAAATAGCACTCAGCTTTGCAAAAGAGTTGTAAAGAGCCCTAGAGCCAGCCAACTGAGATAAATGGCCATGGCTGAGTGTTTCTGTAAAGACAACAGTTGCACCATGAGTGACAAACATTTCTTTATATCGGTACACCACACCACCAATTTCTTCTGTAAATGGAAGAAAAGATGTCTTTGTGCACCCTATCACAGCTCTTCTCCCACATCTGCAGCACGCAGGGTAGGACACGTCGCTGTCTGGGATGGGCAGGAAAACGAAAAGCCCAAACGCCTTCACTTTGAGCATACAGCCTCTCACTGCTGTCGCCAGACCCTCGTTACTAGCAAAGAGTGAAATATGGCCCTGTGCTGGTTCATGCCACAGGTGCACAAATCTAGCCCTCGGTAACTTTATTACTTGTGACCCCTGAGTGCACCAGCAGCCACATTAAAGCACACTTTAATCCCTGGCTCTCAGCTCTGCGGCTGCTCTGACTCCCCAGGAGTGATCTTCTGCAGCACAACGCCCTCACAGCAAGCAGGAGCTCACAGGCAAGCACCTGCAAGTTTGCACATGCCCCTGCAGAAACTTGCAGCTAGAGTTATCTCAGCTCACATCTACCTTGTCCCTAAATTCTCTCCCACAGTTCCTGAAGCAGCCTTTCCTACCATTGAGGGGCCAAAAGAAAATGAACTTATGATCATGACCATTTCTATTATCCCATTTAAAAATGGTTTACCACCTCTTTCATTTCCATGTTCATTTCCTTTGTCACCAAGTTGCTGTGATTAGATCAAGCAAGACAAAGACTTTTTTCTTTTTATTTCCTTCTAAGTAAATCTATTTTCTTCTCCAGGCTAGTCGTGATTCTTGGCAAAATAATGCTTAAGAGAAGAGCTCAGAGGAAATGAATACTATTTTTTATTCTGGAGAAACAAATGCCAAAAGTCAATGTTGAAAAGATAATACAGCTTCAATCGACTCATATGTTTGTCAAGATGCTGTGACTCTGTACAGCTCCCATGAAAGGAGGAAGCTGTGATTTTAAACTGCATAAACAGTTGATCCTCCACATTGTTCAGACTTTTGCAATCAGATATGTATTCCAGTTAATAAAAATAAGGCAGCTGCCCAATGTTTTTTTATATTCAGGGCAGCAAGCAGATCAGCTCTCAGAGACATCAGCCAACTGCCTCTAGTAAGGCCCAGTTATACGCAATCACATGCAGCCGCTCTCCTCCGGCTGACAAGGCAGCATTCCTGCAAAAGTGCTTCTCCCTCACTAATCCCATCATTAAACCTGAAAACCAGATCCTATTATTTTCATTCATCTGGCAGTAGCTCACCTCAACTTAATTGCCCACCCGTACAAATTGGTACGTCACTTTGGCCCAGACGAAGGGAACCCAAACTCCACCTCAAAGCTGTCAGCAAGTGTTCAACAGCCCCGTTTGACACACAGCTCTGAGTTATACCTATGAGCTTCCTCGCCCAAGCACGCTCGCATGATACTATCAGGGTTTAAGGTCTCACTGGTAAAAGCTCTATTTACTCCCTGGGAAGTCACACACAGGGCATTATTTTAGTGGTCTGTCAACACAGAGCTTCAGCCTGACTGGGGTTGTGCCATCCCAGGCATACATTAATGAATCACTCAAACAGAAGCCTGTAGCATCTTAATGCAACCATCCTTTTAAAAAATCAATCAGAATTAAATGTAAACCACAAACCCAGTAAGTGAATGTATTGTTAAGAGGTTTTGATTAAAGCTTTTGAAATTAAAAGGATCAGACTGAGGATAAGAGAAACATACCGCAAAATCATCAAAAGAAGATGAGGAGCAGATTTTGTAGCCCTTGCTCTTGCGGGAGGTAAATCAGTACTTTATATTTTATGTAGGGAAAGGGTTGCAAAATTTGGCCTTTGATACACAGAAAATGTTCCTAACTGATCTTGAGTCCTTGAAGTCAATTAGTCCTTTGGTGTCTGTCCTATGTGGAGCCTCTAGTAGCAGGATGGCTGCCCTAAACAGAGGTTTCTCTCCTGTCACTTGGCTGGATGTGCCAGGGCAACTTTTGGCACACCATCAGGATGGTGACAAGTGGCCAAGATCCTGCAGCTCATGCACCTCCAGCTGTTGGAAGCAGAGAAAGTATTTTATAAAGCAACGCTACCACTGAGTGAGAGAACTGCTTCTGTTGCCTGACAGGTACAATGGAATGCTTTTATGTCACAAAATTCCCTGCATTGAACAGCAGTGTGCCATATCCCGATTTTCACAGGAAACCTTAAACATCAACATGAAATTTTGTTTACAGTCACACTCAGAATGAGAGAAGATCATTATCCCTGTAGACACTTTTACACGGTCAAACCTTAATCTGCTCAAAATCCCTACTGAAACTCCATTCTCTAATTTATCCACCAAACTTTCTGTTTCTATCCTAATCTAATCTAGAATTTGCCCCTCCTTGTAAGTGTAGGTATAAAAATTGAGCACTGGATTCAGCCTTTGGATTTGGGTCTGTGTCAGAGCTGAACGCAGAGCAATGTAACTGCCCTCTAGCAGTTACAAAGTCAGCAATTCCAGCACGGTTTGTGCACTGAATAGAGCTCTAAATTCGAATGTTCATTTACACATAGTCTTTCAGTTCAATTACAGTAAAATTTTCAGTTTGGGGCTTCTCAAAAGCCACAGAAATTAATCCCCTTTACAATATGCCTCTGCTAAACTGAAACCTGGTTAAACACATGCTTGAAGAAGCCACTTGATTTTTTTCTATATTTACTGTGCATTTAAAAGTTATATTTATAAGTGGCAGAGCAAAACAAAACAAAACAAAATAAAAAATAGGTTCTCTGCTGAGAATTTATGTGGCAAACTTTGCCTCAGAGTGTGTTTTTATAGCCTGGTTATAAACCCCTGGAAACAGAAGGATATATAATGGAAACACTGACAGATCCTTACCTAGAATATTGCAAATGAGCACACCATAAAAATGACTAATTACAGATATTGTAAAACTCAGCTTAACTCTCAGGCTCAGCTTCTGGGCTGGAGCAGGGAGATGCAGACAGTGATAGCAGAGGGCTTGGCCTAGGCTCCTGTCATCTTTGCCTACATACAGACAGGGAGCTTCTAGTTTTGACCCTCCATTAATGGCCATGGCCACAACAGGAAGCACTATTTTATAATCTGATGAGTTTAATGGCAAGCAGGAAGTTTGCAGGTTACCTGGCTAGGAAAAAAACCCTGCCAACACATACTGCCTGCAACAAGTCTCTGGCATATACCCACCCATAAAGTCCCAAGCAAGTTGCATCTTAGTAGATCTCATCTGTCTACTTCAGATGAGGGAATGTGTTAGACCATATACCAAAACCCCAGATTCCTCTAAGTGGCTTTGTCTGGTTTGTGAAAGAGGTAGGGAGTCCCTCAGGGAGTCTGAAGCAGCACAGAGGGACAAGGTGAGGAGCTTAGAGCTGGAAGGAATCTGTCTAGATGAGGATCCACAGGAATTAGGTTGTTATTGCACTTGGACTGACCCCACCACAAAAAAGACCAAAAGTAAATGGAGACTTGACGGCACTGAGCACCCATGCATCAGCAGGGGAAAGTTAAGTTGATTTATGCATTTGGAGAAGTGTAGTTACTGTAAACAATAGTTTCTGCATGCTTGCAGGGTAGGTGCATATGCTCAGGCATGTCATGGAAGGGGTTGGCACTGCTACTGCCTGCTGAACTGAGAAACGACCCAGGGCCAGGCTCTGCCATTCCAGTATGGCCCTGAAAGCTGATGTCTCCTGTGAGACCCCTGCAAGTGTTGAGGAAGGACCTCGAATCCTTTCCACCCATGCTGGAGAAGCTAACATCAGCTGTCAAAGTAGCAGGCAGAAGGCTCTGGGCTTGAGGGAGGCCTGAGAGAAAGACAATCCTCCAGCATTCTCATTTCTCCCCATCTGCCTTCCCTCTTTTTTTTGAGGGAAAAAGCCACTTGGAAGTGATGGTATCTCCATCTGAGCCTGGGTATGTCACCTGTATGCTGGGCATTGCCTTCAGTGCCTGGTTGGGCTGGATGCAGATCCCTGCACGCTGTCCCTCCAGTGCTTGCAGAAACACCATCCCCAAGGTCACAGTCAGCTGATCTGTCTGAGGCACTGGCAGCTGTATCCATTAGGAAAGCTAAGTGGAGCCAGTCAACTTTACAAGAGATGGCTGAATTGTTCTTATGCTGGAGGGGCCTGCTGTTGCAATAAAGGCCCTAGCCACAGCAAGGGGACAGACCCTGGCTATGGACACCCCGAAGGCCTAAAGATAAAGGGTTGGATTACACAAAGCAGTCTCTCATTATCCCTTCCTTGATATTGGTTGGTAACTTTGTTTTTTAAAGAATCCCTTAATTAGGTTTTACAGTGCATAGGTTAGGCATTTTCCAGCAAGAGCTTTATTGTAATGGGTTGCACATGTTCTCATACTGTACACCCAAATGAAACTTAGCTACAGGGCATTTCCTTCCGTTGCTCTTGCTGGGGAGCAGCTTTAACCTCTTTGCAGACACAAAGCCATATTTCACTCCTGAGAGGCCGCAGCGTTTCCCCACTCCCAATAACTTGGGTCATTTCAACTCTTAACTGTGCAGTGAACTCACAAATGTGCTGCAGGGAGCAATCCCAAGGGGGTAGGGAAAAGGTGACACAGACATGGAAAAGATCCAGGAGGTTAAAACCCAGCAGTGCTAGCAAAGCCCAGCAATCTCCCATGGAAGAGACTACAGTCCTCAGCTGTGCAGCATGTAGCTCGTGGTCACATTGCTGACCGTTGCCAGACTGCCAGGGGAATCACCTGGGGAACCCTCTCCAACACCCGCAGTGCTATATATTTCTGTGTCACATTTCAATTGAAATAAGTCAGGACTGGCTTAGAAAAAGAAAAGAAAAAAGTAGTTTCGTGGGCATGAAGACATGATTCATGGAGAAAAAAAGAAAAAACAATTGATATGGGCAGATATTTGGATTGGATTTGTCTGTGGTCACTAGCTATGGTAAGACATTCTCTTGACTGTGGCCTCTGGAGATGAGTTACTCAGAGCAATCAGAGCTACTTCTTGGACTGTAAAGTTAGGGTTTTTTTTTTTAGTTTGAAATTGCTGTGAGACTAAAGAAATTAAAACTGTGTTGAGATGTATGAACACTGCTAGGTCACAGAGGTTACTCACAGATCACAGAATCACAGAATCTTAAGGGAAGGGACCTCGATCGATCATCCAGTCCATCATGACTACCAGAACAGGACCACCTAGAGTAGGTCACAAAGGAACTCGTCCAGGTGGGTTTGGAATGTCTTCAGAGAAGGAGACTCCAAAACCCATATGTGTAGTGCGTTCTAGTGCTCCCTCACCCTCGCACTGAAGAAGTTTTTCCTTGTGTTTCTTTGGCACCTCTTCTGTTCCAGCTTGTACCTGTTGCCCCTTGTCCTATCACTGGCCATCACTGAGAACAGCCTGGCTCCATCCTCCTGACATCCATCCTTTATGTATTTGTAAACATTAATGATATTACCCCTCAGTCTCCTCTTCTTCAAGCTACAGAGCCCCATCTCCCTTCATCAGAAGGGAGATGCTCCACTCCATCACCTTTGTGGCCCTATGCTGCACTCTCTCAGGCAGCTCCCTATCCTTGAATAGATGTCTCTATTCAGCCCTTGAAGCTAATTATGCAGCATGACCATCAGACAAAAAATTTCCAGCTATGACTTAGGTGTGCAGAATTTACTCTAGATTTTGTTATCCATTCTGTGTGGCAGATTCAGGCGAGACAAAGACAGCTCAGCACATAGCATGTAGGGAAGTGATGAGATGCCTTGCTACAGGATGCTATTGGAAAAAATAAGTTGACAGGGATCAAAGGGCAAAGGAACAAATTCTTGGAAGAAGAAGTCCTTCAGGGTACAGTAAATATACAACTAACCACAGCGTGCTTGGTTTTCCTACAAACCCACTCCATTGTTCAGATACCAGAGCTACAGAAATAGTTTCTCTGGCAAGTCCTCTGAGAAGAGGCTGACAGCCTACACAGCTGAATGTATCTCTGCCTATATCTCTGATAATGGGCAGGAAAGCCTCATTAAGCAGATCTCAGAAACTTCAACCTGCAGCAGAGGAGTCTGCTTATCCACCCAGCAGCTCGAGCAGTTAACACAGCTAAAATATGCATTACCCGTAAAGCTGCTGTTGAGGGATTAGACCTCAGTCCCACAAGGAGTCAGGGATGTGACAGCTCTGTACACACCAGGAGCCTGGCTGGAATGACATCTGCGTGTTTCTAGGAATAGGAATTTGCAGCTGGGTTTTTCCATGGTACTTGCTCCTGTTTGCACTTGGGCCCTTGAAAATCAGCCTATTAGTACACTCACATTGAAGACGGGAATTTATGTTGTCTTTATGCTTTAAGCCTGAATTTGTCCTGAGGGAAAAGTAGCAGAAAAAACAGCCATTTATTTTTAATAGACATCAGTGTCGTTACTCAGGTCTGCTGAGCTTAAAGGATTGAGAGGTGAATGATATCATCAAGGAAATAATTTCTTTCTTTACTTTTTTTCATTCATCTAAGAAAAAATATCCTGCACAGGAATACAATACAAGAATCTTCCTGTGGTTTGTAAATGCTTCCCCTCGGGACTGCAGACCTCACTTATCTTGTCTGCTATCTCTTCCACAAGGCACAGCCGTCCCTTCTTGTGCTGTCCCAAGGACAGACACCTTTTGTCCACCTTCTGCCTTCAGCATACACATCAAGAAATGAACCAGGTGATGGCAGAGGTGTCTGCAAATCCCCACATTCCTCTCCCCCATAAAGATGGAGAAGCCCCTCTCAGCAAAGAACAACTCAGGATTTATCTGCAGTGACAGCCCCCTGGCCCTGCCCGGCAGCAGGGAGCGGGGCCCCCCACCCTAGGACACCTTGGGGTCACCAAAAGCCAGCCAGAGCACCTCGACTTGGCTGTGACCTTGCAGGAGCCTTTGCAAATCACATCTGGAACGCGTTTCAGCTTCAAGAGCAATAAATGAAAACACTGAACACAACAGGGTCGAGGCAATGTTGTTTGAAAGAAAAGGTAATGCTTTGACCCTTATTTGGCCCATGACATGTCTGGTTATTCCACCAAGAACTGGGGAAGTGTGGCTTGGATGGGTAAAGGGTAATAAACTATTTTGTCATAAAATAATACAATTCATTTCAAGCTTCAGTGGCACCCAAGAATGGGAAATGTGACTTCCCCACACTCCAAGCTACTACTTCTTTTCTTTTGTCTCCAGACATCCAACAAGCAAACAATAGCTCCAGTGGATTCACACTGAAACAATCAAGATCAGACAAGTTCACACTATTTTTCCAGCAGTTTGTCAAATCCTGATTTGAGAAAAATTAGAAAAAGACTGGTTTCCTTTACAAACTAGCAACAAATGAAAATCCAACTTACAGTGACAGCATTAGCATAAAAATAACACATAACCTTTCTGACATTTTTCCATTACTTTTCACCACTGAAGCCATGGGGGTGATTTCAGCCCCCTGCTCCCTACAACAAGAGGGATCCCTTTGATGGGATACCACAGGGTTGGCTACAGGTACCCCCCTCCCTCTCCTTCATTGCCCATAGCAGTGTGCTGCTCAAGCAATGCCCCGCTCCCCTTGCTCTGCATGCCTGGTCCTGTGGCCACCTGCAAGAGCTATTGCCTGGGCCACAAGGCAAAGAGCAACAATTGCTCACAGCATTCCTCTAAGGATATCCAGAATCAGAGGGTATTTTCCCTTTCCCGATGTGGCAAAATCCACTTTTTCTTTGGGAAAGCATTTGATTGCAGAAGAAATGAACAGTTTCCTTCTAGATGAGGCAAGGCTGATTTTATATTCAAAATACAACAGGAGTAAAGCCTCTTTATTGAGCCTCAAAAGTTCTGAGATTGCAGGTCTGCATTTGGAGGTTTGCCCCTGCCCAGATGATGCTGTTTATATTCCCATCTATACTTCATTGCCAGCACTGACAATCTCTTCTATCAGGTCCATTCATTTATTGCTCAAATGAATAGTTTTCCATTTAGAAAGGCAATAGCTCCAAAGTTGTGAGTTCTCCAGCAGCAGGACTCATTTCAGAGCCATCTCCCTTCTCATGCCCTAGCTGGCCTCACTCTGTGGGCTTGTGCCGTGTCTCTTTGGACTCTTCTTGGAAGTCTCAACTCACCTCACGTCAGCAAACATCCAGGGAATTGGAGCCAGGGAACTTGCATCAGAATGATGGTGGGTTTTAACTCAGAATATATTGCTGCTGTGGCTGAGAGTGCTGTCCCTCAAATTGCTGAGGGGAGCAGAAGGCAGCGATGGGCATAACAAGCTGGACTGTAGTACTTGGCCATCATAGCGTGGCATCTCCAGCTACAGGGGAGCATTCCTGTCATCACTTTCACAGGCTAGGGCTGCAAGAGGCTGCCAAGAAAGCAATACCTCACCATGGAGCTATGTGCTGTGGCCCACGGGTAGCCACTGATTCCCACAGTACCATTCCCACCAGTGGCTGGGTAGTTCACAGCCTCACTCCACGCTGCTGGAATCTCCCCATATCCGTGTCTCAGGGTTGTGTCTGTTTCATTATTTTATAAGGGATTTTATGTCTTTCCCTTAGAGCTTGGTTTGTTACTACAGGTTAAGAACAAGAGGGAGAATAAAAACGACTTGATGGAGGCTGCAGAGCAAACACAGCACACCACAAGCAATGAGCTGCCGGTTTTCATTGCAGCAGTTTAAGGCAATATCTCACTGGATTTTTCTGACTGATTTTTAAATTAAAAATGAAAAAAAAAAATGCTGGACCACCCTCTTGCTGAATAACTGGCTTACAGAAGGCTGTCGCTTTTTCTCCAAAAGGATTGAGAAACAGAGGCCTTCAATAGCTTCTTTGTGCAATTTTATTTTGCAGCTTCCAGCCCAAGACAGCATTTCCTGACCCGTGAGGATATGCTGCCCTCTTCCAGTCTGGGACGCTGCAGCTCAGCAATGTCATGGAAACACATCTCCATGGATCTGCAGGATTAACCCAAAAAATCACTAATCCTCCACTTCCACAGGTCTAGTTTCTCTTCACAGTTAGGAAATGGGTTAGGCAGAATGCCTTACAAGAAAAAGGGACTAGGACTGTACACAAGCAGACTCTTCCTGACCTCACGTCTCCCATCTGCCCTCTCTCCTGCCCAGTTTGCAATGCTGAGACCCTCCACCGCTACACACTACCTCTCAACACCTCTCCTCACCTTCCTCGTCATTCAGCCAAGTACCTGGGGAGTCTCCTTCCACACAAACAATCCTATAAAGAACAAGAGAATCCTCAAATATCTTTTACTAAAATGTCATGATCTGTGAGTCTCCACTAGGAAGACAAGTGAGCAAGAGAGAGCACCAGGAGCCTGCCCTACCGGCTAAGGGCTGTGAGCCTTTGTCTCCCCTCTGTGCAAGGGGGATAGATGAGGACTTTTCAGGCCTGAGTGGGACTAGGGGTTGTCACACCTGCTGCTCTCACAGGTGCCTGTGTGCCGGGAGATCCCCTCCAGCAGTTCCCCTGTGACTGCTCTTATCAGCTGCTGGAAGATTAGAGCTACCTTGGAATAGAAACTTCAAGAAAAAGGGGAAAGGGAGAATTGCATTTCAAAGAAAGAGCCTGAAAGAAACCTTTGAAGGACCCTATTCAAAGGTTCATGACTCCATATAACCAGTTTAAAAAGATATAAATTCCTGTTTGGATTTGGGATTGGCTCTCACCCCAGCAGGACAGAAAAGCTGCCTTCTTTGTATGAACACAGTCCCAGCACAGCACAGGAGATGAGATCCATCTGATAACATCTTACATTACTTTCAACCTAAAAATCCAAAGGTAAAACATGAAGGTAAGATCTACTCTCACATATGCATGAATAACTTCAATCAAAAGACATGAGCTTGTGCCCAAAAGCTTTTAGGTAATATAAAGGGATCTAAAGGTTTGTGGGGCTGGCTGTATACCAGATATCCTAGTGAAAAAACCACAGTCAACATTTACACCACTTACTGCTGAAATCTTTCCACCCCAGTATTCAAACACAGTAGTCACTTCCCAGCCAGCATAGCAGCTAAATCAAATGGTCGTGCTGAGCTGAAGCTCAAAGACAGAAAAACCTTAGGCATGGCTTATCTTTTTGCTTGCCTCTGATGAGTTCCAGTGTTCCCCACTCATCCCAAGTACACGCCTTTCTGGCAGCATCTTGGCCACACCAGAGCCACCAGGCCTGACAGCACCAAAATGCACTTGGGCTGGCAAATTCCTATTAATGGGTCAACTCAGCTCACAAGCACAAAAATACCCTGTCTGTATGGTTTCCTGATACACTGTTTCCTGGTAGATTTTTTTTCTTATGTTTGGAATTTTATTTCTCTTGGTAAAAAAAAACCCACCACCTTTTATTTCTAGATTTACTGGGGAAATAGCTGATCTTATCTACTCTATTATAGGTAACTTTAAAACCTGCTATCTTTAATGATGCACAGCCCTCCATTTATACAAGCTTTGGTTCACCTAAGCCCTTAGCCTCTGTGTCCCATGAAGTGTGTGTTTCATGGGTTTCAGCAGGATGTATTTTTAAGGATACACTTAACCAAATTGCTGCCACAGGGTCAGGGCTCTTACGGACTGTCACTCTCAGCCCCTTCTTCTTTTTTTTGCACCATGACTCCAGTTTGGCCACATCTGAATCTGCATGGAGGAGACATTCCTTTACCCTTTCACTTTTCCTAGCAGCAGCCCCTCATCCTGGCTGTGACCTTTGGCTGTTCCTGCAATTCCTGCGCCCAAACATAGGATTGCCCCAAGGATGCCAGGCAGTGACCCTGCCAGGAGAAGCCCTGCATGTGCTGCTCAGCTTAAGAAAGAGTCTGAGGTCCCTGTGCCAGCCTTCAGAGCCAAGCACAAGCATACCCAGTGCCCAAATGCTGATGGAAAATTCACTTTCAAGCTCAGGGCCACGGTGACAGTACCAAGCGAGGGGTGCAGGCTGCCTGAGCAGGGGCACAGCAGCCAGCTGCAGCGTGGAGGAGTGGATAGCAAGAGCTCCAGCCTCCCTCCTTCAGCATCAGCATCTCAAAGGGCTGCACAACTAAAGAACCAGGCAGAAAGCCAGGAAATCTTGAGTTATATTCCTGATGCTGCCATTAATTTCTTATATGGCCTTGGGCAACTTGTATCACCTGCCAGTTTGGGTTTTTCCTTAGATAAAGTAGGGAAAATACTTAACATCATGGATTTATAGAGCTTAAAGCTCTACAAAGAAGAGTCTGGTCTGGCTTCTCTATATCAAAAAACCCTTTAATTTCACTCAGTGGTGCCTGAATTGAGGCCAATTGCTTATGTTTGCCCAATATATATCTCTCCATCTCTTAAAGAAGAACAACTTATCTTCATCTGAAACATCAAGAGATGGAGAAAAGCCAGCACTTCCCTTGGTATTTTCCCTCCTGTGATTAATTCCTATCCCTATTGAGCATTCAAGTTTCATTTCCCATTTGAATTTTGGGGGATTCTTCTTTCAGCTGCTACTTCTAATAATGCTTTTTTTTTCTGCTAAATTAAAGCGTTTGCATGATTCAGTATTTCTCCTTATGGCTTATCCACACTCGTTGGTGAGCTAAGGACAATAATAGCAAAGATAATTAAAATCTGCCTAGTGCTTTGAAACATTAAGCTCATCTGTAAGGCCTATTATCCTGCTCAGTGTCAGAGGTACCACTGACAAATACTTGACTTCAGCCTTTCAGGCAGCGCACAGCTGCCAGAGAAAACCAAGAGTGGAAAAGTACTATCCCTTCAGAAAAACAGATGTTGCAGCTCCAATTTGTCTTCTGCCAAGACAAAGGAGATGCACTAAATTGATCTTTTGTAAAGGATATTGTTTTGTTTCCAAGATTAATATCACAACAAACTGGGAGGCACCATTCCTCGGGGTGCAATGCTACATTGCAGAACTGAGCCTAAATACCCATGCTGAGCATAATTTAGTTAGTCTGAAACTATGTCTGTGGAGGGGGACATAAACTTTTCCCATCCAGTAGCACATTATTTAAATAATCTCTATCTCTGTATGCAGAGGCTGATCACTCAGCTTCAAAGCCAGGCCACAGCTTCTAGGCTTGATGCTGCTCACCATGGAGTGCCTGGTGGTGGTTCTCAGAGCCCTCGCTGGTGGCCCTCATTGGGCTGCTTGGTCACATAAAAAGGAAGGGATGAATGAGGGGATGGGAATGACAACCTGGGCCATCTTGTGATGTGGCTGGAGGGCTCTGACTGGAGTCAACCATTTTCACTGGCCAGAAAACCTTATCTTGAGTCATCCAATTGAGTAAAGGACATCCAACCAGGGTTTCAGATTATGAGGAAAGAGACTTCTTGACACATTTCACAGAAAAGAAACTCTCTTTATCCACAGACCAGAAGCACTACAGTATGCTGACTCTTCACCCTAGGACCATGTCTGCTTGTCACCATTAGTGGCATCCTCCTGCACTATATTTTGCCCCGTACACAAGATGACACTGCCTTTCCCAAACACACCAGTCCCAGATGAGGCTATTCTTCCCTTGCTGACGTGAATGATTACATGCCTACACCAGCCATTACTGCATTTCTCCTCAGCAGTATTTGCACTTCAGCAAAAGGACTAAAAATTCCCAGTTGCACAACCTGCTCAGAATGAACACCAGTGTATGATTTAAACACATTGATTCAATGCTCCTTAGAAAAGCAATTTTTTTTACATAGCAGGTCCAATAAACATTTTGAAACAAACACAATCATCAGATTATGGTATTCTCTTTCCACACTTCTTCATCTACCTGAATAGCTGCAATTAAATTCCATGTACTTCTTTCACCAACATCCAAATCTCTATGCTATAGCANAAGGTACAACGAATGGATCAAGACTGGACAAAACAAAGCTTTTAGGATTGCTTGTTTCTTTGCACTACGGGAAATCTTTTACAATGGTGGAAAACACATGTAATGTATGACCTCAAGACAACAGCAATGCTCACTGGTGCTTGGAATTGCTCCTGAAGCAAGCTGACCCCTTTTCTGCTAAAGCTTGTCTACCCAGAAAAGTTTTGCAACCCTAATTATGTCAACTAAGAGTGTGAAAAAAAAAGTACATCATCCCTACCAGAGAGTGAGCTGTGCCAACAAAAAGCCCTGGTGTGGATGCAGTCCTACAACACATGGGATTTTTTTTTCTTTCTTTCTAGTAGGGCTAATTTTGTTTGGGTAGCACAGATAAACTACATCAGCAAAAGAAACCTCTTGGCTTGAATAAGTGTGTTTCCAGTGTAGGTTCCCAGTCCAGTGAAATTTGTATGTCAGCACATTCCTTCTACTGGAGAGACCTAATGCAGAATTCTGTGAGGTCTTTACCTGAGATAGAGGAAGGCTAAAGGAAGGATCAGACTATTCAATATCTAAAAGGGAACCAGGACACAGTGTGGTAAGGGGAAAGCTCTGGCTGCTCTGAACCAGTGGAGGGCCCATCAGACAGCACATTCCTGCCTGACACGTGCCCTCTCAGCTACAAAGTGAGTTTCCTGTCAGAGACAATCCCCAGCCAGAGGATTGCTCTGTGATAACACACAGTCACTCCTGGGCTTCTAGCACAGCCCACTGTCCACATCTATGTCAAGCTTCTGCTTCATATGGGGGTTTGGACCTTTAGGGTGTTGGTCCTGCCTGTTATGGGCACAGTGGGTAGTGAGACAACTACCCAATGTCATTGCTACACCGTATTTGGGGGATGCAGTGGCAGCATGTGTTTCTTTTAACCTAGAATCAAAACAGCCTCTCTGGTTATACCTGGAAACTGAAGACAAGGTGCACTGGACTTATTCAGGCTGTGTGATTCACTTTTCCTTCCCACTATTACTGAACCTAGTGTTTGCCTAATGTGAGCCTCATGTACTCTCACAGGCTAGCCTCCACCTGCAGTAACCATGTGTCTGACTGCAACACAGCCAGAGCTGTCTTATAAGGTTTTGTCTGGGATAGAGTTAATTTTCTTCACAGTAGCTCATATGGAGCCACATTTTGGATTTGTGCTGAAAACAATGTGGATAATACATAGATGTGTTTGTTATTGCTGAGCAGGGCTTACACAGAGTCGAGGCCTTTCCTGTCCCTCACCCCACCAGTGAGGAGACTTGGGGCGAACAAATAGTTGGGAGGGGACACAGCTGGGACAGCTGACTCCATCTGACCCCAGGGATGTCCCAGACCATATGGCATCATGCTCACTGCATAAACCTGAAGGAAGAAGATGGGGACATCTGGGGTGATGGCATTTGTCTTCCCAAGTAGTCGTTATACATGATAGACTCTACTGTCCTGGAGATGGCTGAACCACCTGCCTGTGCTGAGGAGTGGTGAATGAATCCTTTGTTTTGCTTTGCTTGTGTGCATGGCTTTTGCTTTACCTATTAAACTGTCCTTACCTGGACCCATGAGTTTGTCACTTTTACCCTTCTGGTTCTCTCCCTTTTCCCACTGAGGGGAAGGAAGGGAGAAAGTGGCTGTGTGGGGATTAGTTGCTGGCTGGGGTTAAACTACAACAGACCCCACACTGGGTATACACTGCCACTCGCTGCAGATGGGGACCTGTTGAGGCAAGATGCATTCCCCTCCCCTGCCCTCTTCTGCAGCCTTCTGTGAGTATCCTCAGGTAGGACAGTCTGGGACCCTCCCTGTCCTTCCTGCTCTGACCACTGCACTCCTCTCAAACACAATGGGCAATTTCAGTGCACTGTTTAACAAGGTTTCAAGGTTGTGGCTAGGGCCCCTTCCTTCGCATCCTCTGGAGCGGCAAGTCCCACCTTTTCCTTCTTGCAGAGCTGCATTGGCTTGTTGCCCTCAATAATCCGGGGATGGGGGGTTGGGGGAGGGGAGGTGTTGTTTGTTGATCTTCTCTTCCCTTAATCAATCCACAGAAACTAGCTTGTATGAGGCTTTGTGTGTCTGCAGAGTGAATTCCACAAGCAAGGTGTAAAAGTAATTAAGGCACCAGGGTTCAGCTTTCTGACATTGCAATCAATGAGCTGTCCCCAGGCAGACACCTGCACAATGAAAGTGCAGTGAGTGTGGGGAGGCAAGAAGGGAATCTAAAATCCACAGCTTTTAGAAAGCCCCATCATTTCTCAGTCTGGCTCTCTGGGGGCCAACAGATAAACAGCACTGCCCCAAGGAATTTCCTTCCTCCAAAGGTGGGAACTGGCCGAGAGCAGCCATGGCCTCCCATCCTCTGATGACATCGGCTTCCTTGGGCGCGGGGCAAGGGGACTTCAAAGGAGGAGTTGGGAGAAAAAGCCCTCCCGTGAGAGTCAAGGTCTGCTTTCTGGCCTGAAGATCGTGTGGCAGAGTCCCATTGTCAGCAGTTCACCCCAGCACTCCTTAGAGAGGCAATAAAAGCGGAAAGGAAAGCATTAGCACAGCAAGAGGCAGCCACACAAAAGTGACTGCAGGGCTGTGATCAGCAAGAAGCTGCCGTTCCAGTTACTCTGGCCAAATAGTCCCAACACAACCCCATCTCTGCTGACATCTGAACTAACCTCTGGACCTGCCTTGACAGAGAGCCACCAGTTTACTGGGGCTCGTGCTCCTGGGCTGAGCTCACTGCAAACTTGCAGATGACAAATCCAGGTTAACTTCAACAGTCTCTGTCTAATGATGCTATTTGGACTTTCTTCTCCCTACAGCTTCCTCCACTCATATCTTTTTAGCCCCCAGACCTGTCTTTGTTGAATTGTGGCCAAAAACTTCCTGGGGGGTGAGGAAAGAGTAGGGACTGGCAGTCAGGCATGGTAACACTATGCTCACATAAGCTTCATTTTCTTAGGAAATCAGGCTAAAAATAATAGTAAGAAATGTTGGGCAACTGCCTTCAACTCAACATGTCTCTCTAGACAGGAAGAAAGGAAGGAATTGGCAGACTGTAGGCTATATTTCAAAGTTTTTCTACATGATTTCAAGTATGGAAATGAAAAATAAAATTAAGAAGATATATTAGGTCATCTTGCCCCTCCTTGGGGAAACAAATCTGCAGCTGTTTCCCTTCATGTATATTTTAGTGAGGTGTGCAGCCCAGTTTCAAACGATCCAGATGATGGAGCTTCCATCACTTTTCAACAGGGAGCCATTTCTTTGCTTACGTATATTTCCTTTTTGTTTAAAAACAATTTCAACTTTTTTATCCATTGGCCACTTTTAATCTTATTATTTCTAGCACACCTCTTAATTGTTTTATAAACTCACCAGAGTAGAAAGGTAAATAGAAGTGTCTACACATGCCACCTACATATTTCAAATAGCATCACAGGGTTCATTGCTTGCTTTCAGCTGACTGAGAGGCTCTTATTCAATACAGCTTAATGTTTTTGAGTGTGTTTTTCATGAAAAAAATGGCTTTGATTAATAAATTCCAGGGTTTTTTCTCAGTCTGGGTGTTTACGACTTCCCACCCTGTCCCTGTTTCTGCTTGAATTTGAAAGGCCCAACCCACTCCAAATATCTTCTAGAGTTTTCTCACTCCCATTGACTTTCCTACTTTAGCTTTCTGTTACATAATTTTAAAATATTGAAAGGGAAGGATTACTTTAATATGTCATTATTCCAAGAAAACAGCTCTCTTTTCTTAACCACAGCTGCTTCTGTCATACTGTTGATTTTCAGCAGAGTGAGCCCTGAATATCTGGCAACATTGATGTCCTGCTGTAGACACAAGAGGACATGAGTTTTACTCAAGAGGAGAGGGCTGCAGTCTGTGTGCTGGCTATCGGTGCTTTCCCGAAATGTCAGGGCAAACTGTATTTCCCAGAAAGCAACTGCTCCATAATCAGACCCGATTATTAACCACTGAGACGAAGGCAGAGAAGAAACCACTTTTCTGCTTGCAATACCCCCCTCCACAATAGCCCACAGCATAGTGTACCCAGTCAGAAGAAACTCAGTGATGGTCTGACAGCCCCATCTGCAGCCTCTCACCCTGCTAGGCTGAGCAGGCAGCCAGCAAAACCTCCACATACCACAGGCTGGGCAATGTCAAAGACCTGAACGGGGCTAGGGCCTACCTAGGGGAAACTAGATGTGGACAAACCACTCCAAGTTAAATCAACTTATATCAAATCTATGTGTTTGGAGCAGGTCTGAATCTAACAGCAAGAGTCCAGCCACTGACCCAGCACTGATTGAGGAGGTACCCAAGGATGAATTACCTTTGTCATATACACTTGACAGAAAAATATGTTTCTTCTTGCTACGTTGCAGCTATATAACACGAAATAAACACTGTGAGGTGTAATCAGCTTCAGTATCTGCACCTTAAGGACAAATACAGAGTGGCTTTGATCAACAAACCCATTTTTTAAGTGCCTGTTCCACCCTCAGAAGCAGGAGACGTGAAGACATGTGAGTCAACACAGTTTTCTTGGTCATATTTGTCAGGGGTCAGTTTCAGAGAATTTTGTGAAAACAAGATTCCCCATCTCCATATCATTTGACTCAGAAGAGAAGCTGGTTTCTGCTATTCTCACGCTTCCCTGATGGACAGCAGCACATCCACTGCTGCCAGCACACACAGTGAGGAAACGTCTACACATCTGAGATTCATCCCTCAGAAACTTCTGGATTCCTCCTGCATCTTGCAACATTGCAAGAAGCATCATGGCACCGGTATTTCTCTGCCTGATCCCCTGCTTAGAAATGCCTCTGGTCACTGGAAGAGAAAGAAAGGCTGGCTCTGTAGATAGGATGGAGACCCACATTGGGAATATTTCCCAGAGCATTTATGGGTCTCAAGGCCTCTGCAAAAAGTCCCACATACCTACATCCATTCTTTGTACACACATCTGCCCCTCAACTAACTCCACTGTCGTCCTGAGCCTCCTGCTTCACCAAGCGCCACATATAGTTGCCATAAATATATGAAGTCTTTTAATAAGTAGTAGATTTAAGTCCATATTAGGCATAGTTTAAGGATACCAAATGGCAAGAAGTCTGAGCCCTTTCCTGAGCATTGATGGCTATGTCTGAGTCAGCCTAACTCTCTGCTGTTCTCTGCTGAGTCACTTCATCCCAAAGCATCAGCAGCTCATGAAGAGTGAGGAAGAAGCAAGGAAGCAGAGCCAGGAGAGGGTGCACAGCAGGAACAGAGGGCACCAGCCTGGACATCATCCCAGGTCTTCTGACGTTTGTATTACTGGTGGGAAAAGTACTCTGAAAACACAGCTTTTGTGAGGGTCAGGCTGTGACAAGAGACAGAGGGACCACAGTATGCAAACCCAAACAGGGTACTTCAGGAGCAAGTGTTGATTCAAACTGAGATGAAGAATTCTGTTTTTGAGTGAGCTTATGTCAGAATATGTCTGTGTGTGTGTGAGCATGTGTGCACATGTGCACATGTGTATGAGCACTATGTGCATTGCACACACTCACACATGGTTTTGTTTGGACAAGGCATTTTGGCAATGTCAATGAAAACTAATTGCAAACAAACTGCTTTTATATTCAGTCCCCAAAACAGCTTCCTTTGCAGTTGTACCAGGGGGAGTTAAAAGCGTCACTAGCTGTTGCTCCATGACCCCGTAACTTCAGATGCTGTACCTTCCACTCCATCACAGCACTCTCCTTTTGCTGACCAAAAGGATCAGTGAGGTGCTGAGAGTCTGTTCATCTACTTACTCACAGCTCAGCACCACTTCTCAGGAGCACTATATAAATTCAGAAGTTGCCTGAAATAATAAATAAATGTGACAGGTACAGAAACAAAGCCTGTAGCTCTTGGGCTAGCGTTTCCTCCTCCAGAGAGGTTTTTGTTCCCTTGTGTCTGCAGGACAGAACATTCCAGTGATGTTTCAGCACTGATTGGCCCTCTAGCCTCAGCCAGGAGAAAAGTCAGCTTTCTGGCAGAAAACTCTGACTAGCTCCTGGAACCAAGCACAGAAAAGGAGAAAAGATGGAATACTTTGTTTACCATATCATGACATCACCATAATCACTGCAGAAAAATGCAAGTTCATCTTTCTTCCCTGGGATGGACTGTATGACCTGAATGCTTAGCACTGCTGGAGAACGCAGCAGTGTCCTTCTCCCTCTGCAGAGAGCTCTGGGACTGCAGCGTGGGCATGAGCACACGTGGACGTGTTTGACCTTGTGGCCACTGACTTCATCAGTTCCCAACACTGAATTCTCTTTACAAGACACAAGTCCAACAGTGATGTTTTGCCTCTCAGGTTGAGCTTCAACGAGCATGCTGCAGTCACTGACTGCTTCATAGCAAGCTGTACCATCACCTGGAAGAGTCCATGGGGCTCTGTGGAGACAGGGAAGGACTGGCCAGAAAGTCTTTGCATCCTCCACTGCTTTAATTGTTAGCATGTGCAGACGTACAGAGTAAGGAAGAAAACAGTCAGGCCTTCAGAGAAAGTAAACAGTTTCCTCCAGAGGAAACAGTCACTTCAACTGGCATGTCACTCAGGTTACACAGAGGAGTTGAGGCTCTCTGGAAAAAAAAACTGATTCCAAATAAACTGTCTGTTTTAATTCAAACAAGTCTAGGTTAGCAAAGTCTTTTTCACATCTGGTTTCATCTCTCTCCTCCTTTTGCTACCCTTCTACCCTCTCCCCCCCCAAACTCCACTGTTATTTCTAAGTGATCTGCTATTTTCTATAGATCTGTTTCTCTGATAACTGAGCAGTTGTTGAAGATTTCAGAGAATAGATAAAGCCAGGATACCCCAATACATCAAATTCTCACTTTGTTTTTTTTCCCTGGTTTTGCTCCCATAGCCTCCCACAAGATTAGGTCCATCAAAACCAGTTTTAGGCTTCATGACAAAGAGCCTGGCTAAAAGGAAAAAGGCAGGTTTTCTTCCAGAAAGAGGGGCCACTGCTCTACTCCTGGGGCAAAAAATGTCTGAAAGAGTGCAGAACTGCTGTGACTTTGACAACCAGAAACACGGGAAAAGTACAGTGGTAAATGGCAAGGCAGCCAGCTGAGACGTCCCTACAGTGAGGTCTTCCTCCTCCTAACTGGAAGTCAGATTGAGTTGTTGGAAAGCTCCAGTAAATCTTTGTACCAGGGAAGGACCAGAGTCAAGGGAGTGCTTTATTGCCCTGAGATTGAATGGAAAATCAGAGCTTCAAAATCCTTGCAAAGGGATCATCTCAGGAGGGGAAATGGCATGGATCAACTGAAATGTTCATTCTGGTTTTTACGCTACAGACAACGGTAAAGCAAGATAAAACTGTAAAAATACATCCATAGCTCATGCTTTCCATTTCTGACACCACTTGGAAACGTTTTCAGGACTGGGAGATTTACTGAACTGGGCCTTGTACGAGCAAACACAGACAGGTTATCCTAGACTACCATTTTCTGATTACAAAAACACAGCCTGAACATTCCTAACCAGACATTTTACAGAATTATAACTGCAAGAAAATACCAAATCAGAGCATAAAGAAAAAATCCTGGTGGATTCCAATATGAATAAAATTTAATGTTTTAACACATTAATTTATGAAGCCACTGCTCCTGTGGAAGCCCGTGATCACTCATTTCAAGGCACTGGTAGGAGCCCAGGCAAAAAAAAAAAAATGTTCAATGGCAACAGAAGCCAGTGCAATCATATCCTATCCCTAGGCCACATGTGCCATGTGGACTAAAGACCATTTGCTCTCAGCACCCTTTTTTTCCATAATGTATCTGGAGTAGAAACCCTCTGTTTGCACCCTGCTGTGCCAAGCTTTGTCCTGGAAGTGGACAGAGCACACAGCACTGAAAGGAATAGAGGGATCTCAGCAGGCACTGCTGCACACCCTCCCCATCCACAGCCTTGCACTAGCCCCAAACAGCCCAAAATAACCTGACACTGTGCACGTCAACAGGCAAAATAATTAAGAAACACCAGCTGAAAAGGTTGTTCCTTTGTGTGAATTCAAGGGAATTTGTTCCCTCTGAGGGCCAGTAATTCATTTGGATGTTGACTCAGAGATGACATTATGGGCCTGTCCTTCACAAGTGCTTCAAGCGTAACTTTGGCCTCAACAGTTTCTTTAATTGAACTCAATTTAGATGGGAGTCCACCAGCACTTCGTTTTTATTTTATTTTTATGATCCAATTTAGCATTTCATTTCAGTTGCCATCAGATTTTATTATAGTTGTTGCTAGCGGAAAATGTATCCGCCTATTACTAACACTACATAAATTCAGATGATGTCTTAGGAAACACTCTCACATGTATGAGGGCTAACATTTCATATATAGTATGCCTACTTGTTGATAAGCTTTGCTGTATGAGTCAATGCCATGGCCTCTCCAGAGGAAGTATTGTTCCAATGCATAATATGTCACAAGGGCAAAGAAATGAAACCTTTCCTAGTGCTGTCACACATGGTATCTTTGGGGCTTCTCCTCTGAGAAGTGAAGATGATTCAACCATCCTGTGCACTTGCTCCAGCAGGAGTGTTGATTTGAGAATGTATTCCTTCACCAAAGAACTGGTATTTACATATCTTCAGGACTTTTTGGTCTTTTTTTTTTTAATGAATAAAGAGCTCTGTTTCACAGATCTAATATTCTTTCCTGAAATAGGTTCTGAAATAGCATTGCACCCTAGAATTGCACTGCACTATGTGCTTGCTAAAGGCGGTCCAAAGAAGTGTGATATTTCCAGATGACCTGAGTATTTGAGATACAGTATGTTCACATCCACTGTAGTTTCAATTAAAAGTGAACTGAATCCAGCAAGGCTGGGATTATACCATGGAGGAAACATTTTAGGCAGTGAGGATAGCACAGGACTGCATCGGGCAGCCTGGATAGGCTGCAATGTCTCTATCGCCAGCTGTGACCCAGGAGTGATGTGGGTAGAGCTGGTCTAGCTCCACAGCTGAGAGAAGGAGGACGAGACACATTTTAGGAGGGCTTTTACTCCCAGGATTTGAGTTTGGGGATCTACCCACAAGAAGCACGAGTTATCAGACTCAGCTACATTGCTGTATACCAACAGCAACTACTGCATGAGCTGCTTTACCCAGTGCACCATCTGGTTTTCCAGACCACATTAAGCCCCAGGCTGCTGTAGTTAGATGGGCATCTACTGCAGAATTGCCTGGTTTCAAATGAGATTCACTGCAACAGAAGCTGAGTAGATCAGTCCAGATTCAAAGCCCCACCAGGCAGATCAGTTTTGAACACAAATTTAGAAGAGATTTCAATTTAATTAATTCCGCTTTTTGTTTTCTGATCTAAGCTAAGAAATCTGGTAACATCTGAAACTTTTATCAGAATTGACAATGGTATAAATACCATCCTGCCAGCTCCTAGAGTGCTAGCAAACAATCTTTCGACTGCTAAATGAACTCTTACAGACAGAGCAAGATATAAACACCCATATGTAATGCACATTCTCTGGACCAAGTCCACCACTAGAAAAACCCTCCTGCTTCCCTGGAACCGGGAACATAAACTCTCTTTATATGTCTTAAGTGTCCACAGTACAAACAATAAGACATTAGCATGCTCTTGACACTGCTGTCAAAATAAACAGCTATTTATTAATATTCTACAAGGCATTATTTTTAAGGGAAATCAATCGAGCAATAATGTGAGGGGGGAAAAAAATATATCCCTCTGCCCCAGAAAACAGCATCTCCCTTTTACTTAAGACAACATCTGGTCCAGATGATAGCTGCCAAAGGCTGGAGCTAAGAGGCATAGTGATTGCTGTTGCTTGGTGGTTGCTTGAGTGCTTTTGAGAACAACATTTTTTCACTGTATGGTATCACTGCCAACTATTCCCTGGGATCCCAAGAGGACAATGCATTCCCTTTCTGCTCTTACTGGGTAAACGGAATAAAGGCTGAACATGATGCTTGCTCTCGACAGTCAAACCTGCACTAAGTACAAAAAGGTATTAAAAATTGCCTCCCTCTCTCTTTTTCTGAGGTGAAAACCTCCTCATCTTCACACAGGGAGACTTTTGCCGCCTTTTGTTCCTGTGGTTAAAGCAAACTTAAAGATCTCAAAGAACCTCTTGAGAAAACCAAGAGAGGAAGCTTGAATGCAAAGTGAACTTACAAACAAAAAGCTATTTTTAGTGCTGGGGGAAACTCTTAGCATTGGACAAACAATACAAGGAAGTTTCAGACACTGACTGCTAGGGAGAACTAATATCCCCTTGCCACTGCCCCACCTAGTCTGGATACAGGAATGCTGCTATATTCTCAGGCTTCTCACAACTCCCAAATTATTCACCTCCCCTTCAGCATGGTGCAAAAGTTCAGGGCTTAGGCCAAGAGCCACCTGGCTGGCTCATACACACAACCTTACCCTCCCGTTGGCATAGGTGATTTGAGGTCACAGTATGGCCCTGATAGGACTGTGGGCTCCATAGTGTAGGTGGGGATGGGTGGTGGGTCTTTCATATGCAGTACCACCAGATGTGGTAGCTGGAAGCACACACAGGGCTGAGGCCAAAGAGGAAAGAGAAAGGAGAGTCTTGTGTACCTTATGCACAGAATTACAACAGAGCAATTGGTCAGAAGCAGAATAAATGACATGAATGGCCTTGGAACAACCCAAAAAGGACTCTCCTAAATACAAGGCAAAATCTCTACCTGTGCTTCTGCCCATCATACATTTTTGGGCTCCAGGAGGAATTGCACTGGTGTTCAGTAGCTTAGGATCTGGCTGTAGATTCAGGACACCATAATATGGCCTTGGCAGTGCCCATTAACTTTTCTTTCCCTTCTAGCAATTCAGCTTTCAAACCCTTCCAGGAAAAACAAATAATGTGCTTTTCAAGCAATTATCAATGTGCAGGTTCTTTGAGGTGGACAGCTTTTACACAGGAGCTTTTCCACCCTATTCTCTTCTTGCTCTAGAGCGAGTGGTAGGAATCAAGGTGGGCAAGAACAGTCTGTCTTCTGAGATCATGGAAATAAGACTACACACAAAGGACATTGTTTCCCTTGAAGGCTCTCCCAAATCTTTGTATTGCTCAGTCACCTAAACCAGAAGATGCCAGGAAAGGTATTTCTTGGAGCAGACACATTTCTGCTTTTACTGCTGCTTTTGCTGTGAGCTTACATAAAGCAAGGTTTTGATGGACAGTCAATCAGAAACTGGGTGCAAGGTGGAACTGTACAAAAAGTAGAAGCTATAGAGGATTGCTCAAGCCCTTATCTGGCTCTGTTGCCTATACGGACTCACAAGAGGTCAGTCAGGGATATTTTGTACATCTGCCTGCCAGTGGGAGAGGTGGATATTTATTACATTGCAACAAGTTGAGCCTGACAGTAATGTGCCCTTCCATGGACAAAGTCCAACTCCAAACAGGGCTACAACAGCAAGAGCGTAACCAGCAGACTGAAGGAAATGGTTCTTCCCCTGTAATCAGCACCTGTGAGCCCGAGTCAGGGTAGTGCATCCAGCTTTAGTTTCCCCAGGACAGGACACTAAGGGAAGGGCAGTGATTCAGTGAGCTTGGCTTTGCCCAACAAGATGGTCTTAGGGCCAAAGCACGTGGCATAACAGAAAGGAAGTGGGTTTGTTCAGGCTGTGGCAGGTACTGCGATGGGGAACCCCAGCTTCCAGTACATAGAGTGATCACAGAGAAGATGCCCAGCTTCTCAAAGATGCACAGCAAAAGGATGTGTTGCAGCGAGGGAGATTGAGCTCAGTTATCAGGAAAAATAATTTAGCTCTGAAAGTGGTCAAGAATCAGTTCTTGGATAAGAACTGAGAGACCTTGTATCTATTTAGTTTTTTAGTGAGTCCTTATAAGTTAGATAGGGAAAGGCCTCTACACTCCTCAAGCACTCAACTCTCTTTGACCCCCTTGGGGACACTAGACTATGCAGGCACCTGAACACCTTCACCTAGTCTGCTCCAGAAGGTCTGCTCATTTCTTTCCAATGTCACTTAGGCCATTGAATCATTTAGTCAATTTTCCAAATAAAGTCACCTTTTATTTTGGATTCTGAGGTTTTCCTGCAGGCTTTTTCAGTTTACTTTGTTCCACAGATACTCTATCTTCATCTTGCTAAATATCCCCTGGCTGAGAGGACAGGGTTGTCAGTTGCTGCTTCTTTCTAAATTAATTCCACATGTTTTTTAGTGGAGGGGGCCACTCATTGCAAAAAGCCTCAAAAAAAAAAAAAAGAATATAATTTATTTCTGATCTGGCTCTTGGTTCCAATGCAATGGTCTGGAACTGCAAAGGGTTAAGGATTAGCTGATGGAAAACATTTGAGAGGCTCTGATAACAGAGCATACACAAACATTGGGATCAGGCTCCCAGCTGCTGCTTACACATTGCAAATCACCAGCTTTGGCACAGGCAGTACCAGCCTCATACCCTGCACAACATTTCTGCTTTTGGGCTGCACTGACTCCTGCAATAACTCACCTGTCACTCCAGAGAATATTCTGGGATCTCCTTCTTCCACCTACCAGCTGTCAGATCGGTAGACATGTACCCCAGTGTCCCCACAAACCTCAGCCCACTGATACCACACAAACCAGGGGAATATGCTATTTCAGAGCACGCACTCAGAACTCCAGCACAGGCAGGATGTTTAATGGAAATTCTGCACTGTCTCTGAAGCACTTGGCTGCAGATTTGTTCAGGTTTTTGAGAAAAGAGCTTGCTTGATAGCGCAGCACGAGTGAGCTCTCTAAGTATGCTAGGATATGTGCATGATCATAGCCGAGCACAGAGATGTCACAGCCCCAACACTAAAATACACCACGTTTTCTGCTGTTTGCTGCCCAAGTTCACAGGTCTGTAACGTAGCACTGACTTGAGACACCACAACATTCCTTATGGGGCACCTGGAACTCCTACATGCACAAGCATCTTTGCCCAACCAGGACAAGCCTCACAATCAGAGGAGCCCAGTGTGGGCACAGCTGACGCTTACATTAGGAAAGGCTTTTGAAGTGGCCGGGGAATGTCACTAATGTTGAAGTCGAGTGGAATAGAAAAATCCCTTCCACTCCGTCTTATGCTGAAATACTGAGCCTGCACCTCAGTCTTCTCTGTTCCTGAAAGAAATAACTGTGCCACAGCCATAATTAAATGCAGCTGTTTTGAAACAGCACTGGGAATATGGTAAAAACTGGTGTTGTTCATGTACTTACACTTCGCTTCTGGGACTAAACTGCATTCAAAACATAGTCTTTCCTTATCTTCTTCAAAGATGAGCACAAATGGTTCAGGTACAAAGCACTGATGTCAGTGGATTAAATCCTGACCCCCACAGTACTGTGCTGATTCACAGTGGTTCAGTAAGTTGAGGACGAAACCCAAGAGTGTACAGAGCATGTCTAACACAGAACTGATGCCTGACCTCCCATGACATTACTTGCTTCTTAACCCAAATGGTACCTCCAGAGCCCACAGGTCTGAGACTACAGAAGGTAACAAGGTGGCAGCAGCCATAGCCTCGTGGGGTAAGGAAGCAGGAATTGTTAGTGTGGATCAGGCCCACGGCTCATCTAGCCCTATATCCTGTCTCAGATGGTGACCAGCACCAAATGCGTCAGAGGAAGATGTGAGGGACCCCACGTGAGGCAGATGTCATGCCTCACTGCTGCCTGCCCAACTTAGGAACCTAAGATGAAAACAAATGAGTTTATAACCTTTTGTCAGCCTGTTCCAAGGATGTAACTTCACAAATATTTAGGTCAAATGGGGCACACCCTGTGCTGCACAGAAGGGGAAAAGAAGAAAACCCAGTGCTTCAACTCTTGGATGCCATATTCTGTGTGATAGATAAGATAAACTAGTGACAGTCACTTGCTGTCGATGTAGACTTTGGTCCGATGGCTCAGTTCAGCACCTGAAGGTAGCTTAGGAGACAAGTGAAGTGAGTACTGCAGCCTCAGTGCAAGCCTTTGTGACACGACAGTCACAAAAAGAACTCTAGTTAATCAAAGAAAAACAAGCATGATGCTAAAATAATCTAGGCTTCTCTTTGCAGATTTTTTAAAACTCAACTCAGTTTCTACAAGGGATTCACCAACCTGAAAAGCATTCCTTGGTGCACAGAAGTGCACTCACTTGAACCATCACTTCCCAAAAGGCTATGAAAACATCCTCACAATTGTGTTCTTATTAAGTTGTAAAAGGTTTTCTCAGGTATTACAAAAAGTGTTAGTAGGTTCCTAATTAATTCCTAATTAATCCTAATTCCTACTAGTAAGGTTCCTAATCAGCCTGGGACTCCATTTCCTGACAGAAAAGCTTGATGGAGACAAAGCTCCCCATTTCTGTCGTGGTAGCACCTGGGGCTCTCATCATACTTTGTGGAAATGAGTCTCCACTGCCCACTCCAGCGAGACACGATGGAGGGCCAGGTACCATCTGGCCCAGAGGGGTTTTGTCCAGCGCTATCCTAGGGGCATGGATTCAGTCTGGCTGCACTTTCCCTAGTGCTGGTCTCTGCTGGTGCAAACTCTAAGTACTGGGCATGGCAGAAACCTGTCCTTGCTCTAAGGTTGGTTGTCCTGCTGGCAAGGCAGGACAGAGGCAAATGCAGATGAAAGCTACTGCTCTGCTCAGCTGGAATGAGGGCAGAAGAAAATCTTTTCTGTAGTTTGGCACAGAAAGGTCTCCTATGTCCTTGGTATCCCCAAGGTGACATCACTGATGACATGTGAGCAAGGCAGAGACATCGCAAAGCCCTGTGAAAGGGGCAAAGGCCAGCTCAGAAGCACCCCTGAGAGCAGGCAGCCTTGCCCACAGCTCTTTTCCTCCATCAGCTGTTAATCATTTGCCTCGGCTGTGTTAATTCACAAATTTCTTTCTCCCAGCCCTGCTCCCATTGTTTCCTAGCAGGGCATTGTCATGAGGCCAGTTCTATATTTACAACAGGATGTCAGCCTACGCTTACAGTCGCCTTCTTTGAACTGGATACTTTTACCTTCTATGTTGGCAACGATGCAGTTGAACAGAAAGGTAGAAAAATAAACAAGTGTTTATTTAAGACATGCTTGGTTGTATCAAAATGCACAAGTGACACTTCTTCCTACTGGCTCCTCCACACTCCTGGCCAGGGGAGCACAGGTTTTTTCATGACATAAACAAAGGATTATTTCCTAAGAAGATTGAGTGTTTCCTTTAAAGGAAAACAAAAAAAAAAGAAAGGAGGAAGGAATCTGCAGAATAGCCCTTAGGAAGTTACAACTCTGGAGGCCCTTTAGTCCCTTACCAGCAAAATGTATTTAAATATAGCATGGCCTGCCCAGAGTACAGCCTGAGAAATGCCACATACCCAGCAAAGAAACAAGTCTGCAGCCAAAGCCAGAGGATGCCAGGCTTCAGGCACATGTTCCTTGTCAGGATCTGCAACCAAGCCTAAGAACTGCATTACTGACTTGAGTTGACTGCTTCAAAAAGTTTGATTCTACATTATTATGTTATAAATTCCACACACAACCTAAGTGTTTTGTTTGCGCAGCCTGCAACCTGTTGGAGCAGACGTGCAAAAGCCCTTATCCACTGAAGGATGCCACAAGCCAGCTTCAAGCCAGACTTGGGACTGGAAGCACCCACCTCCTCTGCTCCTCATTCAAGGACCACCAGGATCTCTCCATGTTCGTCACCAACAGGAGACAATCCCAGGAGACTTGCAAAGCTCCAACCTTATTGTTTACGAAACGCTTTCTCAAGACTTCTCGCAGCTAGGTTCCTTCCTTCTCAATAATTGTTTAACTGATATTAATTTTTATCTTGAACAACCAGAGAGCTTAGATGTTATGCTTGTGTGAAGTCCCTCATGAACCTTACTGTTCAACTACAACAGGTTAGAAAGTGGGTCAGAAACTTCCTGCTCAAAATATTGTTTTCAGGCAAAACTAAAATGTTTCGGAGCCCAAGTGCCATTCATGCCTCATGGGAGATGCAACTCTGCATCACACTCCTATTTGTTCAATGGACAAGGAGTGTGGTGGCCACTGGTGGGAACAGAGACATGTGGAGTCAGGACTAGGAGACCCATGAATGGCAATTTCAGCACACAAATGTTTAACCTTGGTCAAGATTTCAGTCATAGTTTTGGTTGGGGTCATTCTGCTTTCTGGATACCATTTACCTCTCTCTCTATCATTCCCCTGGAAAGTAGATCACTTTGTGATGGAGGAATAAGCCAAAACTCAGTCTTCTAGCCAGAATGCAGATTGGAGTGTTTTGTCCAATACTTGTTTGGAGCCATCCCCTGTTGTTACAACCTCCATTTGATGATGTACCTGCTCTAGAGCTACACAGTGACTTTGTGCTCCAGGACACTCTGACCTATCTCCCACACTTTTTTTTTCCAGAGCACAATTGAGTAGCTATTCATTGAATTCAGCTGTAATGAGAAGTCTGAAATAGCTCAAGCTCTCTGGCAAGGGGCTTCTGCTGTATCAACAGACTTTGGCTGTGGATTTATCTGCCATGGATCCTGCTTCCCATCCAGCATAAGGTAACTGCAGCAGGATGAACATTAGAATGTAATAATATAAGCAGGAAAGGCTGTAATTTGAGGACCTTCCCCATCAAGTAAGTAAAACAATCTCCTCTTTCAGAATGCAACATAATTCTTGCATAAAGGTCCTTTAAAATAATATACAGTGCTGCTGAACAGGAGCTGTGGGGGGGACTCTCTCTGATCCTCAGTTCATTCTCAGATTTAGCTGATAGTTTTGCTCTGACTGCTCTAATTCATAAAGAGGAGCTCAAAGTTTTTCTTTCAAATGCAGAAGAGGCTGCACATACCACTGGCTGTTTCCTGAGCCTTTTGCAAAAATAAAGGCATTGGCATGTAACACTTGAGTTCACTCCTTGCTTCCAAATAAGCAGTGTCCTGGTACCTCTGTTTCCCCTCCCTAGATGGTAACAGGTTCTGCTCGTGCTGCATTTCCCACCTAGAAGGACTCTTTGGTGAGTTCTCTTCAGATACCAAAGACCAACACTAGACCAAGCTATAACTTTATCAGCTGAGCTTCAATAACTGATATAGCACATTAGGACAGAAATCATTATTTCCTCTTTTCACTGTGAAGGATTCATATTTGGGAGCCAAAATTAACTTTAGAAAAGTCAGAAAGCCATCTGACATGCTATTGTCATGTCAGACCAGCCATTATCCCTGGATTCAGGGCAAGTAGACATACTTTACAGAAGGAAGCAATACTTTTGGCCCTAACTGCTGTTTGTCCCCCAGGTCTTAAGACCTGGCCATTTTTTAGATGTCCTACAAAATCTGGGAGGTAACAGGAGCCTAGAAGGTCATGAAAAAAATGGTGCATAGTGTAATAACCTAGATATAAAAGCACACCAGGGAACAGCTATATGTATTTTGCAGTTACCTTCCTAGGAAAAGATCTAATACCCATGCCCTGCTTCTAATTTTAGAAGGTTTTCACAGTGCAAGAGGCTTTTGTTACCTCTCACCCTCAGGAAATCACCACTGGTCTTCAGGCAGATATATTACACAGAAAACTCTCTCTGGATTATATGTCACAAGAGCTATCAAAATCTCCAGTACAACCACTGGAAGTCCTAGCCCAGTGACAACGAGGGAAAAAACTGCCTTTGTTTGCTGGCGGAGTCCTAAATATCATTAGTTTACTTCAACAGCCAGAGATGTTGCAGGTCACGCCAGAACAAGGGAGACAGGGCTTTGTGAACAGGAACACAGTGTCTCAGTGAAACCACAGGGCCCCATTCCGATGGGAGCCTCAGCGTTAACCCTGTGCAGTGTGACTCGGGGCAAGGGTGGCTCATTCACACACAGCACTAGGCCAAAGATGGTTTCAATGTCCTCAGGAGAGCCCATTCACACGTCCTGAGCTGGGCTGTCCTTTTAACATATCTCCAGCCTCAAGTCAGCACAAGTTTGCATCTGCCAGCACCTACCATTCTCAGCTGTATCTGCTGTCAGTGACAATGACCTGCGTTGCACAGATGAGCAGATCACAAGATTGTAGGAAAACATATCTCACCCATTTCACTTTAACAGTGATTAAAAAGTCATAATTCTTGGCAGACTCCAAGCAGCATTCGTACAGTAAAACTTTGTAACAGAAATAGAGTAGAAGAAAAGGACCAGCAGCTCTACAGGGCTATATTTCATTGCTGCACACCAAGTTTGGAGCAGTGGAAATAATACAAGCTGTGCAGCAGAAATCAGTCACCATGGGTGCTCCTATTTCAGCAAGTGCTTCAGTGAAATTTATGGCTAATCAGGAACATGACATTATTAAGGCTCTTTGTACCCAGCCAAGTGCAGATGTGTGCTTGCATAAACCTCTCCTTATCATTATTGAGCAATGTGCTGCAGTTTGTCACTGTTCAATAAACAATTCCACGTCCAAGATCTCAAACATTGCTGCATCATGTTCTGATGATCTGCACTTTCCTTATAGGGTGTCAGAGTCAGATGCAATAACAAATACATGATCACAGCCCCTTTGGGCTAATGCTTTTCCAAGAAGGGGCAAATGTTGATTATTTGTGCGTGTTATTTTGCCTATATAGTTAAAAGTCATCCAAAGTCTAAAGAAGTCAGTGGAAAACCTCCCACTGGCTTCACTGGGCTTTGCATCTGGCCATTAGTTATTCAAATATATTAGCCAAATATATGCCTTTAGCATAAAATAGACCCTAAACTACCATCCAAGTGTAGCCTATGGTTTGGAGACAGACAAACAGCTAGAAAACTAATTCATGAGTCTTGAAATTTGGCTTTGCATTTTTGTTTAAAACTTTTTTCAGTTATTAAAAGAAGATAAAAACAAAACCAAGACTGACCAACAAAACTTCTTGTGAATTCCACCAGCCCAGTTTCTTCTCCATTTTGAAAAAGAAGAAAAAATGTTGCAAGGGTGCAGGTGCATTGCCTTTCCAGCTATTTTTCCTGTTTAAAGTTACATTTGGGTTGGTTTTGTTCACATTTCTTCTAGCCCTTGCTTTTCCCATCCCTCACACTTGGCTGGTAAGCAGACTGGCTTTTCTGGGATGCCGCAGTGAACGTTTCCCACTTTAGATGCAGGGAGGGGCTGGAGGAGACATCTGGCCTGTATTCTGGTGATTTTCTTCCTGCAGATGTAAACACGCAAAGGGAATTGGGCAAAGCAAAGGTAGCCTTTCTCAGGCCATATCCTGCAGCAGCCAGGGACCCACCTGGTCCCTACAGAACATTAGAAAATCTTCAACATTTTCGGACTTGTGATCCATCTCATATGGCCTCTGAACAATTGGGAAGAGCCAGAACAGTTAAGTTTAGCTACACCCTAACCCTCACAATGCCAGAGGGCTACTCCAGGAAGAGCAGGCAGCTGCCTGGGGCAGCCATCAGCTTGGGGCATGCAACAGGGATCCAGATTCCTGTTCCCATTCCTAGAGTTTGAACTGATTGGAGGGGAGACAGACAGAGCCACAATGCACCTCCATTTTCTGTCCATGTGCTCAGAGCTCAAGGAGATGTGGGCAGGGGGAGCGAGGTAAGGCCAGCAGTGCAGACAGGGTAGACCTAGGGGGACGAGTGCAGAGTGCTTCTGGTGTGCTAATCTCATCTAACTAGATCTATCTGAAAACTACTCCATTGCTGTCAATAAACTGTGTTTTCTTGTCAGAAACAATCCAAACAAAAAAATTTCTTTTTGTCATCTCCATAAGGAAGGACAAACTCGCCTGTTACGGGGCTTGGATCTCTTTCTGCCCTTTCCTTGAGACAGCAAGGACCTACACTGCATACATGCTCCAGAAGCCTTTTGGGGGTGATTTCTGAGAATCAATCTGGAGAAAGTTAGAGCTCTATTAGAAAAATTTCTCTCCCCTGGAAGTTTATTCAGCTGTAACTCTGCAAGTTATACAAGGAAATTTGACAAAATTAGAGTACTGGATTAAAACAGCACTAACAGAAATCTTCATCTTACTATAGCGTTTTGAGACCACTTTGAGGTCTTTTTTGTTTCTTCACCTGCTGGCAGAGGAAAGCAGCCTTTGCTTTAAGCTGGCCTCTGGCTGAATGCCATGGCACTTGCACTGCCAAGGAAAAAAGTCACCTAGGATGGTAACAGTCTGGCTTTACATCCATTTGTGGCAACCTCAATGGCTGTACTTCCTAGGCAGTGCTCATTGCTTTACTACAGAGCAACACTAAGACATAAACGCAGGTCCTGAGAGTGAGTCAGCACTGAGCTGTCAAAGCAAGCTGAAATCTCTAGGAAGGAAAATATTCTCTATGCATAGTTTTTGTACCACTCAGTATGTTACATAAACTCCCAATGGGTAGAAATATAGCAAGGCTTTGGAAGGAGATATTTATTACAGCAGTAATTCTAGCATTTAAACTTTCTGACAGCTGCTGTGGACAAATATGCAATAAAAATCAAAGCCAATTCAAAGCTAATAGTCAGAAGTGGGAGACTGCGTAAGCATTGGGGTTCTAGGCCATGCTGTGCTTTGTTTAGCATCCAGACAGTATGGAGGACTGCAGCATCCCTTCCCCATACTCAAGTCAAGCTCAAGTTATTTTGGCTTCATTTTCCAAGCTTGGCTGCATGAAGTTAGAGCTCTGTCTCCCGTTATCTTCGCAATTGGCTGCCATGGTCTAAAACGTGACTGGCCCATGACATACAGCTTGCAACAAGCATGACATTCTGTCTGAGAGACAGGCTGATAGCTGAGGACAGTAAAAACTCAGATCACTGCCAGGGTGTGTCTGTCAGGGCCTTTGGGTATCCACACAATGTGCCTATTCACATTAGGTAGAAATAAAAGTAGCCTGTGCTGCAGAGGTCCTGCGCTCACGCCTGGAATCGCAGGAAAACATAGGTGAGCAGAGACCCCTGGAGGTCATCTAACCCGAGCTTCTGCTGGCAGCAAGGACAAGCTCAAATTATTTCAGGTGAGCTCATGACAATGCACTATTCCAAACGTGAGTTAGGCCTCACGTGAGGCCAAGAGACAGACTCTACAACTGCTATATGGATTCCTGTTGAGAAGCCACAGACTCCCTCCAAAATTCATCCTGCTGATGTGCAAAGGAGAGATGGCAGCAAACTGCATCTCTTCAGAGCTTTTGGAGGAGGTCGGGGATATTTGCCAGTGAGCAAGCTGCCAACAGTGAAGCAGTAAAAGAGACTCCACACTCCAAGGTGACTTATTGATTTTAGAGTGCGGCATCCGTTGTAGTTACATGTGACTGACTCAGCGAGGTTACATCAAACCACACTTGTTTCCAGCACTCAGAAGTGAATCCAAATGATTCCTCCCACGCAAGAGCTAAAAGTGGTATTTAAGCCAGCAGAGATGTTTCTCAAGCAATCACCTGTCCATGACTGTGCACTATACTATTCCTGATCTACAAAAGCAAAGTGACTGCTCTTTCTTCTCTCAGAGGCACAAAATGCTGTATAGAGATTCCCTGAGGAGAACAGATGATCTCTGAAGCAGCGAGCTTTTCACAACACCAGCTAACTGTCATTGGCTGTGGTGGAGAAAGCTGTGTCTACACAGCAAGGCCATAGAGCAGTGTGTTGCACAAGGCTTGCATACTTCTTTCCGTTCACACTGATCCAGTTCAGGCTCAAATCAACCATCTTGGGCTAAGGAACAGACAGTTTCAGGACATCTGTTGATATTCTTTCCTGCCTCTGCTAGATCTGTCCAGTTTGCAAGAATTTAGTTCTCTTGTGAAGACTTTTTGAGTCTCACCCTCACTTCTTCCAGGAGTACCATCCCTGAGCCTGGTTTTCATGCTCATCAGTTTAACTACAAAACTAAGCAATGTGCACAGTAGACAAATCTGAATTGGGAAATAAGCCACAGCCTAAATTTAACTAAACATACCCTAAAAGCCAAAGCTAAATTCAAGGTCTGTACTTGCAACACAGCTGAAGATCATCCACCCAGACCAAACTATAGAGAAGTGTAGAATAACACAAATCCATAGCCCATGAGATGCCAAGACCAGTTTGGGTTGATAAAGCAGATATTCCTGGTGGACACGTGTTCAGGGAATGATTACTCTAAGGAATGATTGCAGGATCTCAGCCTGTTATAGCCCATTGCCACTGAAATTTATGAGAGTCTTTTGAGGGGCTGTGTTGTCTGCAGAGGTAAATAAGAACTCATACACAGAAAGTCTGAGTAATTTGTTAAGTAACAGGAGGTTTGTGCCATATAGCCACCAAGACAAAAAATCCAAACTATTGCTTTCATTTGAGCCCTTTGTTCATTAGCAGTAAGCAAGTCAAGGTTATCCTGCCAGCTAATTGGTTCTCTGGAGAGAACTATAAAAATGTTAGTTTCAGAACTTGCCAGGACAAATGCACTGCAGTTGGTCAGCTGTGGAAATATCTTATTATCTTTGACAGAAAATGCCATTTTTATCTGTAATCTTCTGTTACAGTACGTCCCAACAACCTGTGAAGCAAGAAAGAATTTGTACAATATCTCTTACTGTTCTGAGCTGCCTTGGTAGTTTTCAGTACTTTTGCTGAGTTAGTTGAAAGAAAAATATACACAGCAGAAAAGGATCCATCAGTAGAATGGGAAGGAAATTGCATCCTGGAGGAGGGAAGCTTTTGAGTGATGTTGTCTTCAGTTTCTTGTGAAGCCCAGAAATTCATGACCCCTTCCAAGCACACCCTTTACCCACCTAAGCTATCAGACCATACAATAGCTTCCATCAGTTTTGTTAACTTTTTCTCTTGACCTAGTTCTTCCTACAATGTCTGTCAGCTCTCCCTGCCATCTTTGCCCCGACTTGGATCCCCAGTTTTTAAGACATGTCCTGTTTTGTCTTTGCGATGCATATTTGCATAATCAAATAATGACACCAAAAAGTCTGAAAACTCCCTAAGGCAGCTGAATTATCTCCTGAGTTTCATTTCAAAATTCTCTGCAATTTAAAGAACAAAAGTCCTGGTTGAAATAAGTTGAAACAGTAATAAGTCTTCCAGGTCCTACTTTTTTTCTAAATCTTCTGGAGGAACTGGATTCATCTGTGGTTAAAGACAAAATAAGTACAGCAGGTATACTCTCTGTCTCCTGGATCCTCTCCAAGCCAATTTCCATCTTCCCCATTCCGACAAAACAGTGTTCACAAGAGTCACTGATGATGTTTTCTTGGCCAATTCTCTATTCTCTTCCACTTTGGACTCTGTGTTTATGACACCCTTACATCTTGTCTTAGCTTTCATGATCCTCTTCTCCTACATTTCTCTCTTGGGAATGCTTTCCACATTGAGTGAATTTTAGGATTATCTCATTGGTAATTTGATTCAAATCAAATCGAAGGGGAATTCAAGGGGGTTAGTTTGTAATGTTCTATTTTGAACCAATCTGTCCTAGGAACTTCTATCATCATGTTCTGGATTATCAGACTGAAGACAACAGAGTGATCCACAGACCCACGTTCTACATGGGTTCAAGCTGGTGTACAGAATATAGTATCATTGGAGGTACAGCTCAGATCTCTGTATTTGCTGTCCTTTGCCCAAATCCAGGGAGTCATCAGGTTGAGTCAGACTACTGATCAGAGGGGAACTCACCTTCAGAAGGTGAGTTTGCAGAGTCTGTTCCCACACAGGAATGCAGGTTTTCCACTCACTGCAGGTTCCAGAGCCTCATCTTTGATCAAAAGTTCAGCAGATAGCAACCAGAGACTCCCAACTACCCCTAAAACTGCTAGTTAGGATCATAAAGAAACAAGATAATAGAGGAATGACATGGAAATAGCACAGATTCACTTGTAGCAAGAAGTGAAGGATAGCAGTTGACCACCTCTGATTAGAAACGTTACACACCCAGCCAACCAACATCTTGGTGATCATGGAATCACAGAACAGTTCAGGTGGCAAGAGATCTCAAAAGATGACGTGGACCAACCTTCTGTGGGAAAGAGAGTCTAGATGAGATTATCTAGAACCCTGTCCAATCACATTTTGAAAACCTCTGGACTCTACCACATCCCTGGGGAGTTCTGATTGTCCTAGTGATTGATTGTTCTCACTGTAGAGAATTTCTTTATTCTATCAAGATAGGCTCCCTCTGCCAACAAGTGTTAAGGTCAGCTCTGGTCACAGTTTGCTCTGACTGCCAGTTGTAGCGGGATGCAGTCATTTCCTTAGTCACAAAGCACTGCACTTGGAATATACTGTAGGATGAAACCAATGCTTGCTACAGCACTTCTCACCTGATTTTTGGGAAGAGGGCCACACAAGCAGCACACTTAGTCATATGTTCCAAATGCAGTCCCCATTCTTAGTTCCAGCCTCTCGATTGTCCTTTTGCTAAGAATGAGACTACAATCTCCACCCCAGAGAAGATCTTTGACTCACACACTATCCAACAGTCTGCTCCCAGTTAATGAGGAGAGAAGCTTCCCTTTCTTCCACGTTCTATATGGGCCTTCATCTCCCCAGTGAGATCATTTTACTAGGTAAAGGAGGAAAGAAATAGAAAGACGCATGTCAATATGTGCACAAAACAGAAATGAAAACAAAACGTCATGAAATATCTAAAAGCACATGGGAATGCACTGGTAATTAGAGGAGAAAGAAGAAGCAGCAGCTAAGACGCCTTTTACTACTGCACATGGAGTTAGTTTTGAAAGTTCCTTCTCCCAGTCCTATCTCCCTCCCCCTGCTCACACACATCCTTGGGAAGGAGAAGGTAGCAAAGGCATCAGCACAAAATTAATCACCTTGAAAAAGGTAGAAACCCAAGATTTTTAATTCACTGCAAGAGGCAGAAGTGTCTTTGGGGGAAAGTTCAAACAGCTTCTTTTGCTTGACAAATGCTAGTAACAATGTGGCAATCATTAGTTTGTCTCTCTCCAGTTCAGGGTAGTTCATTTAATTTACACATGATGAACAACAGATATGCACATAGGTCCAATAGTAATATTAAGGTTGCCTCCCTTGCCAAGAATTATGCCACTAAAAAGTACATGTGCAAAGCTATGTGAGACTGGGAAGGGTTAATCAGCTGCTGGGGGCTCATGCTTTTTGAAGAAAGGTAAAAGGAGAGACAGTATCTCAGATGAAGAACACACTTCACTCTCACTGTGTGACTATCCACAGGTATGGCAGAATGTGTTGTCTAAGACAGTGGACAGTTGATTCAGCCTCAGCTTAATCAACTGCACTCACTATGGCCTCAGCAAAAGCCTCCTGGAGTGCATCTTGACAGGACAGCATAAGACTTGGTGTGGATCCTGTGCAAGGATCCATGAGTCCTGCCTGATTTTTTGGGTAAACCCTGAAGCCTCACAAGAATGCTTAGCTTAGACCTCAGCCCATTTCCCATTCATGAACAACTGCAGGAAAACTGAGACATTTTTCACCCTTATCTGGGAATATCTCTAATGACAACTAACAACACCTTTGCTCACATCAGACAGGGTGGATTTCCAAAATGACAGCTCTCTTTCTACATGGGCCACCAAATATATGGGACAGTCAGCAGGGTTTTTCAAGAAAATCCTGACTGCCAGAAGCCAGCTCTGTGCATTATCATTAAAAAGAAACATTTCATCCAACCAAAGAGTTTCTTTTACTCTGGCATCAGACAGATCACTACAAAACAGGAGCTTCTGTCTGACTGGAATTCTTTTTTACATCTTTCCAGTGTCATGTGTTTGTTCTCCACATAAACAATCCATGCCACTGAATTCTTGTTGTCATGCTGACCTAGAGCAATGAGTTCTATAGCATAAAAGTAATTTGATTTTAACCAGAAGCCGTTTCACAGTGGAGGAGGATATTTTCCACTCTGGCATTGTCTGCTTGGTGACCTTGAACAGGTAGTGTTATCTTTCTTTGTCTCTTTGTTTAAGAGAGATATTGGTACTGACCATTCCTGTAAAGTACTTTGATGTCTACGGACAATAAAAAGCCAGGTGTTGACATTATTGTGCAGCAAGTATTTACTCTCATCTGCTTTAAATCTCTCTCTCCTTCATTTTCATTGAATAACCCCTTTGTTCCTGTATTATGAAACACTGTAAGTAGACTCACAAGTGCTCACAGTTGTGAAAACGGATGGACACAGACTGATGGAGAGCCCCTCCTGCAGAGCAGCACTTGTAGGAGTGAAATCCTGTCTCCATTGACCTCAGTGGGAATGCTGCCAATGGGGTGACTACTTTATTGCTGATTCATAGTAAATGATACTAAGAAAAGCATTTCATAACATTTTCTAATCTGCTTCTTGAGGGTTTAGTCATTTCAAAAGTCAGTATGAATTTCAACAAATGGACCCCTCATGTAAAACTCGGCCCAGTTAACAATTCCTGCACTGTAGTGGCGGGGGGGGGGTGTTTTTCTGGTGAAGTTACCACCATCTGTGGCCAAACAACACATTGAATCCCAGTAACCTTTCAGAAAAATGACAGATGATGTCTGCTGCTCATTTCATGTGTTTTTTGCCCAGTACGGTCTCCGAGGAAAGGAAGAAGGTGCCAAAACTGAAATAAGAAAGATAACATTGGTAAATGTCAGAACTCCCTGGTGAGTGCAGAGGTCTCAAAGACTTGAGAATACTGAACAGATGACTCACTGGGAAGGGTTGCCGCACGTCCTGTTTTTGACAGATGGGACACTAACTTATTTTACCTAGGATCCTACATTTTTATGGTGTTATGGTAGCATCTAGAGGCCCTAATAATGAAGCTGGTGGCTTTTGGGGCTATATGGGGTAGAAACTATCATGCAGGAGGAGGGAACTGGATTTAAGTAAAACTTAAAGATCAAATCTTTGTTATGAATATTTTGGAGCTGCTTACACACAGACTCTGGTTTATAGGTCCAGAAGGGCATCCTTTTTACTGGAAAGACAGATTCTGTAATAGTTATACACCAGTTCTCCATAGAAATACTAGACACATGCATTAAGTTTCTTAGGGAGCCTGCCACATCTCCTAATCATTTGAATCCACATTTCACACCTGTTTGTTCTGCTTTAGTCTCATGGACAGACTTTAGAATTATTTCTGTTCAGGTCAAAGCCCAAAAGCAAGTTTTGTGTTTCTGCCATTGAAAAAAAAAAAAAAAGTCACATTAAAAACAAAATGTCATTTCCAAGTGAATAGGCAATGTGTTCAGTACTTGAGATGTTGAAATCACAGACTGACTTTCCCATATTTTCCTCTGCACTTTCAGCCAAAGCCACTGTCTGAATGCAAAAGTACATGAACAGCCCTGAATCCCACACTATTTTTAATTGAGTTCACTACTCAACAAATAAATAAAGCCACACGGCTCTAATGTCATGATGCTTGTGATGACATTTTCCACATTCTGCTCCAGATCTCCGTGTCATTCATCCCACCACAAGCTAGTGTAACATACCCTACAGCAGGATGAAGAGTTTGGAGTCTGCTACTGTCTGTCAACTAAAACAGACCTGGAGTGAAATTTTGAGCTCAGACAATAGCAGCTTTGCCACCACCATAAGTGGGACCAGTTTATTAGCCCAAAATTTCTAACTCAGGCATTAGAGGCTTGTATCTTTGACGATTTTAACCCAGAACCCCTGAGCTCACTACCATCATCTGTGGATGTGATTACATGGGTAGACAGGATAAAGCTGGAGTACTCAGGGTATTTCTGCTCCACTGCTGCTTCCAAATTTGAAGCTGTCACTCAACTGGTCCTGTCCAGCCAACTAATTGTTCTTCTGGGGACAAAGTCCACGTGTCCCTGTGGTCTCCTATTTAACATGCTGCTGAAGGAATACAAATTTGTCCACTCTCCCCTCCCCTTCTTATCCAGTTGAAATAATAAATATTTTACTCATGATTTATTGGATTTCAGTTTGTTGAAAAGATCCTTCAAACAGATGAAGTTTTAATGGCAACAAACGCCAGCCACAGCGCATTAGAAAGTATAAACAGCAGCGGAGACTGTTAAACAAAACCCACTTCGGATACAGCTGACGTAGTGCTCAGCAGGCTTCACCTCCTGAGGCCAGGGCCCTCGAGACAGGGTCACAGTAAGTCCCTCAGTGGAAAAAGAAACTATCACAGATTTGAGTCCTTTGAATGCTGAGGACTGCAATAAAGACTTTTGAAGTGACCAGTCCGGGCTTTGGGCTATTCAAGACCACAGGCAATACTTTGACAAAGGGATTAATTTCTAAAGGGTAGGAGCTGAGGCAGCCCTACTGTTTGGTCCCTTGTCACTGCCTTCTCCATTGCATGCCACTTTTTGCCAGCCCAGTCCAGCCCTCCAGTTCCCCACCCCTGTCCTCTGTGCTCTCCTCCCAGCCAACAGTTGCATGGGCACCTGCATAGTGCCTGCATTGGAGCCACTTGGCACTGCCTCACAGATGAGCAAGTTGCTCTGAATGACCCCTACTGCAAGAAAGGCTGATTTACACATCTTTGCATGGCTTTGCAGCCCAGAGGAAATAATGTAGACCATTTTGCTGTGCTATGGAAGATGGATGTGCTACTTGTGCACAGGCCACAGGAGTCGTGCATGGCTGGGTACCATGGAGCAACTGTCACTCACTCCTGAAAGCACCCAGTGTGTTCATAGTCCATGTCTGTGTCTTTCACCCACCTGTCTTTGCATGGGTAGAAGCAAGTGAGTTCTGTTTGCCTGGATTTATTCTCGGTACGTCCCTGGCTACTCCTCTGCCTTTGCATCAGACTTACCAGCACAAGTGATGTAATCACTCTTAAAGCCAATGCTGTCAAAATGACCAGATCCCTCAACTGCTTCTTGTAGAATTATTTTTTCTGACTCATTCTGACAGTACCAGAGCAGAGAAGGAGTACTTGTGCAACTGCAGCTGCTCACTTGAGGCCTGGACAGGAAGACAGCAGATGGAGATCAGGTGGATGTGGCTGGGAACAGGTGAACTCATCATCAGACAGAACAAGATGCCCTAGCATCACCCAATGACACAATGACCCTGAACAAATGCTCTAGTTACAGATAACTCCCCTTTCATGTGGGGAATGGATTAACGTCAATTAACAGGCCATCCAGAAAAGAAGTTATATAGTTCAATGTACTGCAGGGGGGAAAAAAGAATATTTGACAAATGAGGTAATCATGGTTGCTACCATTGCTCATTTAGCTCTGGATTTAACCTGAATTCCTTTATTCTTTCTCCAGATACTTATTATAAGGCAGGTAAATTATCCTGCCAAGAAATCTTTGTTGACTTATTGCAAGTATGGGTTCTGTTACTGGGTCCATCATAAAATATGAACAGAGGAAGAATCTTGCCCCTCTCTTTTCAGTAGCTAACAATCTCCATGAAGTCTCCTGCAGCTTGCCTAAGAAGATGCAGGTGAGACATGCCTTTCAGAGGATGGTACACAGCTACAGTCCTGTATGGGGCTAAGCGCTGTAGCTGTACTGAGGAGTCAGTAGATACCAGCTCTGTCCTGCAGCAGTCTGACCATAAGAGACTGGAGGCTCCTGCTTGACAGATAAAACATTCTATTCCTTCCCAGCAATCTCATCAAAGTCTAAGTGAAAGGGGACTAAGAAGAGCTATCCAACAGTACACTTCCCTTCTGTGAAGTCCAGTCCAAGGATGTGTTCTGCTGCACAGATCCTAGAGTCTCCTCTATCCACAGCATTTTCTTAACTCATAGATGCTACCTAAAACAGCCCTGATGATTGCACAGCTGGGATTGCCACCTTTTATTCAAACAAGGGAAGCATGGACAAGTAATGTGTTCCAGAGGCTGGAAATCAGGATGTTTTGATTTGAGATAAAGTACAAAACATGTGTGAGTGACCAAAGACACCCTGCCTGAGCCTTTCAGGAAATAAGTGATTTAAGACATTTTACCATAAGAGCAAGAGTTTATTGTCAATAAACCATTGTTTACTGTCTACACAAGAGCTGTGGCTACTACTTTATTTAAACATTCATATTTTGTCTACTTAATCCATTCCAAGTCGCTGCAAACAATTTCCTTTTCATCAATCGTGAGTGCCTGGGAAAGGGCCCTGTCTGTCTCTGGAATCCAAACTACACCTTGAAGTCCCAGCATGTCTAGAGCTCCTACATGCAATCCAGCCCTGCATGTGCACTGACATGAGAGACATGCCTTCCCAGCTCCAGGGGCAATCAGCAGGCTTCAAACAGTGCTTTGCAGAGGCCATGACATGAAGCCTACCTTCCAGGAGCGTGCCTCCTGTCAGTACAGCTCATACAGACTTCACACTTGAGCTCATCTCTGGAGGCCCTAAGGTCAGCCCATGGAGTACTAGAATGGTTCAGATAGATGTTAAGTATCTAGAAAACACTGAGTTTCCACAACCATAAACCATAACAATCAACAGCAAAAAGCTAGTTCTTCTTGCTCCAACCTGCAGACTCACCATTAAAAGACTGACTGCACTGGGAAAAGTCATAATCCTGTTGATTGTAAACCACATATTGAATACTACAATCAGATTTATTTCATGATTTAGCAAATCACAAAGTCATCACTATGAGCGTTATGCTGTGTTGTGTACTGAAAGACACCATAATTAGACTGCAGCAGACCACAATTGTTCCAGGAGTGAACAATGTCAGGAATATAGAGTGGCCAATGTGGACTTGTAAGAGATCACACCACAACTGTTGCAGGACAAAAAAAAAAAATGCTTATTTGAATTTTAAGCAGTTTAATTTCACTTTAAACTGAAGATCAGCAGAGGATTCAGGCTAAGGCAATGGCAGCAAGCAAGGAGGATGAGGTAGGTAAATGAAGTTTGATAATAGCAGGGGAGAAAAATAGATAAATCTAAATACATTCCCTGAGGATGATGTAAACATAATCAGGAGCAACTCAAGGTTCTGCAGTGAACAAGACCACATTGGTAAAAAGCCTAATCCAAAGCCCATGGAAATCTGGCTCTTTCCACTGACTTTTTCATTTGTGACTGCACGAGAAGCAAAACTTTTCCCATTGCACACTGTCTGCCACAAAATCTTTTCTACACGCTTTTCCACTGTTCCTAATAAAGTCATTTTCTTACATTAATATTAAAAAAAAAAAAGAGAAAACCTTCATAAACACACAATCAACCCTGAGGTAATTTTCCTAAAATAATTTTTTAAATAAACTACTCCATACAAACTTCAGTCACTTCAAAATGTGCTTTGAAACTGAAGACTGTGGAAAAGTTAAAGAAGTGATTGCTGATAAATAGTTCCATATGATTTATTGAATATAATATCCTTCCCTCTACAACAGAATGCTTTTTCAGATCTCGGGGTATGGACTTTTTGCCTGCTAAGAGATGTGTGCTAGGGTTTAATAAGATATTTATATGCTAAAGAACTTCCTCCAATTCCAGAACACATTATACCTATTCAGCATCTGCGGTACTCTCTTAAACAGAAATATCTTTTCACATCTCTCTTAAACAGAAATATCCTTAAATATCCTTAAAGAGAAATTCATCCTTTAGGATGAAACCTAACCTTAATTGGTGGAGTTGTATAGAATCAACTTCTAGAAAATACTTGAAATGTTTCTCCTTGCTGTCCAAAGGTTTGTCAGATGTTCTGCTAAACTCCACAGAGATTTTCCTGGGGTCTGGAGGAGAATGGAAGTTGCCCCTGACTCACAGCAACCTCCCCTTTTTCAGAAGAGGTCATGAACATTTCAGTTCATTGCACAGGGCCATAGAAATACACTGGCTGGAAAGACTCAGTATGTAAAACAAAGCCAGAAGTAGGCACCTTTTCAGGTTTCCTGTAGAGCTCTACTGCACCAGTTACCTTCCAAAGCACTTGGTAAACCTCCCTGTTTGAGCTAATGCAAACTCTGGTTTAACATGTGCATGGATACTTCACTCTGGCTATATAGCATTAGGTTTAAACAGGCACAGTGCATCCATATGCAAAAGCCTCAGATGGAATCATCCTCTCTCTTCTGCCAGTGCAGTGAGACTTTGTACAGAATAAATTGCCTTCAGGACCTCTGGAGCAGAAACCCAAACTTTGTCCCTGGTTTATCACTAATCAAGCAAGCCTATCACCCTATATTGGAGTATAGTGGAGTATACTGGAGTGTAATGACTCCAAATTGGCTTTACCTAGGACACATGTAAACCAACACAGGCATGATGTCTATTCTACAGATGCACTGCAGCTTCAGGCCAGAAGCCTGGTAGGGTAAAATGATGCATGTGCGAATCCACGCTTTTACACAGCACTGGATCTGGCCAGGATCCCCAGCGCTCCTTAGGCCGAATGCCGGAAGGAACAGGCAGATCTATATGTACCAATTTGTCAGATGTGAATTTAATGCTTTCACAGCACTTGGAAGGATGTAAATGGTGCTCCTTTCCAAATCCATAGCAAGGAAACAGCTGGACTGAGCTCTCAAAAGGAAACAGGTTCTTCACTCTCAAGTGGCTCAATGAAAACTATCACACAGAAGTGATAGAAATGCCTCTTCTTGCAGCAGAGTATGCCAGAAGTTGAGGTGGGAACAAAAGCCTCAGGTACAAAATACTGACACTGAGCAGAATGGGGCAATTGAACTTTGAGTTCCCCTTGATCAGCAGGGCTGAGAGCCAACTGCTAGGATCTTGTCAAAGGTACAAGATACTGGGCCTTTAGGAGAGTCTAGAAGGAAAAGTGAGAGGGCAGGAGAAAATACAGTAAATGTTGGAGAAAATACAGTAAATGTTGGCCCTAAAACCTCCAAAACTACAACTACCATGAAAAGCCTTCAATAAGAAGAAAAGATAAGATAAAGATGCATTTGGATGGAGAACTGACAATTTTTCTCATTGTGCCACGCATCTCTACAAGGGCACATAAATGTCCGCAGATATCCCAGTACACTCAGCACTTTGCTCCTTCATCTGATAACTAAGTTGAGCAGAAGATGGACAGTACTGATCACAGAGGTGAGGAAGAAGTCATCTGAGTACAAACATGTGGGACTCACTCATATGTTTTGTGTTCTTCTGTTTGTTATAGGAAAGAAAGGTTGAGTGTGGGTGGGCTGAGAGCCCCCCACTCACACAATGTGGAAACAATAAATCATGGGCAGCCCTGAAGAGCCACCTGTGATTTTTAAATGTAAAAAGCTCTCTTCCTCCTCTGGAAAAAAAACCCAGTTATACTCTCNGGAAGTTGCCCCTGACTCACAGCAACCTCCCCTTTTTCAGAAGAGGTCATGAACATTTCAGTTCATTGCACAGGGCCATAGAAATACACTGGCTGGAAAGACTCAGTATGTAAAACAAAGCCAGAAGTAGGCACCTTTTCAGGTTTCCTGTAGAGCTCTACTGCACCAGTTACCTTCCAAAGCACTTGGTAAACCTCCCTGTTTGAGCTAATGCAAACTCTGGTTTAACGTGTGCATGGATACTTCACTCTGGCTATATAGCATTAGGTTTAAACAGGCACAAGTGCATCCATATGCAAAAGCCTCAGATGGAATCATCCTCTCTCTTCTGCCAGTGCAGTGAGACTTTGTACAGAATAAATTGCCTTCAGGACCTCTGGAGCAGAAACCCAAACTTTGTCCCTGGTTTATCACTAATCAAGCAAGCCTATCACCCTATATTGGAGTATAGTGGAGTATACTGGAGTGTAATGACTCCAAATTGGCTTTACCTAGGACACATGTAAACCAACACAGGCATGATGTCTATTCTACAGATGCACTGCAGCTTCAGGCCAGAAGCCTGGTAGGGTAAAATGATGCATGTGCGAATCCACGCTTTTACACAGCACTGGATCTGGCCAGGATCCCCAGCGCTCCTTAGGCCGAATGCCGGAAGGAACAGGCAGATCTATATGTACCAATTTGTCAGATGTGAATTTAATGCTTTCACAGCACTTGGAAGGATGTAAATGGTGCTCCTTTCCAAATCCATAGCAAGGAAACAGCTGGACTGAGCTCTCAAAAGGAAACAGGTTCTTCACTCTCAAGTGGCTCAATGAAAACTATCACACAGAAGTGATAGAAATGCCTCTTCTTGCAGCAGAGTATGCCAGAAGTTGAGGTGGGAACAAAAGCCTCAGGTACAAAATACTGACACTGAGCAGAATGGGGCAATTGAACTTTGAGTTCCCCTTGATCAGCAGGGCTGAGAGCCAACTGCTAGGATCTTGTCAAAGGTACAAGATACTGGGCCTTTAGGAGAGTCTAGAAGGAAAAGTGAGAGGGCAGGAGAAAATACAGTAAATGTTGGAGAAAATACAGTAAATGTTGGCCCTAAAACCTCCAAAACTACAACTACCATGAAAAGCCTTCAATAAGAAGAAAAGATAAGATAAAGATGCATTTGGATGGAGAACTGACAATTTTTCTCATTGTGCCACGCATCTCTACAAGGGCACATAAATGTCCGCAGATATCCCAGTACACTCAGCACTTTGCTCCTTCATCTGATAACTAAGTTGAGCAGAAGATGGACAGTACTGATCACAGAGGTGAGGAAGAAGTCATCTGAGTACAAACATGTGGGACTCACTCATATGTTTTGTGTTCTTCTGTTTGTTATAGGAAAGAAAGGTTGAGTGTGGGTGGGCTGAGAGCCCCCCACTCACACAATGTGGAAACAATAAATCATGGGCAGCCCTGAAGAGCCACCTGTGATTTTTAAATGTAAAAAGCTCTCTTCCTCCTCTGGAAAAAAACTCCAGTTATACTCTCCATCTTAATCTCAACCCAGCATGGGTTTCTTGGGAAGGGTCACACAATCCATAAAACTCTCCCTGGGCAGGGCAGCCAGTGGGTCTGTGAGACAACTGGCTGAACCACTCATCTGCTCTTGCTTGGATTATGTGATTTTAGTTTTGATTCTGCATGTACTTTGTCTCTTGACTATTACACCAGCAGATCTTGCTTGGACTAGCCCANGAAAAAAACTCCAGTTATACTCTCCATCTTAATCTCAACCCAGCATGGGTTTCTTGGGAAGGGTCACACAATCCATAAAACTCTCCCTGGGCAGGGCAGCCAGTGGGTCTGTGAGACAACTGGCTGAACCACTCATCTGCTCTTGCTTGGATTATGTGATTTTAGTTTTGATTCTGCATGTACTTTGTCTCTTGACTATTACACCAGCAGATCTTGCTTGGACTAGCCCAATTTCTCATCATGACTCAGTACATGCATGGAATGTCACATCTTTCAGCACACTAGTTCTGCTTCACTGACTCCAACAGGCTTCCTTAGAGGTGACTGTTGTCTCACTCCTCCTTGGCACTTTTGCCAGGCTCTGCTTTTCACATTTCTCTTTCCTCCCAAGATTTCCCAGTGGAGACTTCTGAAAGTCCTTATTGCCCAGCATTCAGCACAGAGCACGGACAAGAGGAAGACGGTGGAGTTCACTGATCCCATCATGGCTAAACACACACACACTTCAGACAGTGGTTTCTGTCATTCCTCAGCCATTCCTCCATCTTCCGGAACAAGGTCACTGTGTTGATTTACAAACTTAGGAACTAAATACCTCTCACAGACCTGGTGGGTAAACAGGTCAACCTCCCCAGTAGTCTTGTACAGCTACATATGGCAAGCAGAGATTCACAAAGGCTTTTGTCCACATTTCCCATCAGTCAGACTCTATAAAGACAAATGACTGAATCTAAACTATGGCCAAGGTTACTTTACCAATGACCCTCAACCACTGGCCTTGCTTCAGTAGGCCCTAGAGATCTCAGTCCATTCCCAGACACACACAGATACTCTCTCCTGCCAGGCTTTCTGCCCTGTAAACATTTCAGTCCTTTTCCCTGGGAAACAGGGGCTGCAGGGCATGGAAATAGCCCCATTAGTCTCAGGGGCATCCCCAGGGGGAGGATATTAACCTGAAATCAGTAATTTTCCACTTTTTCTCTATGCTGTAGGTTTTTCTAATCCTACCTGCCACTTTGGTCACAGTGTCCGAGGAGGTGAATGGTAACCTACTGTCTCCATCACCAAGACATGTATGGGATGCCACACATGCAAAGATGAGTCATTTCAACCAGGAACAGGCAATATCCATCCTGTGCACTTTTACCATGAGGAACAACCTTTACTTGTCTTTCTGCCTGCCTCAGTAGAAGTTTGCTGTTGGTTACTGATAGCAGACACAACTGTCCTCTCTGATGGCTTTATAAATGTGAAATATGTGCTGCTATGTTTGCAATTTTTAACATTTAAGTGAAATGTTAATTGCTAGAAGAAAATATTTTTAGCCATATTTACACTACTCAAGTAATGAGAATTCATAGTGTCAGATATCAGAGGTTTTGCTGTTGCCATTGTTACTCTTTTGCCCAGTTCTTAGGCATAATAATTGAAGGCATTTATAGAAAAAAAATACACTATAATTTTTCTTTTGTTCAATTTTTGCAATAAAAATCCAACAGCTAAGCTGTGCCTTAGCTACAAAAGAGTTAATGTAAAGAATAACAGTAGGAACCATGCACTTCTTAAAGGGATATTTATTTAGTTTTAAAGAACTCGTTCTTCATGCAAAGAAAATGAAGGTTGGAACCAGAAGAGAAACATCTGCCTCCTCCAAAGTTATGAGAAACTGTGTTGCACATTCCTAACCTCTCTCCTGTCCTTTTGGCTAAAAAGCAATTCCTTTTATTTTAAGGTAACAAATACATCTGGGCAACTGGGCAACGAGCATATAAAAATCACTCTTCAGAGCTAAACACAAATAGATTAATTGAAACGAAAAGGCATAATGAATTTTCACTTCTAGGAAGATAAATTTTCAGTTACTGGACAGATACCTTTCTGGAGGAAAGATCTGATCCTTTCTGGTCTTTAAGGTCTGAGGAAGGTACAGGATGACTACAGCACACACTTTGGGTTTTGGAGTAAAAGTCAAAACCATTTATTTTGAACACCTTTGACATAATTTGCCCTTCCATCACTTCTCTACATGAAAATACTTAGCAAAATGTTGGTTCCTTTGAGACTGGCATTTACCTCAGCAAAAGGAATAAAACCAAACATTACAAATTTTGACCCATTTCTGCAAAGACCAGGGGTGAACACATCAACTACAGCACTAGCAACACCTGTTTGAGCCCTATGCTGGGTCATTTAGGCTGAAGTGTCTAGTTAGATATTACAAGAAATATGCAAGAAACTGGTCATAAGCTCATATATAGTTTACTAAATTCTATCGACCTGGCCATTTCGGCAGGGGAGAAGTGAGAAAAAAGCTACAGAAATACACAAAACTGTCACAACTGTCACAAAATTCCAGCATATCCAAAGTGCACTACCAAAATATTTTTATTATTTGAACAATTCAAATTGAACGGATTTTTTCATTTAATCAAAATGCTTTTCCATTTTTTTCAGCTGCCTTTAGAGGTACTTTTCTTGACTGGCTGAATCCAACGGTAAAAACATCAGACTAAAACACTTAAAGACACCGAATAATGCTTTTGAGAACAGGTAGCTTTACAGAGTCCAGAAGGAAATAGCTGAAAGCTAAAATGTTTGGTTTATTCTGCAGGAGTGGGGCATAACGAAAACAGATGGAAACAATTTGGATGGCAAGCTTCTTTTATACATCTCAACATCTTCCTAACCTCAGCATTCACCTCGAGTACAAATTGCCCCAGCAACTTGCAGCGCAGGATTAAGAAACTATTGCTTATTTAAATACAGATTTGCTGGGGATATCCACAGGAAATTTGAGGAGCTACTTACTGAATGCAGACCATTGTTTGCATTACAGTAGCACTTAGAAGACTCCAGCAAATCAAGCACAGTGTGCATGGTACTGTACAAATTTCGGTGGTACCTTACCTAGCTCAAATTGCCATCATTTACCACTATTACTACATCACCTGGATATTCCTGTCAAATTGAAAAGCTCCTTTTTCCCCTGAAGCTGCCCTAGGTCCATGCAGCTAATACACACGCACACGAAAATGTTCTCATTAGCTCTAGCTTTGGGCATAGAGGTGATCGTGACTGGTTCAAGGTTACAAGGTTACACAGGCAATCTCTGGCTGAGCCAAGAGTAAATCCACATCGCTGGCACCAAAGCCTGTGTCACAACCAAACCCAGTTTTTCCCTCTGATCTTGCTTCTCTCTTGCTCACATAAATATTTGCATGGCCAGAATGAAACCACATTGCATTTTTTCCCCCTCAGGAAAAACAAGTACTTTAAATATTTCTGTAGTTTCTCCCCTTTTTAAGGAGTTGGTGTGGCAATTTATTTTTGTTATTTCTTGGCAAAGAAGAAAAGAAGGATCAGGCCTAGGTGGAGTCAGACTACCTGAAAGCCCTTCGTTCTTCTTCTCTGCCCTCCCTGGCATCACTGCAGGACAACACAGACACAGCTGCAACAGCTTGAGACCCCAGCTCAGGTGAGGGGAGCAGCTCAGCAGCAGAATGAAGGTCTTTGTAAGTGAGTCACCTGAACATTTTCATGGGAAAGTGGTGTAATCCATGCTGGATTACCCATGCCAACCACAGTTCACTTTAAATTGACCCATGTCTGATTACAGTACAAGCATACACTGAACATCCACAACAAGATCATCAGGGAGGATGAATGTGATTAACACAGGCCCCTCTGTCCTTAAGAGGCACAATAAGAACAACTCACTGTCTTTAAAAAACATCCAGGGCCATCTCTGGCTCTGCCAGAGGAATTTCACCTGCTTGTGCCAGCAATGTGCTCAGCTTCAATAAAAGTACCAGAATATGTACACATCCACATGAAAGAGCCCAAGGTGGAAAAACTTCCCTCTTTGCTCCAAGCCTACCTGACCCCTCTCTTGGGACAATGGCTGTTGATTTTGCAGGGGTAACCAAGCCCTCTCCCAGCCAGGCACAGCACGAGAGCAGCTTCACACCTGCTTGCCTGCAAGAGTGCAAAGGCGAGAGGGAAGGCATGTATGTTTTCAACATGTTTGACCATTTTGTGTCTTTATTCCTAACATATGTTTCTTCTTTTATGCAAAACACTTCTGTTTTCTGTCTCCTTGATTTCATTTTAAAATGCCGTATTTTTATGGCATGAAGAGATAAAGATATGAGGAGGGGAGGGAAAGTGGTACAAAAAGCAATTAAGTCTGGTGGCTGGTTATTGTAATGCATTGAGAAACAACTAGAACTATTCCCTTTGAAAAAAGAGGCCACTTGTGCTGTTGATATGCACATGGTTTTCACAGCTCGATTTAACATGACTGGAAACTATCCAGGTAAAACTCATGTCTTGGTCAAAGATTAGACTATCATATCTGAGATGAATGGAAACCTTTCACAAGAAGAACTAGCTGTTTGAGTGCTCTAGCTTTGTCAGCCATTTATTTAATCCATATTTGTGCTCCAAAATTATTTTATTAATACATGGTGACTCATAATTGAGGCAATAAAGTGCTTTAATGAGCTTTATTGAGTACATCTATGGTGAATGGTTGAGCCGAAATAAGTACAGGGAGAGTCTGGAAGCTCTGCTCATTTACTAATGGGTTGCGTGGTTTGATTGTTATAAAAAGTGCTTTGGAGGTTTCTGAGATTGCAGGAAATTCGTATCTGTGGTTGATCCAAACCCTGGGGGAAAAACTATGGTGCAACACTTCCAGGGCTGTCCTCTGCCGTCCAACACATCTGATATTGCAAAGTCCTCATAATTTGAATTAAATCAGTTTTGCTGGAAATAGAAAAGTCTCACCCCACAGAAGAAACTGGAAAGATCGGGGAAAATGTTGCAGGTTGAGAGTACATGGTAGCACATGCCTGGACAGGACAAATTCTTCTTGCAAAGCTGCAGGCAGCTCAAACTGAGAACATGCACCTGTATCCATAAGCATTTTTAACTCCACTCATATTCAGCCCAAGGACTGTCACACTGGCCCTGACCTTGATACACATTAGACAAGTGCTGAGCCACCCTGACTTCATCTGGGCACAGATTTTTCAGGTGCCCCTGGAGACCAGCTCTGCTGCCAGTGCTCCCAAAAGCAGCTGAACCAAGAGCCTCTTAGCACCCAGAAACCACACTGAGCCAGGGGGTCTGCCAGATCCCTCTTTGCAGCAGCTTGTGCTCCCACGAACCTCACATGACCTCAGCACCAGGTCCTGTTGGCGCCAGGGAGGATCTGGGGAGGTACAGCTCCCCCAAACGCCTTGGGCTACAAGCACATTCCTGAGCACAGGCAAGCCACTTGGTACTGGTGACGGAAGTTAACACGAGCTCCTACAAGCTGGGACTACTTTCCATACTAATCTAGTCATAATGTTAAAACAAACTATTTCCGGACTGCAATTATTGCACCTCATAGAGAAATTGTACGATGCTGAAATTAACAAAATGCTCGAGCACATTTAATTACTAACAGATACTTTTAAACTTGCGGTTAGGAAACTGTTAGCCATACCCGAAGCATGTGCCCCACAATTCAGTTCCACTCTGAAGCATTTTCAGAATCTGCTGATCCATAAAATGTACCATTGGAGAAGGTTTGTTTTGGCAGAGGTCTCAGTTTTGTCCAGTAAACTAATGGTGTCCGTTAACACACCATTACATACATCGTTAACATACTTGGCAACTGGGATTTCCCCTCAAGAATAAAGAATTCATGTGTAAATCATAATTATTGTCCGCCTGGCAGTATCAATCATCACACACTAGGCACTTGTTCTAATTCTCTACCCACAAAATAATGTTTCTGTCAAATGCAACCTGAGTTGTCCTTGCACATGGTGCCTTACTGGGAAATCACCAGTCAAGCCACAGACACAGTGAGTTTGCACAGTCAGTTCCTATCAGGAACACTGAGCCATAAACAGCTTGTGTTAGGCTGACAACAATGTACTGACCTGTGAATAAGAGACGGAGATTACCTATGGAGCTTAACAGGCAGTTACAGGCAGTTCTTCCAAAAAGCCACTGGAATCTCTTTCCCTCTGTCAATGTCTCTAGAAAACAATAAATGTCAAAAAAAAAAAAAAAAAAAAAAAAAAAAAAAAAAAAAAAAAAAAAAAACCCACAAAAAAACAACCCAAAGCCAAAACAAAAGCCTCATCTATAACCTTGTGACAGAAGTGTGCGCTCTCCTTCACAGTTTTTGCAATTCTTTCCTGTTTTATTCCAAGTCCTGTTTGCTAAAACAGGTATCAATCAGATGAAAATTGTAGGGTGCATTCAGGGAAATCTTGCAGAGTGGATTCTTTATAGTGGAGTTCAGCACTACATTTATGAAGGAGCTCAGCTCAACAGCATGGTGCTCAAGTTGCTAGCTGAGCTTTCAGCAGAGATCAGAGATGGTTCTCTAAAGCTCCACTGAGGTTCTGGCTCTACGAAAGGTGGCTGAGAAGTGACAGCACAAATTAGTCCTTCTTTAAGTGTGTATACAGGAAGGTTTAGTGCCTGCTCCTAGAACTGAGATCTGGAACTAGTGGACGAGATTTAATTCCTTGAATTGGTGCATGTAATGTGGCAACAAAGATTCTCTCACACCCAAAATCACTCTCAAGCCTGTAGGTTGAACATTTAAAAAACATAACAGTCATAAAATAATAATGCCAACAGCCAGTAGATGTGACTGCCAAGCATATTATCTGCTTCACAGTTTATGACATATGTTTGATAGAAAACATTTGCAGCAAGAGAGATTGGCATTACAGTCGAGGAAAAAAATTCAATTGTGCAGTTAGAGCAAACCACAGGTGGAAATAACAAGCACTGTAATTTTCCAGGAACAGGACAGGGTAACAACCATCACACACCTCTAAGAAGTGACATTGTTTTGGGGCAGAGAGGGTCTGCTAACCTTGAGATCTCATTTTTGCTGATTTTCACTCTGATACAAAAAGGCATTATCTTGAAGCGTGCAAGTCGCTGCCTCGCTCATCCTTTACTCAGCTGGAAGGGATGGAGTAGCATTCACATTAGGCAATGAAGCAGCATTCACAGTGTACTGCTGACAGCCCCTGGCCTTCACAGGGGAAAGTGAAGCAGCCTGAACTCACCAACTCCCTTCCTGTGCCTTTGCTAAAGGGAGAGAAGCTTCTAGGAGAACTCATGTTTCCCCCACCACACCTCGCCTTGCAGTGTAATGGTAGGAAGTTGGAGGTAGTATTTAGTTATTAAAAAAAACCTAAATAAAGGAACAGGGGATTTGCACTAGAAAGATAAAACCTCATTCACCATTGCAACTTGGGAGTTTCATGACAGTAAAGGATATATTTATTTTCTGCGTTTGCATTCACACTTCATCTCTGACTCCTTCCCAATAGTCCCACCCTGTGTTGCTTATATAAAAAAAGAGATGTACTAGAGACTCCAACTACAGTCTGTAGTATTTTCAGGCCTTGATGGAAGTCTGCAGTCTATTTTCCAGGCTCGTAAATCTCAAGAGAAGTGTTTCATTATTCTGTCCAGGCAATGTGGAATATCTGAGCCATAGATCCTCACGGATGTTTCCTCTCTGGGCTATTCCATAGACAGGCAACATTTTGCATTTCAGAAGTGCCCTTAAATTCTTTCACCAGCCCATTCCTCTTCAAACCAGTTGGAACTGAAAATTCCACTTTCAAATCCCGTACAATAAATTGCAACCTCAACATTCCAGACTGAAAGGAGCATTTTTCATCTTTTCTTCAAGCATTTTGCCTTGTAGGTGGAGAAGGACAAAAGACACAACCTTCTTCAGCAAATTCAGGACAACAGAAGTCAAAGTAAGCAGCTTTTACAGTGTTTTGTAGAGCTTAGGAATAAAATACACAATCTTCCTCCACAGAAAGCAGTTTCTGGTACCTTCGCTATACACTAATGGATACATTAATTAGCAACAGGTCAAAGTTGTGAAGTTCACATATGGATCCAAATTAGCCTTGTATTCGGTAGTCCTGAGCTCAGGACCACCTAACCTAGGCACATGAATTTGTGAGATCCTTTAATACTTTTATATATGTGCAAAGAATATTAACTCAGCTTTGGTATTAAGCCATCTGGAAAATGTAAGCTGCATTTTAGGAGTGATTGTATGAATTCAAGCATCTGTCCAAATGCGATACATTTCCAAGCTACTCTCACTTAGCAAACAAAGGAGAGAAGCAAAACACCTCCGAGAAAAAAACCTCTTGTTTCTGGTCTAAAAATCACAAGGGTAGTAGCTTTGGTCAAAGAAGACTAAGAAGTTGGTGTGGAAACTAGATTCCTCACTGCAGCATAATACATACTCTCAGGTCCAGCTCTGCAAGAGCCTGTGTTGTTCAGATAATTGTTCTCTTTCTTGCCTCATTGTCACAGAAAAATATTTCAACCTGGGAGGAAAATGTTTCCAGTCAGACCTCCTTTCACATTCCAAACCACTGAGAAGTCCCCAGGAAAGGGCCCAAAACATCAGTCTGGAGGAAGTGGATATAGAGCAATTTGCACAGCAGTCCAATGCACTCTTGGACCTGCACAGGTTCGGACAGCTCACGTCCCTTGGTAGCTTGCAGGCTAACAAGCAGTGCCAGTTTGCTCAAAGAGGAAGAAGAGTGAGATAAGAGTATCCCTTTTTTATGTCATTGATGTAAAGTCTCTGTCAGAAGAGGGAAGTAGGGGAAGCAGGGTAAACTAACTAGGACTAATCATCAAGAAACAGATGAAGATTTGCCTTACCTTTTACATCTGCCTCTTTAGAGAAGGGTAGACCTATACTGAAAGATGAAGTCTTTGACCTTAAGTGATGAATGAAAACATAACTGATAATTCAAACCTGCCATGGGGTAAGTTTAAAGCAGGGTTGACCCAAATGGTTTCATTATGTTCAAAAGCTACTGCCAAGAACGTGGATATTTTTTTCCTGTGTTTGTTGGTTGTTCTGCATTTAAAACATCTCTGTATGTTTGTTTTTCTTCCGGTCTTTTGTGGTCGCTTTGTAAACATCTGGGCTGGTTTTTTAGTCCTTTGTACAAGAAGCGTGTGTGTGTTAGTTTTGCCAATGGCTCTTATGTAACGTTTATGAGGATGAAGGAATTGGTTAAAACAGCTCCTTTGAAAGGCCACCCCAACTCAAAACTATTATGGAAATATCTCATGAAATGTCCTCTTTCCCCTTCCATACTACACCATCAATTACCCTGACTAGGTTAAAAACAGAACTCTTCTTTCAGTGGTAATTACTTAACATGACATTTACTTCTTTCAATGCCATGTTTCTGCTGAGTTCTGTGGGGGAATTGACTCATTTCTCGGGCACAAAGGAGTACATTTCCCCAGAATGAGACCCATACATTTCTTCTCTAATATGGAACACCTTCATATAGCATAAAAATATTAACTCCTCCCAGTAGTGTAGGAGTCAAACTTAGCAGCTAGAAAATAAATTGTTTAACAGTACTTTCCTGCAATATATATGATGAGTTATTTAATAGTTAAGATCCTAATTCTTTTAAGCTCCTCTGAAAGCCCCTGCAGTTAACATTTTTATACTACTTCAAGCTAACTCTTCCCCAATAAGGGAAAAGATTCAGAGCTTTAAGACCAAAGGAAACACTTTGTCTGTCAAACTCTACTTTTCTATACAATCCAGACTATAATTTTTTACATAGCAATTCCTGCTGTAAATTCAAGGACTTTGGTTGGCCTGACACGAGTTTTCAACAAGCAGTTGGTTTGACTTGGACCTCTCTTGTTGGTTCAGAGTCCAGCCCATTGTCCCTTGCACCTACCTGCTGATCCCTTCCCACTGCTTGAAGTGACAGCTGCCTCTTCTCCAACTTGGAATAAGAGCCTACCTCAGTCTTGCAGGAGGTCACAAGGAGCTGGATTTTTAAGGAAGGCCCCTTGCCTCATTCCCCTCATTCCCCAAATGGAGGAATGGCAGAGGAGAGAGATAAAGTGAGGAGGCTCTATGAGAGGAGAGCTATGGATGCTGAAGTAGAAAGCTCTGCAGAGGGAGAGCTGAACAGGCTGAGAGCAGAGAAGTCAATATTATGGTGCTACATTAAAATTTCTTGACAGGCTCTTTTCCTTAGGAAAAATAATGTCATTTCACATGATTTCAGCCTTTCTCCTTCCTCCATTCAAAAATACCACCACAAAGCTCAATCTTCTTCATTTGCTTGGTCACAAATGGGAACAATCTGCACTTTCCAAATAAATGTTTTATGGGTTTTTTCATTCTCCTCACAATGAAGTTCATGTAACAGATTATCTGAACCAAATGGATTTACAGTTCCCTAGTTCCCCACCAGTGAGACTTCTATAGCAGAGACAGACCACACTTCAACACCAGCAGTGTAGATGAAGGAAAATATAGGGCTTACTCCACTCTGAATTTGGGTCAATTTACCCACATTTTCTTTACTCACTAGACCACTAGTCAGTACCAGATACAGCCTGCATCTCAGGAGCCATATATGCTTTAATTTTGTACCCAAGCATTAGTCAAACATCTACAGTTTTAAGGAAAGGAGTGGATTTATACGTGGGCTGATCTTAGAGGACAAGTGTGGACACAAGGCTCTGAAACAAACCAATGGTTATCCAAGCACAGCTACCATTCAAACACCTCAGTATTTCACATCTTTGCTTGCTCTCTGAGATTGTGATTGTGAGTTATGAGTTGTGTTTGTCTAGATACATGGGGGAAGAAGTGAAAGAAAAATAGTAAAAAAATATGCTGTCACCAATAAAATGCTATTCTGACTGTTACTATAGTTAAAGGTAGCAGATAAATCTGTAACGATAAGGAAGGAAAAAGGTGGAACACTACACTCCTGACCTGAAATTTCCTGAGCTCATACAACATAGAATCTTTGTTCTAGGTCACCACACAGTGTGGGAGGTGTCTATTCTGGTTCTGACTTTTTTCTATTATTTCCCTTCTATATTAAAAAAAAACTAAGAAAAATAAATAGAGTCATAACTTGGAATGAATATTCATAATATAGTTCTGATGAGAGAAAGATGACCTTTCTACTTGAAGCATTATTTCCTATCCCTTATAAACTCCAAAAGAAGCATCACATGGTCTTGCACAGGCTGCCTCAACAGATCCTGGGGGACTGATTCGCTCCTCTGACTCTGAGTCCTCAGCATTTATACCCAGTATAAACTGGATCAATCCTTCTCTCTGCATAGGAGAGTGCATTTCATTTCCCTCCATAGCACACATATCTGTGAGCAATGAGGTCTCTAGGAAAATGAGGCTGCAATCAATATCATAGCCAACAAACAGGAGATGCCCATACTATCATACCTATGCTCGTCTGTGTGTGCACAAATCATGTGTTATTTCTCACTACAATGGAAGAATTCATTAAAGAATTTCAGGATCACAGAAAGAAACAGCAGTGGAGTCAAAACGTCTGGTTCTGTCTCAACTAAACTTTCTCTTCTTTTCTCTGACTTAATACAGGCAAAGAGATAACACTCTTAGTCAGTCAGACATTTTCCTGAGCAGAGAATAAAAACACATCAGCTATCAAAAGGTGAAAAAACCCCACACATTGGCAAAGACCACACAAGACTAACATAGCAAATATTCCAAGAGAACCCTCTATGATGCTCTGTCTCATTCCTACCATGGATGCCAGCACATGAGAGTGACAAACATACTATTGCAACTCTCCAATGATGGAGATTCTCACACTGTTTTGAAAAACCTTGGATGGTAAACATCATGGCTGACAAACACCCCATCAATGACCCCTGCAGAACTACAACCCCAGGTCACAGAAGTTTAGAAAAACATCCCTTCATAATCATTGGCTGAGACTGATCTGATAAATAGCCATAAATTCCTTCATCAGCTTGCTCAGCAGCCCCATTACTTTCCATAGTGAAGGTACATTGCAAATCTAGAACCATGGGCTGGTTTGATGATGGTTTGATTTGCTCATCTGCTGATATCAAACTGATGTATCACCACTAACAGGAAAAAGTAAGAAAGAAAGAAAGAAAGAAATCTTTGAATGGATTAAACCTAGAGCAACAAAGAAAGGTATTCAAAATTGAACACGGAAATAATGAGATTAAAGGCCAGTTAAAACCAAAGAACTGAATTTTGGAGAATGACAGTCACAAATTCAAAGCAAGTTTTGCATACCAGTCATAGGAAGCCAAAATTCAACAGTATGATGTGAAAGAATTATGAAGTAAAACTTAGTGAAGTAACAATGGGGAACAGAGGCAAACACCCTGAGCTGAAATGGAAATTCTGGTCCCATACATTCAAATATTAATTCTCTTTTTTAAGAAGTACCTAAGACAAGCTCTTCCTTGAGGAATGAAGACTTTTTTTAAGCAGAAAACACATTGGATTCCTTTCAAGAGAAAAAGTAAACCATTCTACTCCAAACCATATCTTCAAGGAAGCCCAACCTGTAGAGTATCTGTTTCTGCTTGCTTCAACTTTAGATCTGTTTCCAAAACATGCAGATCAGTGCCCAATGACAAGATTTCAGCTCTTTTGTCTCTACATAAATCCAACCTTTGACAAAATCTGGAGGAACAATGGATTTCAATTTTGTCCATCTCTGAAGATTTCCAGGGTAGAACAAATACTGCATGTGCAGAGTCTGGAATGTTTCTACAGCTCCAGAAGTGAGTAGAAAACATGTCTGGATCTAGAGCTGAGAGGATGGGATCTGTATGTTTGCCAGTGGGAGAAGAAATATGAAATTCAAAAAGGTAATGATTTTAAGCTTGCTTTTAGGGTGAAACCTGTAACAACCAATTACAGGTTTTGTTGTGTTGGGGTTTTTGTGTTTTAAGAAAAAGTCTTTCACTGGATCTTTTGCATATAAACTCTTTTCCCACAGAAGAGACTACTTTATTGAGAGCCAAGTGACTATCAAACTAGAAGCCTGGATTATGACAAGAGGTCTGGTTTAATAACTTGCCAAAACTGATCAGATTAGCACCATTCTTTCACACAGACAGGGCAGACCCCAGATAACGCCTCAAATATTCATGAGGGGACCCAGCACCTGGGGATAACTAAAACAGAGACATTCATATGGACAGGCTTCTTTTCTGCTGGTGGAGATACCGGGTCCCTGTGTAGTGGTTTTGCCTGGTCCAGGTTTTTGGGTAGTAGGGGGGCTACAGGGGTGGCTTCTTTAAACAAAAAGAGACTTGCCAGAAGCTTCCTCTGTAGCTGACAGGGTTAGGGCCAGTCAGTTTTGAGCTGGACCCTGCACCTGACCCAGGCCTGGCCAATTAGTGATGGAGGTAACGCCTCTGTGAATAACAGATTTGAGAAGGAGAAGAAGTTGTTGTGCAGTTGCAGAACTACAGCAGCAAAAGGGAGAGAGAATGTGAAAACATCTCCGCAGACACCAAGGTCAGTGAAGGAGGGGGAGGAGGGTGCCTTGGCACCAAGAAGAAGGCTCCCCTG